>CM069241.1:48625622-49145519 GCA_035582765.1 Acer negundo
GAGAATTCTAATTTTAATTATATATATATATATATATATTAAATCTAATCATCAATTTATATTTATAAATATTCATTTATTTTCTTTTAAAAAAATCATTTATTTTTTGTTAAACAAAATTTGTGGTTCCGATTTGGACGAAGCTTCCAAATATTTATTTATTAATTTAAACTAAAAATATTATAAGATACATTAACAATAGAATTATATCAATTAGAAATACATAAATCTATTAACAATTAAAAGGGTATAATTGTCATGTTACTGGTTTTCAGATATTGATATTCAGACATCATAAATAAAAAACAAACACATTATCTAGATTTAAGATTTCAGTCATCATTCAGACTTCTGTCAACTTCAGACCTATTTAGACTTCAGACAAAAAAACAAACACCACCTTAGTCAAACGCTTAGTTGCACGCGTTTAACGATTAAGTTTATTAAATGCAGATTAGTTGTCAAACATTTAGTCATTCTAGGTAAGTACTTTAATAATGTAATTAGTGTAATAATCTAACAACTTAAATTAGAAATGTTAGGTGAAATGAAAAAAGTTAATAATAATTGAAAAAGGAAAGAAAAAAATGAGAATATTAAAGGTTATAGAAAAAGTTTCAGAGAATAGAAGAGTGACTTATCCGTTGTCAAGCATTTAATGATTAAGTTCATTAAATGCAAATTAGTTGTCAAGCACTTAGCCATTCTAGATACGTACTTTAATAATGTAATTAGTGTTGTAATCTAACTTAAATTAGAAATGAAATGCCATTAATAATTGAAAAAAAAAAATGAAATTTTTTTTGAAATTGTTAATTTATGCGGCCATGTAGGTTTCCAATGTGGGTAACCGGCTCTACATATTCGATACAAAAAGAATTTGCCATATCAAGGTATAATTATTTATTAATTCCTATCTTATTTGAATTTGATTTCTCAAATAAATCAATAATTGAAGCACGGAGGTTTTGCTGACAGCAATTTCATAAAAAAAAAATTCCAACAAGATACATTTTGGAACACATTGGAACGTATCCGAAATGTATTGGAAATATAAAAATTAAAAAAAAACGTATTCGACACGTAAGTGGAGAGAAGTATCAAAGGGGAGACACAAAGTTACCATTTGAATACAATAAAACAACCTAAACAAACGGTAAACATATTCATATTATCTTCTAAAAATGTTACCCTCCCACCATTACAATTCAATGTTACATTATTCACCCACTATTCAATGTTATTCAATTTCAAACACACGATAGAATCAATCATACAATGAAGTTCACAAACACCGAAGGAGGAAAGCAGAACAGGGTTTTGACATTTCCGATGCACATCAAACAAAAATATTCCCAATTATATGATAACTAAACGAACCTCAATCACGAATGAAAGTTTAGGGCCACAGGAACTCTGTGCTTGGTTCACAGAGTTTCAGAGTTCTCTAAACTCATGTCTTCATTCAACCATTGAAGTTATTGAACACATATGCTATAATATATACTCCACTCCTTTATATTAACGCCTTCTCTATACTTGTTTCCTATCAAAATCCTACAAGATCATGAAATTCATTAAGGCAAGAGTAAGCAAAGTTCTATCGATATTGTGAAAAAAGATAAAAGTTTATAGTAAAGAACTGAAAAACAATATAGAAATAGTGAAAAACTGACAATCAATCCTTAACAGAACAATAGTAATTCAGTGAAATTTCAAGAACACTTTTGGATAGATATTTGGACAGTTTTCTTTTAGAACTCAAATCCCAAGCAAAGCAGTCACAACACATAATCTCCAAATAAATCTGTCAACACTCACAAAGCATAATTTTATTCTCTTTACAAAATTATATAACAGAATTACTAAAAGAATCATAATAAAATATATTGTGCAACAAATGAATATATTCAAAGAAAATACAAGAGTCAGCAAAGAAAGTGAACAAACTGGAAACAAGAAGCAGCTTTTAAAAGCTGACTTTCAAAATGTCAACCCAATAAATAGATGCAACTGCTTACAATTAAATATGATATCTAGGGAATGTGAAACTAAACAAAAAAAATTTTTATTTTTTTTTTTGAAAGCCGGACCCAGCGAGGATTAGACTCAAATACAAGCACAGCCCGAAAGTCTGATCCCACGAGGGGAGAGGGCTACTGCCACTGAAATGGGGAGAGGGCACACTCACTTGGTGTTAAACCAAGGAGGGACAAGAATTGCATACATACATACATATATATATATATATATATATATATACATAATATGTGCATGCCATGGGTATTGAACCCGGGTGGTGGAGGGTTCCAAAGGAAGGTCCAACCACGTTGGCAAGGGATCCAATGGCACTAAACAACAATTGAAGAGAGTCCATTTGCTGATAACATCATTAACATGCCCTATACCATCAAGGTAATCATCGATTTATATTTGTTTCCAATTCCAAATGTCAAACAAGTGCATTCAAATTAAAGGGACTAATTTCGAAAGAAGTCGAATTAGGCATTCTTTAATATAATCTCACCAACCTACTTCAATGAACACCGATATTAATATGAAATCAAAGCACTTCAATATACACTGATATGGTGTCATGTGTTGGACAAATTCTTATCTTATCTACAAAGAAGGGTAAATTCAATGTCAAACATATGAATATATGATAAAAACACCACAGGAGGAAGACAGAGCTGGGGTTTCAACTTTTAGGATACTAATGAAACACAAATAACTAGTGAACCTCAATCCAGAATGGAAGTTTGAGGCCACACTTGAATTTGCAAACCAGACAACAATTGAAGATCATCATCCATATATATGGTGATAATATCATCAATATACAACATGGTATCGTCAATTTATAGTTTCCAAATATCAATCAAGTGCATTGAAGCTAAATCAATTCGAATTTCAAATAAGATATCAAAAGAGAAATTATTTAATAAAATCTCACTAACCTTAGAATTTATTCCTACTCTTATGTACACAAAAAAAATGACAAGAAAGCAACCAGGAAAAGTAACATATACCAAATAACAAATCAATTACTAAAAAGAAACATGTTGTAAGAACCAAAGAGAAGCTTAAAAAGCTTCGAGCTAAGTGATGGGATTTGATGCCTTGTCTTTCAAAATAATCAAAATGATACCAAATTAAAGAGACCAACATAAACCATTCAAAAGAAAGTAAGAGATGCATATAAGCAAATTTGAACCGAAGAACAATATATTTCTGGAGAAGATGAAAAATTGGAAATGGAGAAAAAAAAAAATTTGGACCATTTCTCGATTTGTGCGTGTCATCCTTGCGCAGGGGCCATGCTAATCTTCTCTGTATCGTTCCAATTTTATCGGATGTCTCCTAAGAGACAATTATAATGCTGTCTCCGTCTGTATATAAACCCTCAAGACCTACTTTGAGTGGGCGATGTGGGATTTAGTGTAAAGACAATGCTTTAGTAAATGAGGTCACGCTCTTGCTGCGTGTGAGCCCTGAACCAAGGATGTGGTGTGGTGCGGTGCGGTGCGGTGCGGGTGTGGCGTGTGGACCTCTCTGGGTTGGAACCCTAAACCCTTTCTAGAAGGGAAACTGCAACAGGGGCTCTCTTTAGAACCGCCCTAGTATTCGAGTCTTTGCCCAATATATTTTTAATTTATTTTAAATCAATAGTTTCATTCTGTACAAGTGTTTAACTATGTCAAAGAAAATTTAATTAACTTATTAATTTAAATTAGATATATTACATTTGTTATAATATAATTATGCTAACTATGCTATTTTTGAGGGGTTTTTTTTTTTTTTTTGGTACAAAGAGAAATTATTTCATTGATAATTGGTAAAAATACTTCGAAGAAAAATCTGTGGATGAAGATGATAAAAACATTTATAAAACAAATGGATACTTGGTAGTTTTGAAAATAAATTATTTTGAAAATTTATGTTGAAATTATAAAATAAAGTATTGATTTTTTTTTTCTTAACCAAGCCACATATATTACATATGATTAGGGATACAAGGCACAAAAAGAAAAAGTAAATTACTTCAAACATGTTTGATTTTGACAACCAGTTTCCATCTGTTCATAAATAGAAGTAATTTCTTATAGACCAAACATGTAACGTAGATTATGTGCTGACTCATTATATCTAGCAAGCTTCACAAATTCTAATCACTAGATTCAATACTCTGATAGCCTTCTTCTACAAGATGTGTCGAAATCGACTCTGAGCTCAGCGGATGAGAGAACTTGTAATATTTTGTCACTATGTGTCTATTCATTATAGAATATAAATGAATCCATAACCACAAGGTGGCTCCTGTACGGTAGGTTCTGTCAATCAAACCAAACCTACCAATCCTTTAGGTAGGATCGCAATGTAATAACATCCATGATAATGGAGTATAATGTGATGTCAAACACATGATAAAATCATACAATGAAGTTCACAAACACTGGAGGAGGAAGGCAGAACAAGGGTTTCAACTTTTCGGATGCACATCAAACAAAAATATTCCCAATCATATGATAACTAAACGAACCTCAATCAAAAATGGAAGTTTAAGGCCACGAGAACTTCGCCAATAAACCGTTTCAGTTGAAATGGAACTTTTTCATGCTTGGTTCACACTTCACAGTTCTCTCAACTCATTTAAGTTTATTGAAACATATGCTATAATATACTCCACTCCTTTATATCAAGGCCTTCTCTATCCATGTCATCTATCGAAATCCTACAAGATCATGCAATTCATTAAGGCAAGACTCAAGAGTAAGTAAAGTTCTATCGATATTGTGAAAAAAGATAAAAGTTTATTGTAAAGAACTGAAAAACAATATAGAATCAATGAAAAACTGACAATCAATCCATAACAGAACAAAAGTAATTCAATGAAATTTCAAGAACACTTTTGGTTAGAAATTTGGACAGTTTCTTTTTGTCTTTTAGAACCCAAATCCCAAGCAAAGCAGTCACAAAGCATAATCCCCAAATAAATCTGTCAACAATCACAAAGCATAATCTCCAAATCATTCCACCACTCTCCCTCTTTATTCTCTTAACAAAATTATATAACATAATTACTATAAGAATCATAATAAATATATATTGTGCAACAAATAAATAGATTCAAAGAGAGACAAGAGTCGGCAAAGAAAGTGAACAAACAAGAATCAGCTTTTAAAAGCTGACTTTCAAAATAGCAACCCAATAAATAGATGCAACTGCTTACATGTAAATACAATATCAAGGGAATATGAAACTAAACAACAATTGAAGAGAATCAATTTGATGATAACATCATTAACATGCCCAATACCATCAAGGTAATCATCAAATTATAGTTGTTTCCGATTCCAAATGTCAAACAAGTGCAGTCAAATTAAAGGAGTTAATTTCGAAAGAAGGCATTCTTTAATATAATCTCACCAGCCTTGTAATTTATACTTATTATGATGTACAACAAAAGCACGAGATAGCTCAGAAAATCAAAGCAACATATATGTAATAGCTTATTAATTACTAGGAAAAAATTTATTAGAATCAAATGGAAAGATTTAGAGGTTTTTTTTCCCTTTTTAAACAAACAAACTTCCATTAAAGAAGAGCAACAACACAAGCAGGCTTGGAATCAAGTCCAATACAATCCCCTCTTTAGAGTAAAAGGCAAAAGAAGCTAAGATGTGAGCCACAACATTCTAAATCCTAGGAATGGCATGGAATTTAACAACCGTAACATCTAAGAAAAGTGCCTTAATATCTGAGATAATAGGGCCAACAAGACTAAAATCTGGACAATTACTCATGACACTTGAGACAATGCTGACAGCATCCACTTCCACCCAATCAACAACTAAATTCAGATTTTAAGCCATGATCAGACCTTTCCTCAAAGCCAGAAACTCACCCACTTCAGCTGGAAAAGACCCCAAAAGAGACTTAGCCAGAGCAGCCACAACCTTACCGTGTTCGTCACAAATAATAGCACCAATCCCAATATAAGAAGAGCCAGGTTTAACAGCAGCATCCAAGTTGAGTTTCAGAGAACCCGAAGGCGGAGGAGACCAACAACCCGAAATCACAAGGTCTAGGAGGCGGAATTGGGCTAAGAGAAACCTGTGCACTTGGAAATTCTTTGAGGAGATCAGACACCCTATCAACTATAGACCCACCAGGTTTACTACTCCTATTATGAACAATACAGTTTCTACCAAAGCTCCAGGACATCCTTTTTCACATTAACCAAAAACCACCCAGCAAGATCAATACAATTCATACCTTTGAAAGGCTTCATCAGCCCCCAGAAAGTAGTCTTTAGACCAGACCTCCTTAGCCTTGACACACCACAAAAGTGCAAGATCAGTATCCTAACAACCCAAACCACACCGCTTACAAGAGGGGTTAGTCAACACCTTACGAATACAAAGATTCTGCAGAGAGGGAAAAGCATTATTGCAAGCCCAAAGAACAGGTTTTATCATCCAAAGCTACCTGAATCCCGATAAACACTCTTAAAACTATTCACCCCCTTAAACACTCTATTATTCTCACCAAATCAAAGACTGAGAGACCAAAGAAAATATTCATGTAGAGTTTATTTTCTGATCTAAAGAAAATGCATAAAAATTTCAGGTTTTGCTCCCAAAACTAGTGTATCAGATGCTTTGTTAAAGTACGAAATCAAAGACGGAGTCCAAAGAAAATATTCAAAAGAACTAGGAAGAGAAATTTATATGCAGTGCCCATAATTCTTCAACAAATAAGCTATGCTATATGTATAAAATCGTACATCAATAATATCGGCAACTTTGAACTGAAGAAAAGCAACTGAAACCCACTGGAACACAAAACGAAATCAATGTCTGAAATTCCAGCAAAAAAAAAGTACAAGAACATCAATAGGACTAAAATTGCAGAAAAAATAAATGGAAAACAATTTGTACCATTGCCCGAATTTTTGCGACGCAGGGCCCTTGCTAATCTTTTCTTATCGTTCCAATTTTTCGGATGTCTCCGAAGTGACAACCAAGAAGTTGTCGGCGTTTTGATTAGGAGGTTTGATTTATCTAGGTGATGTCGGATTGCTCGTCTGAGAACTTAGCAGATGACGCTAATGTCTCCCTGTTAGCTTCTGTCACGTGTCACCCCTAAACAATGGCTCTAGCCTTTGTCATGGACCCTTAACTGACGTGTCTTATCACGTCATCGTAACAGCTGACGTGTCAGGGCACGTCAGTAGAGCCTTCTCTGACGGACCGATGCATGTCAGCAAAGCCCTCGCTGATGTGTCCGATCATGTCAGCCGGATGCGCTGAATCGCCCAGACACACAAGCAAAATCTGCCTGACGTGACATGGCACGTCAGTTCGCCTCTCACCCCCGTGTCAGATCATGTCAACACATCTCTGCTGACGTGTTTGGTTATGTCAGCCAAACGTAATGACGTGCCCGGTCAACAAAATTTTCCACACAAAAAAAAACATAAATTTCCATCTCCATACTTCGTACAGTTGAGGCATACGACGTCGTTTCTTTTTGGATCGTGATCGTCGAGATATCAGAAAATGGAGGCTCTGCTGTGTCGCGAAATCAAGAAAAGAGAAGATCACATATAAAGAAACGAAGGAAACACAGGAAAAAAAACAGAGCTACAAGTACAGATTTATTCGAAGTTTACATGTTCCGATTTATAATTTCCTTTAGTCATCATCTAGCTGATACTGGATACGAGGTTGCCGCTGCTTCCAAATCTAGTGTATCAGATGCTTTGTCTAACGATACAAATCTAAATAACCAAAAATGTACCAAATCAGAGAAAAAAATAAAAAATAAAAATCAAAGAACACGAGCAAAATATATGGATTTTGGACAGTATAATATTATTCATTCTTTAAGTTACAAGAACCTTTGATATAGTAATGGTAAAGCTTTTGGTAACATGAGCTTGGGCACCCTTTTGCCTTCTTTTTAGAGACGAATCATTTAATGGTAAAATATGATAATAAAAAAACTAACTAACATGATTGGGTCCTTGACACTCTTGGTATCTAATTCTCTTTCTCTCTCTCTGTGTGCAAACCTAAACTGTTTTTAATGAGTGATTTTTGGAAAAAAAAGTATATGGTTAATTCTATCCAATAGTGAGAAAAAAAGGTGGATCAGGTAGAGTGTTTTGTTGAAAATGATTTAGTAGCTATTCCAATATCCTATGATTATGATTCCTAATCAAATTGGATCCCAAACCTAATTCTTCCAAATATACCTGGCTATGTTAACAATAATAAGAAAACAATTTAATTTTCCAAATCAATTATCAAATCAGATAATAAAAAAGGCAAGCCTCTTTGCATGGGTCATGACACATTGTGAAAATGTGAATTTTTTTTCTTTTTTTAGACCTATTGAAATCGAACACTGCAAGCACAGCCTAATGTCTCCCCATACTTAATACGGTTTTATAAATAATGGTGGGACAATATATATAAAGTGTCAAGTTTGAACTTTGGTGAGTTGATGGAGAAATTAAATCTCCAACCACCAAGACAATACGTCTTTGACGATAATGTGAATGGGTTATATAGCTTATAGGATGATCAATGGCACTAAAGATCTGGAAGACCAATGATAATATATACACATGAAGACTGGGAAAAGAGTTTCATGAGTCATGATCATTATCATGATAATCACCGCACATCAACCGGGTAATGATATCAGATGGCCCAGATTTTCGTTCATTGGCCCATCACCAAAGTAATATCAGTTGAGCTATTTTGCAGCTGGATCAATCATTGTTTAGAATCTAAAAAAAGTTCTAATGAAGGTTGAAAAGCTGTTTAACTTGGGCATATATATAGATTGCTTAAGAATCAAGTCCCTGTTGAAGGCTTATTCAAGACATTACCTGTTAAATACTCATCTAAGACACAAAAGTGTAGTGAAAACCAAGTGGTACATCCATGAAAATGAAACTCTAACTTTCTATCTGAAAATATACATAAAATAAAAAATAAAAATAAAAAGATGGTTCTCTTGTAATTATAAATTATAAAGCTTAGAAGAGAGAAAGAACAAAACCTGGAACAGAACTGGATGTGGATGATTCTTGAACTCAAAGCTTCAGCAGTACCTAACTCCTCTGCCAACCTTGTCTTTTAAGCAAAAACTCACACCCAAAAGCACTCACATCCATAGCTTACAGCCCATCACTCTTTTTCTCTCTCTCAAAATACTTGGTTGCTTATCAATGTACTCAAACTCAAAGCTTACACCTTCCAGCAGTCAAGACATCAAAGCTAGAACTCCAGCCTTCTAGTAATCTATCTCAGGATTCGTTCTCGTATTGAAGGAGCCACCAGATGGGTTCCTTCCAATCACCAATCACAATGCGGAGTTCTGCATTATTAGAAACTTCGTGTGGATATTTACTACAAGAATTGCAAGTGAGTTTCCTTTTTTTGGTGTTCAACAATTTATACGTAAGTACTGGGTTTAACTGTTTACATTCTACTGCTCTTTTTTGGTATGTTGGCGCAGCTAATTTGGGACGAAGTTGGAGAAGATAAGTTTGAAAGAGAGAAGGTTCTACTGGATTTAGAACAAGAGTGTTTAGAGGTTTACAGGAGAAAAGTTGACCGTGCTAATATGTCAAGAGCTCGCTTGCATCAGGAACTGGCAGAATCTGAAGCTGAATTCACCCACCTTCTTCTGTCCCTTGGTGAACGATCTCTTCCTGGACGGGTACCTTATCCATCAATCTCTGTTCAGTAATTAAGCTTGAGTTATAAAACATAAATTAAGCAGTGCATATAATATAGAATATCTGTACAAATGTGAATACTACTCAGCATATAAATTCAGAATCCTGGCATCTTACATGGAAAAGTGCAATGCATGTAAGTACTAAGACTTATGAACTCAGAACATGTTAACATTTTCATCAAATTTCATCATAATGATCAATTGACCAGAAATTTTCCTAACTCGCAAGATTGGGACTTCTAGGACTTCTAATGCAATCTGCTTATCTTGAACAAGAAATTCCTTGCATTGTGTCAACTCATTATTGTCTTTGCAGCCAGAAAAAATGTCTGGAACCTTAAAGGTGCAGTTAGATTCAATCACACCAGCTTTGAGAGAGATGCGATTGAGGAAAGAAGAGAGGGTGAACCAATTCAGAGCTGTGCAAGCACAAATTCAGAAAATTTCTGCTGAAATAGCAGGTCTATCAGAATATGATGATTCATCAAAAACAATAGTAGTGAATGAGAATGATCTTTCACTGAAGAAACTTGAGGAATATCAGACTGAGCTACAAAGACTTCATAATGAGAAGGTACATTAACATTTCTTTATAAAAAAAAAAATTCAGGATATGAAACAGAGTACTCAAAAACTGAGTTCTATAATCTTGTTTTTCTTTGGTTGGCTTGAAGAATGACAGACTCCAGAAGGTAGAAAAATATATAGGCAAGGTGCATAATCTGTCTGCAATTTTGGGAATGGAATCTTCCATGATCATAACAAAGGTTCACCCCAGCTTGAATGAATTGTATGGAATATCAAAAAACATAAGTGACAACATTTTAGCAAAACTCAACACCACAGTGGAATCTCTGGAGGAAGAAAAGCAGAAGCGGCTTGAGAAGGTGAAAATTTCATATACTGTGCTAGCCTTATGTTTTGAGAAAATCTTATATGCAGGAGCTTCCACATGGATTATATAAAACATCAATAGCTGCTATGCACAGTTTCAAGCTTCAAACTTTTTATTTTAAAGATACAATTCACTGGTTACCTGAAGTATCAGCATGGAAAAGTACTTCATTTAGCTTTTGTGGATTTGCAGCTTCACCATCTTGGCAAAGCACTGACAAACTTGTGGAATCTTATGGACACACCCCATGGAGATCGCCGAAGGTTTTCTCATGTTACCAGTTTATTGTCATCCTCATCAACAGAAGTATCAAAGTCTGGAAGCCTTACCCATAATATAATCGAGCAGGTTAGTATACATGATTCACAGTACTCCAAACTGACAGAAAAAAATAGAATAATAATTACTTAAAATTGTTTTCAAGTTTCAATAACTAGACATTATATTTATTCAAATTGTCAAGGCGGAGGCTGAAGTCAAGAGACTGGATCAGTTAAAAGCAAGCAAGATGAAAGAACTTTTTCTGAAGAAACAGAATGAGCTAGAGGGGATATGCAATAACTCACACATGGAGATTCCTTCACAATCAGAGATGGACAAAATAATAAACTTTATAAACTCTGGTGGGTAGAGAGTGAATAATTTCCAGTTTCAAGATATGTTCTGTTGTTCTTTTATAAATCTAACGGAGCCCATAAATTGACTTCGACATACAAAAGGGGAGATGGATCATGCAGATCTCCTCACGAGCATGGATGAACAGATATCAAGAGCAAAAGAAGAAGCTTCTAGCAGGAAGGCAATAATGGAGAAGGTGGAAAGGTGGATCTTGGCACGTGATGAGGAGCGCTGGTTGGAAGAATATAGCACGGTCTGTAACCCACAACCATTGGCCTACATGTTTAGTTAGCTCCAAATTTACTGCATTGGTTTCATGTTTCCTATTTCATGCATTTTTACAGGATGAGAATCGATATTCAGTCAGCAGAGGTGCTCACAGGAACCTACGACGGGCTGAAAGGGCCCGAGTAATTGTCAACAAAATCCCAGGTAACAAAGGAGGTTTCTCAACAATTTAAGCCAGTGAGAAGCAGGAACTTTCAAGGTCCAATTTTCATTGACCAATCATAATAAAACAATGAGAATGTTAAAAGGTGTATAACAAAAATATCCAAATTACTCTTGATAACAAAAGTCATTGGCAAAACAAACCAGGTAGACCAAATATCATTAACAGAATTAATGAGATTACAGAAAGCCTTACGAATTCTAGCTTGAAAAGTTTTTCGAATTTAGATCATGCAGTGTTATGGCCCTTGCATATTATTCACAATCACTCACTACTTTAATGCAGCTTTGGTAGACTCCCTTATAGCAAAGACAAAGGTCTGGGAAGAAGAAAGAAACAAAGTTTTCTTGTTTGATGAGGTAAGATCATATAGTGACAGCTTATATAATCAATGCAGCAAAAATATATGAATGGTCCTTCGGATTTGTTTCAGTGTTTTTTGAGTTCTAATTTTCATTAGAAAGAAAAAGCATTTTTCAAAATAGAATAATTGTTTTGGTGTTATACTGTTATCCAAAACAAGACCTTATATGTTAGGATGATCTTGAATTAGCCAAAAAAGAAACATTGTTTGTAAAACAATATTGAACAGACCCCTAGTTTTCATCCCATACTAATGCCTAACAGTTTGGAATCCCTATAAAATCAAAATGATCTTGTACTCACACATTCTCCTATATTAATTCAAGCACTCCTTAGTTAAGATCTATATATCAGAATCTACATCTGTGGTCATCTAGGTACCTCTGCTGGCAATGTTGGAAGAGTATAACATGTTGAGACAGGAAAGAGAGGAGGAGAAACAAAGACAACGGGTTAGTATTATTTGACACGCAATAACAAAGAATTTCATATATTCTCATCTCTAGCTTTCCAAAATTAGCATGTCAATAAAATCGAGCTTTGACCCAGAATGACATTTAATATCCATACCTTTAGATTCTAATGATGTGGCATTTCCCCGGCAGGAAAATAAGAAGGTGCAGGTCCAGGTAGTTGTCGAGCAAGAAAATGCCTTTGGGTCCAGGCCAGGCACCAGCAGTCGGCGTATTTCAAACAGGAGCTTGAACGAAGGCTTCAACAATGCAAGTCCTTTAAATAGAAGAGTTTCTTTGGGTGTCCAACAGTTGGGATCAAACAGCATCAATTCAGCAACTCAAGGCATATCCTTCGTAAAGGAAGGGAGGAAGGCGCACGTACAGAAGAAGTTTTCCCGGCCCAGTCTCGTTTCTCAGCTTAGAGATGAAACAGCATCACTGGTGTCAACATTTTCTGGTCCCGTATCTCCCTGATATTGAAGTCAGAGTTGTAGATCTTCATGTCTGATGAGAATTCATAAGCAGATGTCATTAGAGGAATCTTGATCTCAGAAAAAACAAAGAATAAATTCATTTGTTGGAACATTTTATGAAATTACTTGTGTATTTATGTCTTGACCCTGTATATCAGTCACTTGTCTAGAACCTGAAAGAATAATGATTGTGATAAAAAATAAAATAAAAGTTTTGAGAGTTTTTGTGTTCTTGCTCTTACTAAAGTACATGTGCACGGTGCAGCTACTGTACCACATAAATAGATACTTGGAGCTATGATAAATTATGTTTGTAATCAAAGAGCTAGAATTGCATCTCTATCAATTGAATTAACGACTGCCAATTTGAATAGAAACTGTCAACTATAAAAAATTCAAAGACGTTATGCAGTTAGCTGCACAAATAATACAGACATGCTTTGTTTATTAACAGGCAAGAAGCATATTTCATCTAGTATTATTAGAATTGCTTACTTAAAATTATAAAATAATAATAATAATAATAAATGCCATTCAATTACAATCACTCTTCATCCAGTGACAACAAGGAAATCAGATGTGGAAGCTGAGCTTAACCAGAGTATCACAGTTTCTTCATATGTAATGTAAACCCACCCACCAAACAATGTTTCAACCACAGAATCTAATGTAATCACCAAATATGTTTCGACAATTTCTTGTGAAAGTTAACAAACTCAATTCAACAATCACCATCAGTAGCATAAATTATTTATAAGCAATGAAACACTGAAGCTACTTGAAATTAAACCATAAGAAAAGGCAAAAGGTACAGAGACATATAAAAATAAACTGCAACTTTGCGATTAATGATCTAAATCAATTTGAGTCAGGGTTAACAGTAGAAGAAAACCATATATTGTCTTGCACAAACAGCAGCATTTAACGAACATGAAATTAATTTCATTGTTGCTGAAAAGTCAAAAACACTAATCAAGCAAATTCCAAGCCATCTAATTATGTTACAAAACCCATACACTTCTCAGGAATATATTGTTTCAATTTGATCAAAAACATAAAATCTACAAAACCAAATTAACTTCTACTACAGTTAATAAATCAAAACCTAAGAATCGTTCATCTCGACCGGATCTTCACTTGGCGGTTTCCGAAAGAAATCATCAATGCGGCGAGTGCCAACGGGTAAAGGCTTCTCCGGTGCAGGATTTGAACGATTGCGCTCAGTTGCCGGATGATCCAGGAGCTGAGTCGGCACGGGGAGCGAGTCGAGAAGGAAATCACTCGTCGGTTGATGCCTTTTGACGGCGATTCGCATGTGTTCGAGATTTATAGTCTTTCGCTTCTTCTCGATGGTGACTTTAGCGGAATTTTCGGCGAGTAATCGGAGGAAGAGTTCGGTGGAGGTCGCGACCACGAACATGGCCTCTGAGGTTATCTTGTTGATATCTTTGTCGAGTTTCATGATTTTCTTGACCCGGCTGATCGGGAATTCGGGTCGGATTGTCTCAGTGTTGTCTTCTTCTGCCATTGGTAGACGGTGAGATTTCGATATTGAAATGTGAGAGACTTATTGCGGAAAACAAACAAACAAATTTAGGGTTTTTAGCGGGAAAAATTTGGTACTTTCCACTGTTTCCAGTCTCCTGACTGGACAAAAATACCCCTTCGATAAGGAATGGTAAAGCGGTAAACAGTCAATTTTCTCGGTCCTTTGAAGGTGTTATTGGGGTAGTATGGTCTTATTAAAACTTCACCCGCCATGCGAAATGTTTCTGGCGCCATATTTGAGTCAAGTCTTTTTGGATATTTTGTGAAAACACATTCTTTTAACATCAATTGTTTTGAATCATTTTTCAGATTAGTAACATCGTTAATGGATAATTTGATCTAACCCATCGGCATCACTGAGTTTAAAAAAATTGCATAAATTAACATGGAGCATAGAGGGATGTCAAAGATCTTTCGGTTAGATGATAATGAATTTCAAATTAATATCCTGTTGGGATGGAGATTGGATTAATATGTTGAATTTAACCCATTGACATAAATAATATATAAATTTAAAATTTCAATGTAGGAAACACCTCTGGTTATTATTATTGATTTTTTAAAATTAATAATTTATGAATTGAGTTTACCAAACACATGTGTTGCAATATGCCTCCTTTTTTTATGGAGATCATCGGCCTTTGTTTGTGGAGTATACCAGTTGACGCTTTGATAGTGGCCATCGGCATCCTCCTTGAATGGAGGCACCGATTTCCTTAAAAGAGTCGGATGGCCTCAAACTTATAAAATACAACGAAAGCCCAAAAATTGTAATGTTCTAATAACAAGCTTAACCAAATTTCACAATCAATTGCCGTTTTTTTTTTTTTTAAGATATGTTTGATGTTTCTCAATTTTTCTCTCATGAGCACATAACCGTGAGCATGTCTTGAATATACTAATACATATCACCACATTTTTACCATATGTATTATTATGATTGATGCTTATATAGTAAAAATGTAGTGATATGTATTAGGATGCTCAAAATATACTCACAGTCGTGTGCTCACGATGTTTTTTCACTTTACTATTGTAAATGAGTATCCACTCACTTTCACCACGTTGAGTGTCCTTGTCACATAAAAATCGAGACTAATTATCGACTTTGTGATTTGGTTAAGCAACCCCACGCTTTCAACATGCCGAGCATTCTTGTCACTTAAAAACCAATACTAATTATTGGCTTTGTGATTTCAATTTATTATATTTACAGAAGTTGTGATTTGAATTTATTTACTTGCATATTCCATCCCATGTCATTATATTTTTGTAGATTTGCCTTTGATTTTGCACCCTGATAATCTGATATATAATTATCACTCCTTTAAAGTATTTTATTATTATTATTTAGTTTAAATTAACAATTTTAAACCTAACAAATCCTTTAATTGAATTCCCTTTTAATTTTATTACAGTATGTAATAGTTAATAACGATTGTTAACTATCTTGTATAAGATGTACATTTGGGGAATAGGGATGATATAGATCCCCCCATCCCCACTTCCCAGACCCTTCCCCCATCTCTCCCATTTCAAATGAGGATGGAGAATTTTAGGGGGAGATGTATCCATCCCGTGGAAATAGTGGAAAATGTCACCTTTTCCAACTCACTTAGTGACAAAGTGATTGGTCTAATAACTTAAATTTAAAAGGCACTAAGTAAGTGATTTCCAAAAATGCCCTTATTTTACATATTCTCTTTCTTACTTTAAAGTTTTCTGAGATTTTTTCTTTCATCTTCCTCTGTAACAGACCTTCAATGAAGGATGGAGGTTGAACACCGTAACATTATCAATTCATCTCCTTTGGATAATTAATTTTGTAGCGCTACGCAGACGCATTCGGGGGTCGAGCTCCTTTTCATTTGTTATCTGAGTCTTTTGTAAGTCTTTCTCTTGTTATATAAATTTTGAATCTAATTGAAAAGTCTCGGAGAAGAAATGAAAAGGCTCGGAGAAGTAATGAAAATGCTCGGATAGTTCATTAAAAGGCTCGGAGAAGTAATGAAAAGGCCCGGATAGTTAATTAAAAGGATCGGAGAAGAAATAAAAAGGCTCGGATATTCAAAATTTTAAAAAAAAATGATTGTTAAAAAGGCTCGGAGAAGAAATGAAAAGTCTCGGAGACTAATTGAAAAGTATCGGAGACTGATTGAAAAGTATCGGAGACTAAATGAAAAGGCTCAAGCTTTTTCAATTGTTCCCCGAGCCTTTTTATTTCTTCTTCGAGTCTTTTAATGAACTGTCTGAACCTTTTCATTACTTCTCCAAGCCTTTTCATTTTTTCTATGAGACTTTTCAACAATTTTTTTTTTGTTAATTTCATCACTTCTCTGAACCTTTTAATGAACTATCCGAGTCTTTTCATTTTTTCTCCGAGACTTTTCAACAATTTTTTTTTGTTGTTAATTTCATTACTTCTCCTAACCTTTTAATAAACTATCTGAGCCTTTTCATTACTTCTCCGAGACTTTTCAACAATTTTTTTTTTTTGTTAATTTCATTACTTCTCCGAGCCTTTTAATGAACTATTCGAGTCTTTTCATTACTTCTCCGAGCCTTTTCATTTCTTCTCCGAGACTTTTTAACAATTTTTTTTTTGTTAATTTTAAATCTCCGAGCCTTTTCATTTCTTATCCGAGCATTTTCATTACTTCTCCAAGCCTTTTCATTTCTTCTCCGAAACTTTTAATGAACTGTCCGAGTCTTTCTAAGCTTTGTTTGAGAATTTTTTTTAGCCTTTTTTTAGCCTTTTTAACAATTTTTTTTTTTCTTCTTCGCACAATCTGTTTAAGATTTACAAAAAAATGTTTTAAATTGAAAAAAAAAAAAAAAACAACTAACAAGACGGTTTGTATCTCAGATGTAACTAACAAAGGCTGGGACATAAAAAAAGTCGTTATTGTGTTTGGTCATGGTCCACCGTCTTCCATTGATGGAGGATTTTGAAAGAAAAAAAAAAACAAAATGGTGAAGAAAGTTACTGTGAGGGGTATTTTTGTCCGTCCACCATAATAAGTGTCTTTTAAACTTAAGTTATTAAACCGGTGACTTTTTTACAAAGTCAGGCCCAAATAGTGACAAAAAAATTTTGAGCCCTAGTTCCCTATTTTCTTCGTTTTTCCCATATTCCCTTATTTCCCAATTTGACTAAAAATTACAAATTAAACTAAAAAAAACAAGCATTCATTTACAAATCTTAAGAGGAGATTTTAGATTTAGGTTTTAGGTTTTATCGTTAAAAAGAGTAAATGAGAATTAAAATGTATATATTATAATTTTATCCCTTACAACACCCCCCCCCCCCCCCCCCCCCCCCCCCCCCCCCCCCCCATACACACACACACCATACACACACACAATTTCTCCATTTTTTCAAAAAAAAATAAAAAATAAAAAAAAAAAATCCTCAAATGGGGATAGAAGGGAAAAAAAAAAAAAAATCCTCAAATGGGGATAAAAGGGAAAATGTGCATCTCTATGTATAATACTTGTGATAATTTGTAATAAGCAATTAGTGGATTTTACACACACACATCTGATAATTTGTAATAAGCGATTAGTGGATTTTACACACACACACATCATTTCTCCATTTTTTTCAAAAAAAAAAAAAAAAAAAATCCTCAAATGGGGATAGAAGGGAAAATGTCCATCTCTATGTATAATACTTGTGATAATTTGTAATAGGCAATTAGTGGATTTTTTAGAGTTATTACTTTAATTTGATATTAGTCGTGTTTTATGGGTTTATATCTATCGTTGTTAGTGTCTTATCAACATTTTGGACAAAATTTACACTTTTGAACAAAATTTACACTTTTGAGTTTAGAAATTGTAATAATATAATCAAAATTTAATTGGTTTGATTGTTATTATTCATTACCATTTTTTTGGGTTCAAAAATTTATTGTCACTATTTGGAGGGACTTTTGTGAGAATGTCACTGGTTTAGTAATGTAAGTTTAAAAGGCACCTATTTAGGTGACCAGACAAAAATACCCTCATTCTTGTCAGTTTGCGTCTGAAGAGAAAAAAGTTGAGAGAGAGAGAACAGTGGAAAGAGAGACCAAGAAATCCGGTACTAAATCTGACGGGAAACCTGCCGGCGGTGGCGATACAGTCTTGAAATCGACGAGAAGGTGATATGATTTTCTGACGCGTTTTTGTTGTTGAAACTTTTATTTGCGTTTGATGTTGGATGTTCGTTTGATTTGATTTGTTGTTGATTAGGTTTGTTTGATTAGGTTAGGGTTTAAATTTATGAAAAAATTCTGTTGAACACGATGAAGTTCTGGGTTTTCAAGCCTTTTCCGAGCTTTTCACATGTAATCCGAGCCTTTTCCGAGCTTTTCACATGTAATCCGAGCCTTTTCCGAGCTTTTTGATTAGGTTTCTGCTATCTGAATCTCCGAGCCTTTCACAGTGGCTCCGAGACTTTTAAAATAGGATCCGAGCCTTTTAAAACATTGTCCGAGACTTTTAAATAGTAATCCGAGCCTTTTAAGGAATATGAATAGGTTTCTAGAATTAGAATCTCCGAGATAGTCTCCGAGCCTTTTCATATAGTTTCCGAGCCTTTTAATATATTGTCCGAGCCTTTTCATATATTTTCCGAGCCTTTTCATATAGTTTCCGAGCCTTTTCATATATTGTCCGAGCCTTTTCATATAGTGTCCGAGCCTTTTCATATAGTTTCCGAGCCTTTTCATATAGTTTCCGAGCCTTTTCATATAGTGTCCGAGCCTTTTCATATAGTGTCGAGCCTTTTCATATAGTTTCCGAGCCTTTTCATATAGTTTCCGAGCCTTTTCATATATTGTCCGAGCCTTTTCATATAGTGTCCGAGCCTTTTCATATAGTTTCCGAGCCTTTCCATATAGTGTCCGAGCCTTTTCATATAGTGCCCGAGCCTTTTCATATAGTTTTCGAGCATTTTCATATAGTGTCCGAGACTTTTCATTTAGTGTCAGAAACCTTTCATTTTTATATTATTTATTTTATTTAACTAGATATATTTTTTTTATGTCAATATGCAGATGAGGAATCAACTAAAAGATTCACTTAAAACTCCAGAGGAAGAAAGGTATTCGGGGGAAAATAACTCGACATGACCATTTTGATGACCTTACAGATATCGACAACGCACTTAACAAGGTACCTGAACATCTTGCGATCGAAGAACGACGTCGGTATACTGAGTCGTGTTTTGGACACCTCCTTCGGATGGATCGTGGGATGAAGTTTTCGGCTGGCATTGTACATCGGTTGCTTATTCGCGAGTTGCATCACGATGGCCAGAAGATGAGATGAGATTTTTGTTAGGAAGGCATTCGGTCCGGTTCTCGAAGGTTGAGTTTTGTCTAATCACAGGATTGAAGTTCGGAGAACTTCCTGACACGTCAACCTATGATATGGTAGAGAATGGCATACACCGGCGGTACTTTGAGGGTCGAGATGAGGTCGAGTATGCAGAGCTGAAAGCCGTTCTACGGATTGGTGTTTTTTCTGAGCAGTACGATGCGGTTAAGCTTTGCTTATTGTATATGCTTAACTGGATACTGATGGGGTTGGACGAGAGAGAGAAAGTTCCAGTATGGCAGTTTCGCCTAGTCGAGGACTTGGACGCTTTTGATGCGTTCCCGTGGGGTGCACACGTGTATAGGCGGTCTATATACGGTTTCAAGCATGCGTTGGATGGCCGACGTAGGCGGTTTGAACAACGCCAGCGACGAAAGGGCGTTGATGTACACACCACGGAGACATATAACATATATGGGCTAACGCACGCCCCGTTGGTGAGAATTTTGAATTTGTTATTTTTTTCATATGACTTATGTATTGTATTGGATTCTTATCGTTCTTAGCTGTTTTGTAGATATTTGCTTTCGAGGTTATCCCCGAGCTTGGCAACAGCGGATGTGGGAAGCGGAGGGAAATCGAGCTCTCCCCCCGAATTCTAAAATGGGAGTTGAGTACGCGACCGAGGGGGGAGAAGTTGAATAGCATTTTCCTTGAAAGTGTAAATATCTATATATATATATATTTTTTATGTTCATAACTATTAGTATGTATACAATTACAATGGTCTAACTGCAATTTCAGATGTTTGCGAGGGTGAAATTGGTGCCGACGGCAATTGAGAGGGCTGAACGGTACTTCGAGGGCATTTCCTAGGGAGGCAGTTTGTATGATGCTGATCTCGGTGATATACCTGTTCCCGTCTCTGACCCCGAACGATATACAACCGCTGGAACCAGTGACACTGAGGGTCCGTCTTTCGAACCCAGTGATACAGAGGGTTCTGATTCGGACGGTCGTCATATTCGTCTCGCGAGGACTAGGCGGGTTCGATTCACGTTGCCTAGAGAGCCTCGAACTAGAGATGACTCTCGAACTGGAGATGACTCACGAGGAGGCGTTGGAGGGCAAACAGAGGTACGTATAATTCTTTTTACCGTATTATTTAATTTCAATCGAGTGAATGGTTTTAGTACTGACAATTTCGAAATCCTTTCAGGACCGTCGGTATACTGAACTGATGGATGCGTTACGCGAGTTACAGGAGGAGGTGCGAAAGAGTAATGAGAAGCGAGATCAACAGCATCAGGAGTTGCTAGATTTGATTCGGGGGCTTCAGGGTTCGACGTCGCACGCCCGTACTCGAGGTACACGGTTCGATGACCCACCCTTCGATGACAAAGACGGACACCGAGACTTCAGTCCCAGATGGAGGACAGGTAGTCATCAGGGTGATCAGCAGGGGCCTGGTGTGACACCACGAGAGGAGGTTACTCGTGGTACTAGTGGTACAGATACAGCACCTATGGAGATAGAGGAAGAACCTCAGCAGGTTTTACCATCTCAAGAACTGGTACAGAGCACCTCCTTACAGCACACCCTCCGGTCGATCCTGGTGCAGAGCACCCCTTCATTTATTCCACAGAGACAGAGATCCCCAGTCTCAGTGCACCCAAAAAGCTTACACCTGCAGGCGATCGACGGCGACATAGTTCCAATGTACAGCGCACCCCTACAGGCGATACAGGGGGACATAGTCCGTCAACACATCGCACCTCTGGAGGCAATACACGGGGACAGAGTTCCTCCTTACAGCTCAGCCATCCAGTGGATCACATTGAGCTGGACCGGATTACCCCACCCTTTCAACGTCAGGATCGGGTTCACAGGGCAGGTTGGCAGCAGCGGACCCCATACACTGACCCCTCTTGGCCGAAGAGGCCAAGGATTAGGCCACAACCACCACATGTATGGGCGCCCCCACGCATTGATAGATCTGGACTACCTTGCGGCGTACCAAGCCTATAAGAGGAACTCGACTGGGGAATTGTAAGTATAATCGTAGATATTACAAAAATTATTTTGTATTTTGAAACTGCTAAGTAAAATGACTTTCTTATATAACTTCTTCAAAAATTATGCAGGCGTGATGTGGATCTACTCGAGCCAGTTGGTGTCCGCTGGTTCCATCGATTTCAAACCAACACCATGGAGTTGGAGGATACGGTATGGTCCTTACCTGAACACTTTGTGTATAAGATGTTTCTGAAATAGTAGAATGCTAACAATACAAAATGTTGAAATTGTCAGCATATTGACGCCTACTTGCATATTCTGCGGAAGCGTCAGAGATATTACTCCACTGTCTACGGTCCGAGGATCAACATACAGGATTCACAGTTCTATGTAAGTGTTTAATTTGTACGGCTTTTGAACATCTATTTATGTGTTTCGTACATCTTTTATCTAACGTTTTATAAATTTTCTTTGTACGGTCATGGTTATTGAATGACTGGGAGAGATTAATGGGAAGTGGGGCCGACAAACCCCGCCGCAGTTGGTCTATGTTCAAGCATCAGTGGTCTACTGAGGAACTTGCGGTGGTACGTGGATTGGTCCCGGTAGGAACCAAACCATGGAACGAAGTTGACGTGGTCAGTGTTTTATTTACATTGTTTGAATTTGAATTTTAAATACATTTCTCATTGATAACACTTTGTTGAAACACATACAGGTTTTGATTCCTTGCAACCTTGGACGTACGCATTGGGCACTAGCCAGCGTCGACCTCACAACGGGGAGTATTTACCTGATGGACCCGTTCAGACAGGAGGTACCATTTCGCCATAGGAAAACGCAGCTCGCTTGCTTACGATATTTTTTACCGTCGATGCTGCATGCGTTGGACTTTCACGGTCGCAGACGGAGGGGCGATATGACGTATACATTGCAGAATAAGCCCTTTCCACTCAACATTGTGTCTAGAGACCCTGTGCCCCAACAGGATAGAGGGTATGACTGTTTAAAGATCTTATTCTATCTTAATCGGTTTTAATAACATTCAATTCTAACGGTTGTTTATGTGGTGACTTACAGTGGTAACTATGGTGCCTATACTTTGAGATTGATAGAGTACCTGGCAGCGAACAGGGATACGTTCGACTGGTCAGAAAACGAAATGGGCACCATCAGAGAGAAGATGGCTGTGGAGGTTTTTTGTAACTCAAAGGATTGGACATCCAGTTAGTGATTTAGTTGATGTACATAACATTTGAGTAATAAAATGAAATTATTTTTTAAAAAAATTTAGTTGTTTGCAATTAACACTTGAACACACATTTGATATATTGAAATCCATAAAAAATACAATGAATTGTAGACACTATAACAAATGATACAGTATGACATTAAACGAACAACCAATAAATATGTCATAATAGTTCAACATAAAAAAGCATAATAACCAACGGTCTCATAACACGGTAGAGTCTTTCTCAGGGCACGTTTGTTTGTTGTGTCCAATTGAATGACAGATGCTGCACTTGCGACGGTATTCATCGGGAACACTTATGCTGGGACCTTCATTAACCATCGGTGGGTTAGAGCACCGCCTGCTATTATGTCCTGATTGTCCACATCTTCTACACGACTGTGTGGTTGTCCTCTCCGAAGACGAGGCATGTCGACCCTCCATCGGGCGACCTGATTGTCTCTTCGACTTTGGATTTAAAACCCCCCGAGATGCGATGTCGAATGGCACTACCCATGAAGAAGGATGGCCAACAGGCATAATAGGAATCGAGTATGCATCAATAAGTGTCTCTCTCTTGTAGTAGTCCACACACAGAGATGTGTAATCCAAGTTTCGCTCCTTACAACAATGAAAACAATGAGATTCACGAACCCAAATAATATAAATAGTTAACTGTAACATCTCATGTACCTTGCCGCTGCGAGTGCATGAGAACATGGGAAATGGTCCATTTGGAATTTGTTGCATGTGCAAGTCTTCAAGTGTAAGTTAACCGTCCATTGGTTTCCCTTCAATTTGACGGAGAATATGTTCTAGTCAACCGGATTTACGGTCGTATAATTACACTTCTCGACACGTTTTAGGATCACAAGATGTGCTGCGTCGGTCAGTTGATGACTCATGGACTGTGCAGCTGCATGACGATCGTAAAACCACTTTTGTAGCATATTCCTAATGAACTCCGCCAGTGTCATCATTGGCAGTTGCCGTGCGAATTTTAGGCATGAGTTTATGCACTCAGCAACATTTGTGGTCATCAGCCTGTACCTTCTTTGGGGACGGTGTACGCGAGACCACTTGTGTGGACCGGCAGCAATGGCATATTCGAATGCACACTTGTGCAGCCTATGTAACTCCTCCATGTGCCTGTTATAATTGAATTCACTGTACGTCCTAGCTGCTGAATCCATTATGTCGGCAACATCCTTTCTGTGGAATCGCTTCTTCATATTTTCACTAAAATGCCAGCAACATATGGTATGGGTTGCATAAGGGAACACTTTAGAAATCCCCGCTTCAATGCTTGCATGGCGATCGGAAATGAAAACCGGATCATCTATATGACCAAGGGCACCCCTCAAGCATTCCAAAAACCACTCCCATGAAAGGTTGTTTTCTGAGTCACCGAACCCAAAAGCAATTGGATACACCTGTTCGTTTCCATCTTGTGCAGTTGCAACAAACATTGTACCCCCGAATCTTCCCTTCAAATGGGTACCATCAACTGCAATCACAGGACGCATACACCTCCGAAAACCTCTAATTGAGGACCCAAACGACATGAAAAAGTACAAAAATGTATCATCGTCTGCGCATTGTAAGTAGGTGATTGTGCCAGGATTTTGCTGTTCCAGAACGTACGCAAACGATGGTAACAATTTGAAACTTTCTTCATGCGTTCCATAGGTCAAGGACAATGCATATTGCAAGGCATCATGTGCCTTACTGTACATGACTTGGATGCCATACATTGTTTTCATATCGGCGATTATGTCCTTCGGACGCATGAGACGACCATCATGTTGTTGAAGTCTAGGTGCAATGACTTCTCCGATTATGACTGCACTAGCTTGTCGGTGGCGACGGTGAACCTCCTCCAAAGGACAACTGTGCTGGTTGACAAAACTTCTGACTTGGAAGTAAGTCCCTTCATCTCTCCTCACCGCTCTTAATTTCCACGTACAGTTGTCAATGATGCAAACTAGATGTAACGTTGTCTTATTAGACCTTTTCACCTTCCATTCAAAGTTCTCCGCATTGAAAAAAGGCCAACTAGCCTCTTCAAATCCTTTTTACTCGGGAAAAATTGACCTTTATAAATCATGCATGTAGGTTCTTGCGTTGCCAAGGTGCTGCTTCTACCAATACCAAACGAGTATGAATCTGCTCCAGGAATAACCCAAGTTATCGTATTATCAGAATCAGATACAGTTATATTATGTCGGACCTCGGAAGTCCCGGGCATATTTGGTACAGTGCAACTAACTCCTTGTACATGTCTTCCTTGTGTTTGAATTTGTGTACGCTCTTCATCCACATTTTCTAGATCATCTACCTGTTCATTATTTGCCTCATTATCCACCTCATGGTACTGCTCAATTCGACAACCAAACACATTGCCAAATTGAGGTTCAACTACTTGGTCAACCGCTACCGGTGGGACACCACACATGTTTTCCCTACTTTCGGCGAAACTCCTTTGGGGATATAGTTGGTTGCTACCGCTAAAGGATCCAAATTGTTGGGTATTTTCAGGAGGAGGAATATCATTCCCTATCACATCTCCAGGTGTCCTCTGAGTTAGACTTACACATATTTGAGGGATCACCCGATCTTCCCCTAGCATAAACTGAACATCATCGTTATTTCTTATAAATGTACGACATGTACTGCCAGGAACGATTGATACTGATGCCAGATCAACATTGAATTTGTTTACATCATACTTCACAATGGTATGCACGATCGCCACCAATTCTTCGTAAGTCATATTCTTTGACACATACATTCCCTTGTTATCGGATCCAACAAACCTCTGACTTCCGTCGGGTAGTTGCTCCCATTGACCGTTGTAAGATATTACTATTCTAACCCGATTCATGATGCTGTCAAATTAATCAAAACTATTAATTAAAACTCAGGAGTACAAAATATTTTCATAAATTACATTTACAAAGGCTCGGGTGAGGATATTTAAAAGGCTCGGAGAACACTAGCAAAGTCTCGAAGAATACATGAAAGTTTCGAAAAAGACATTTTTGGTCTCGAAAAAGTCTTTAAAAGACTCGATTAGTAATTCAATAAAAAGTCTCGGAGAAGACCTAACAAGGCTCGATTAGTGATTATTTGAAAAGTCTCGGAGATGACTTGAAACGTCTCGGAGAAGACTTGAAAAGGCTCGATTACTAATTTTTGAAAAGTCTCGGAGATGATATGAAAAGGCTCGGAGAAGACATGAAAAGTCTCGATTGGTTATTTTTGAAAAGTCTCGGAGAAGACATGAAAAAACTCGGAGAAGACTTGAAAATGCTCGAATAGTTATTTTTTAAAAGTCTCGGAGAAGACTTGAAAAGTCTCGGAGAAGACATGAAAAAGCTCGGAGAAGACATGAAAAAGCTCGGAGAAGACTTGAAAATGCTCGAATAGTTATTTTTTATAAGTCTCGGACAAAACTTCAAAAGGCTCGGAGAAGACTTGCAAAGGCTCGGACAACACATGAAAAAGCTCGAATAGTTATTTTTTAAAAGTCTCGGAGAAGACTTGAAAAGTCTCGGAGAAGACATGAAAAAGCTCGGAGAAGACTTGAAAATGCTCGAATAGTTATTTTTTAAAAGTCTCGGACAAAACTTCAAAAGGCTCGGAGAAGACTTGCAAAGGCTCGGACAAGACATGAAAAAGCTCGAATAGTTATTTTTAAAAAGTCTCGGAGAAGACTTGAAAATGCTCGGACAAGACATGAAAAGGCTCGGAGAAGACTTGAAAAGACTCGGAGAAGACTTGAAAAGGCTCGATTACTGAATTTTGAAAAGTCTCAGAGAAGACTTGAAAATGCTCGAATAGTTATTTTTTAAAAGTCTCGGAGAAGACTTCAAAAGGCTCGAACAAGACATGAAAAAGCTCGGATAAGACTTGAAAAGACTCGATTAGTGATTTTTGAAAAGTCTCGGAGAAGACATGAAAAAGCTCGGAGAAGACTTGAAAAGGCTCGATTAGTGATTTTTGAAAAGTCTCGGAGAAGACATGAAAAAGCTCGGAGAAGACTTGAAAATGCTCGAATAGTTATTTTATAAAAGTCTCGGACAAAACTTCAAAAGGCTCGGAGAAGACTTGCAAAGGCTCGGACAAGACATGAAAAAGCTCGGAGAAGTCTCGGACAAAACTTCAAAAGGCTCGGAGCAGACATAAAAAGGCTCGGACAACACATGAAAAGGCTCGGACAAGACATGAAAATGCTCGATTAGTGATTTTTAAAAAGGCACGGAAAAAGGTGACAAAGTCTCGGAGATCCACAATTGTCACAATGAAAATATGAACAAATGAAAAGAAGTATTTACACGAAATATTACCTTGTTGTAATGAAGCACGTCCAGTTGTTTTGATCTTGAACTTCTATTTGTATTGAGAGAGAGATAGAGAGAGAGAGAGTAACCCCGTTATCGTTTTTGTTGGAAGTGTGGAGAGAGAACCAGACAAACACAATAACATAAATGATTATCTAAGGGCAATTTTGGTAGTTCACCATAATAGGTGCCTTTTAAACTTAAGTTATTAAACCGGTCATAGAGTCACCAAATCAGTTGGAAAAAGTGATACTTTCCACCATTTCCACAATTTATAAATTTGACTCTATATCAATTTTTGTAAAATCTTTAATTTTCAGATATTTATGCTTTCACCCCTATTTTTTTTTATTTTTTATTTTTCTAATGTTAATTTTTTTGAAGCAATTTTCTAATGTTTCTATAAATTAACTAGACATTTATAGCTTGTTTTTGATGTCCGAAGTCATAGTCACATAATATATATATATATATATATATATATTTGATTCTATACATGATATTTTTTTCTATGTATCTTAAATATAAATAAAAATCTAATTATAACATATATGTTCTATCTTAATTAATATTATTTTCTCATTCAAAAAATTTTGTTCTCTCTTCCAATCTTATTTATCTCACCCCAATATCATGTCATACTTCTGATATGTTATTTATTTTAATCGATATGTGTTAATTTATACAATTAAAACGTACAACCAAACATATATAATTTATATTCAACTATTAACATATTTTACCAAATTTTTTTTTATCATTTTTAAAAATTAAAATAGTTTTTGGATGTTATAAAAATACTAGGAGTACAATTTAAATTTTAATTAGTTTAATTTCTAACTCTTAAACACTATTATTGAATCATGAATTAAAAGTCATAAGGTTTTTCTATATTATTTTTAGAGTAATTTTAGATATTTCAACTTGTATTTCAACTACTAATATATCAATTGATACACTTTAACATTATTTTTTATTAATTTTTTTCTTTTAACATACCCTCTAAGATACATGTTAATATAACTCATTATTTCATGGTGTCCCCGCTGGAAACAATTTCTGGCTCCGTCCCTGATTGATAGTGTGAAGAAAAATGATGTTTTAACCACTAGTAGGTCAATTCATTGTATGATTCATACTTAGGAAAATCATTGATGACATTTGCTTTCTTGATATTTTCCCAGATTCAGCTTGGGAGTTGGACTGCAAGAGAGAAGAAAAAGATATTTTAACCACTCGTAGATCAATTCATTGTATAATTCCTGATTAAAAGAAAACAAGAAAAAAATCTCACCAACTTCATTGACTTCAACTGCAATGACTTGATCTATGCATTAATGCATGTAACATTGCTTTTCTCATGCCCACAAAGTAGATACTTTCTGCATTAATCTCCATGCACGCGACTTTCATCCCACACCACTAGGGACTAGGTAGTGAAGTCCAAAGTGTAAAACCATATTACTAAGCAATTTTTTTTTTATTTTTTTTTTTTTATTTTTTATTTTTTATTTTTTTTATAAAAAACACCTAAAAATACCATTGACTTACACTAGAAAAACTCACAGCAGCAAACCTATCAACCAAACCATTCCTAAAAATTTTCAAATCAATACTCAGAGTACACAAATCCTAGCAACTGGACATTTCAACAATATGAGGAAATGCTTTCGAAAACTTAACAACATTGGATAGCTCTGGATAATAAGTTGAAATGTAAAACTCGTCAACATTAGACGAATACATTTCATCTAAGAAAGTGAAAAAATTTAGTATAAGATCACTTTTTAGACTCTTGACTTGCTCCTTAATGAAATTGATATTACAAGGCCTCTTGCCTTGGTGGTTGGACTATCCTTATGAGTTTCCACCATAAAGGTTCAACACTTTGGTGTGTATGTATATATATTCATTTGTCCCACCTTGGCCTTTGATCTCCAAGTGTGGGTTGCCCTCTCTCGGCTTTGGGAGCATCCCTATCTCCAGTTGTGAGAGTTGTAATCCATTTGTATCCTCTTCCCGATAGTGGGAGTAGTGTTCCGGGCTCTGCTTGCAGAGTCTAATCTCATTGGTCCTGGCAATTCAAAAAAAAAAAAAAAAAGAAATTGATATTGTCATTATCAAAAGATTACACATTAACGATCAACAAAAAATAACATGTCTTTGACTTGCTCATCATTTTTGTATGTTTGGATGATTTTCTAGGATTCTTATTTTGATTTTTCTCTTATTGTTTTGTTGTTGTGTTTGTATTATATATACCTACCTTTGCGTTTGTATAAAATGGTTATGTCTTCACAAATGAATGGCATGTTCCTGAACTATATCGAGGTCAACATAAACTATGGTGGAATAGAGATGTGATAGTGGATTATGTCAAAGTCGACGTATACCATAGTGGAATGGAGACGCGCTAGTGGACTATTCATGTATTTGTAAAACATGGTGGAGTGGAAACGTAAAAGTTGAAACATTTCCACTCCACCATGTTGAATAGTAAAACTCAACAACGTTAGACGAATCCATCTCATAAACGAAAGTGAAAAATGTTGGTACAAGAAGACCATTACTTGCCAGACTCTTGGTTTGCTCCTCAACGAATTGATACTATCATTATCAAAGGAAACACACTAACAATCAATAAAAAATAACAAAACAACACATAAAATGGTAAACTTACATTTTTATCATCATCCCAATTCCACAAGTCTACTAAATAACCAAAGCAACAAGCTTCATCATCATTGAAAGAGGCCTACAAATCAAAATTAAAATGTCACAGAAACTAACAACATGACAATAAGCTAAAAACTAAAAACTTCAAAGAAATGGAGAAGGTGACGATACCTTCGTTGAGAGAAACTAAAAACTCAGAGGGGCAGACTCCTCAAGAGTTGTTCTCGATAGAACATTCAAAGTTATTGAAGAGAGGAGAAAGATGGATGAAGGACAAGGCTAACACATGTATAATTGCTGCCACAATAGTTGCAACTGCAGTCTTCTCGGTGGCGTTCACTCGTCACACTATTCCCCATGATAACACTGTATTGAAAGTAAGGATGGAGACTTGGTTCTAGGTATTTGCTTCAATTGCATTGTCAGCTTCCTCCTTATCTATTATGATATTTCTGTCAATCCTCGCCTCTGGTTACAAACAGAAGGATTTTCATAAGCCATTGTTGGGTCAAATTGATGTTAGGTCTATGCTGTCTTTTTTTTTTCTTCATTACTATCCATGGTGGTTATGTTTAGTACATACTTCATCATTGATTACGGTGGCTTGTCAATCTTCATGGCCACATGTTGACTTGTGTGTTGACATCTATGCCAGTCACTATTTTTGTTGTGTTTCAGTATCCCATGATGAGACAAATTGTGTTCCTTTTAGGTTTCTAGATCAAGTTTAAGAGCCTTCCACCATTCCAAAGAGTGTCAATTTTTGATCACTTGGCGCCTATTTGTTAAATGAAGGTGGATGAAATCCTTAATTGCCAGTGTAATGATTGATGTGAAATCCTTATTTGTTCTTTGTTTCGATATATTGCTTGAAAAAATTAATGTGATTCTAAAAAATAAAATAAAATAAAAATAAAAATAAAAATAAAAAAAAAACATGACAATAAACAACAATTAAAACTTCGAAGTGGTGAAAAGGGTACCTAACAATTTCACTCTAACCAACATAAAAGACAACAAAACAAGCATCCAATCACAACCTAGAAACAAAAAACATTAAAAAAAAAAGTTGCTCAACTCATTTATAATATAAGGTTTTGAACCTACTCCTTTTCGCTCATCTCATCTCATTCATCCATAGAACATAAAAAATAATCAAGAGTTACTCTAGAATAATAATTTTTGACACATGAAATCCAATACAACACCTTTGGCTGCAACTCTAAATATTAATTTACTCATCCAGTCACTAATCACTATGTTGCAGCATATTCCATAAAAAGTTATAATGTGATAGAAACTAACAATATGACAATAGGAAACAATTACACTCAAAAGCCTACCAATTTTTAGCACAATATGCATATCACATTTTCTCATCATTAATGAAGAAACATCTTCACCCCATAAACATCAGAGAAATCTAAAAATCTCATCAATCTAAATCTAAGAGCATATTTAATGGTAATGTGAATTGTGAAAAAATTAGATACCATGTAGGATAAATAACCACTTTGTTAAAAAATTCATCTCCAATTCAACCTTTCTAATACAACTTCAAGCTGAGGTTACAACTTTTTTTTAGAGGCTGTCAACATGATTCTTTGATTTCAGAAGGTCTATTGGACATCCATCTTGTTGGCCCAATTAACAACTACTTTTGTCTTCTACTTTATTTTATTCAACAATTCTAAATTATATTTAAGGAGACCAATAATAAATTGGCATGTCATTAAAAACATGTATTTTAGAAGTGAAGCATTGGAGACCACATTTTCATTTGGATATCTATCAAGTTTAGTTACATGCCACATATGAAGCAATTGGCTTGACAATGTTGACATATCACTATTTTTTCAAATGCAAACCACATTACCATTGGAGATGCTCTAAACATACAAACTCTCTAACACATTTAGTTATCACTGTCACTATTGTTTTTGTTGTTACCATTATCGTTACTCCTATGATGATGATGACGGTGACTACTAGCATTCCGACTAGTCCTCCTTCCATGCTTCAATTGTGAAATCTCCATATGTGTCTTCATAAAGAACTGCATTCTTTGTAACTCTAGCTCTTTTGCAAACTTCATTCTCTTCTTTTCCATCTCCACAACCTGATGTATCTTCGCGCTCTTTGCTTGCTCGTAAGCCTCTCCGAATTTCATTATTGCTTGTGTCAACATCCTCACCGAATCTCCCTAACCACCACTACCACTATTCTCATTCTCCTTCTTCCCCTTACTCGAATCCCCCATCACCATCGCCACTCTGCCCCTCTTTGTCGGTGGTGGAAAACTCTCTATCGAATCTCTTGACTCCTCCTCCGACTCCACCTCTGCCACCATGAAGGCTGCCCACCACTTCTTCTCCTCAACTGAATTTTCTAACCACTACTACTCCCACACCCATCACCACCTTGATGATGATAATGTTGATTCTTTGCCACCACAATCTGATTCCTCATTCCAATAGGAATCCCCATTACCACCCTTAATGAACTACCACCTGCCCCAGCAACCACCACCAGAATCTTGGTAGATTGATCGATTAGTTGATCAAGCTTCTCAAAGAACCCACTTGCTACTCCCACTACCAGCCATCATTTTTGCTATCTAGTTGGTACACTAATTTTGGTTGGTACTCTAATTTTGAGTTGTTTTTTCATCATTGAGATGCTTTATAGATGTTGTGGGGACTAGTAGTGCACCTCCCTTCCACAGTGGTAGTGAGGGGTTCAAGTCCCACCATGCATAATTTATAAGCATGTACTAAAAAAATAACAATGAAACTCTAAAACCTGTCTATTATTAGCACAATACAAAATAATTAAAGGGTATAAGAAAAAAAAATTATAGTGAAATCTCACTAAAGACGGTAATAGACTCATTTTTGTAGAATTGACTGTTTTGTTTATATCAACGAGTAAAGACCTAATAGTAGTCATTCAGTTAATACCTTAATAGGTTTATCAATTGATTAAATTCTATATGGAGCACATGCATACTTAAAGGAGTTCCACAAGTCTTATTAAATTGTGATATGGCCATCCCTTAAAGGGCAGGTTATGTCCGATGGTAGTTTATAAATCTATGGCCATATACATAAAAATACTTCATATATATGGAATCATTTCTATGCATAAAATAAAGGGTTCTTTGCAACCAATGATCAATTCTCTAGAGGGACAGAGAAATGAAATGATGCTCTACCTCAATCACAACTCAATTGTGATTTAAGAAGAGTTTGCCCTAATTTTCAAGTGATGTGCTATATATATATATATATATAGGCGTACCCATGATTTTTTAATAGAGTGTGCTAATATATATATATATATATATATTTATTTATTTATTTATAATAAACTTGAATCTCAGTCCCCAACATTACTTGAAAAACTTAATCCACTCTCACTTGATAATTGATTATTATTTTTATTTTTTCAAAAGCATAGAAGCATAGTTTCTCTTGGTTTTAATGTATGGTTGTTTAATATTATAACCTAAAATTATCAAAAAATTTGGTTAAAATAATACATTATAAAATATAATACAGCACTAGCAATAATAAATTGTAATCAGAAAATAAATTTATAAAAAAAAATAACAAAACATTAACTTAACATTATCCAAGACCCTAACTTATTAATCAGAAAAAATAATTTTAACTAAGAAAAATATTTGAATTAAAATAACAAAATATAAATAATAGATTAAGTGTAATACTATACAATCTAAATAATTAATCCAAAATTCAACCTAAATGATATGACAATTGAGTTGTTAGGTCGGAGATAATTATTAATTTCTGAGAGAAAATTGATTATGGATGTCTGAGGGAGGAAAAAAACTTGGGAAGACCCGGTGCACCAATCACAACTGCTGATTGGTGATTGATGCACCAAGCCATTCATAACGAGTTATATGGCAATTTTTATTTTAAAAAAATTAAAAAAATTGAAAGGAGAGAGAAAATATTATATTTAATTTTAAAATTAACACATCTCAATTTTTTAGTGGTCCGATGTAACACTCAATTGCTTCACTGGATTCACCCAAGATTTTCTCCTGAGGGGGAGAGAGAAAGAAAGAAAGAATTGGGGGTTAGTACTTGATTGATTGAAATATATATATATATATATATAGAGAGAGACTCTATTTGTGTGATACTAGTGTTGGAAAATGGAAAATGGGAAAGATGAGTAATCAATTTAAATTATTATTATTATTATTATTTTTAAAAAAGTTGACCTAGCTGTAGGTCGGGTTAGCCCCCATTGAAGTCCGCCCCTGTATATATATATATATATATTGGTTCATATGAACATGCTAGTCTGATGCAAAATTATGCTCTAAGCCTTACTTGCCTAGCTCATTTATGAATTAATTTAATTAATGCTTTTAGTGTTTCAAAAAATAGTATATTAATATTTTTGTTTAAGATTAAAAAATTATTATTATTATTATGATTATTCAAATGTTTTTATTTGTCCAAGTAAATTATAATATTCATTTTTCCAATTCTTTGTTTTTATAACTACTTAAAATATCATAGTTGGAATTAATCAAAATAAATTATTCCTATTAAAATTTAAAGAAAGAAAATAAAAATTTTCTTTACGAGAATTTAGTATGGATCATACCACATTGCAATTATAATAAATAATCACAAAAACATTCTCCTACTTAGAAAATATATTGAAACCTTTTTTTTTCTTATGAAAATGTATTTTGAGAATTAATTTTTTTTAATAAAGTTTTAGAAATTAAAACAAAAGCTTCAATTTCCATGGTACAACAAATTTTTAGTATTCCATACAAAAAGGCCTCAGTTTACTATTTCGCCTAAGGCCTCAAATGATGTTGAGAAGGTCCTGCTCTCAAGTGATAGATCAACTATAAAGGAACGTTACATTCATGCATATGTACCTACAATGCTCCATCTCCAGTGGCACGTCAAAATATTCTAGTTGCTCAAGTGCCAAAAGTAGGCAAGGAAGAAGCATCAAAGGCGATCAAAGAGTTCAAAGAGTATCTTATATTCTGTTCGGTTTCTGGTGTAGATATGTCTGGTGCAGATTAAAAGAATACGTCATGGTATATGCCTTTGCTGGTGCAATGGTTCTAAGGACTTTGCTGAAAACAATACTGATTCACGAGTTCTAGTTGTCTGCTCTATGATCACTGTTGGTACTTTCCGTGATGGTGCAGCAGCACTGATCATTGGTGCCAATCCTGATCTATCTGTGGAACGACCATTGTTACAAATAGTCGCAATCACACAGACAAGTCTTCCAAACTCGGAAGATGCAATTAAAGGACACTTCCCAGAGGTTCATTTGTCAAAGGACTTGCCTTGGTTGATTACTATCAACCGACAACATCGAAAAAGTGTTTGGCTGAAGCATTTGATCTAATAGGCATTTGAAAAGTGTGGTATGCTTGAGGAAGATTTATAAAGTTTGAGGTTCGGTTATTATCAGTCTGCAAAGCATCAATGTATCAAGTATTCAACAAGTAAAAATGCTTGTATAATAAACTACGTAAGCAAGTCCGGCTAGGTTCAGACTTCAGAGAGAATATTAACCCCTTAACCTTATTGTGTACATAAAACTTTTGTCATTCAAAGTATACTATGAGATGCATCTCTTCTATCTAATATGCAGTGTGAAGTCAAAACTTATTATTATAGACCATCTAGCATAGCAAGTGCTAATGAATAATTTTAATATCTTAAATCATATACCAAAGAAACAAAATGATGTGAAGCTAATTAGAATTTCACAGATAGAAATGGCACTCTTCAACAAATCTACACACAAGTTGCAACACTAAAGAGTTTTACTTGGGAGTTGGGAGTGAGTTTTTCTATGGTAGTAAGCTCAAAAGAGTGCCTTGATAGGAATAATTTGTTGCCATCTTCAGAATTCAATAAGCTTCTGCAATGTAGACATTCATTACTAAAGATGGATAGACGGGCTAACTACTAAAGCGAAGTTTTTATAACTAAAAGTAGACGATAATAGCTTCGGTAAAGCAACAGAAATTCAGTTTGCTTCACTCATTTCATAATCTAATGTCCTTAAAATATTCCCCTACACTGTTGAACTCTATTTATTTCTGCCCTTATCATTCTTAGAACCCAAACATACATAATTAGCTTCATTTTTACATTTTAACACATTTGGATCACAAGAAGTAACTTAGTTTAACAATGGAAATGTTAGAATGGAACTTAATCTTACAAAAAATGATATATGTCATACTACCGAGTAATACATTTAGTGTACCATGGTTCTACTAACTTAACCCAAACATAAGAAAAAACAAGAATCCAAAGCCACATTCCCTAAATTTCCCCTACAAGTTAAGTATTACATTGTGTCTTCTTCCTAAATCATTTTCAACAAACTGGGTAGGACTTATAACTTGAACAAAAAACATGAATAAATAACATAAATGAATATGTTAATTAAAGATTAAAAAAAATCATCAAATATGTAGTGAATTTAGAGATGATGATAAGAAGGGAACCTGGAAGAGTTTTGTTAGGTTCAAGGGGTGAGGGGTAGAATTGGAATCTTCAAGAACAGATGAAGACAATGATAGATTAATAATGGTGTTATTAACATTTTCTTCTCCAACATCGCTTAACAAGCGCGTCGTTTTAGTCAACTAACACAAACCCTCTTTTTTTTTTTTTTTTTTAATAATATAAAATAAACTGTTAAAACACCATTAACACAAGGAGCAACTCTTTGGTTAGTTCTTCTAAGTTTCATGGACATCCCATATATGTTCAAATAAGATAAAATAATGTCAACCCAAATAAATCGAAGCAATAACATCAAATCAAAACCTCAAATTGATGAGAATATTCTTGATAAATGATAATACCATAACCAACATAAAAATCAAGGTTCAAGAATATAAATAAAAGCCTCAATGTGCACAAAACTCATAGTTCAAATTTAATAACAAATCAAAGCCTCAATGTGACAAAATGGTAACCCTAAACCTCACTCCAAATCAACACCTAAACAAACAAAATCATGAATTTTGACAACCCAATAGCAGAAAACAGATCAAAACTTCAAAGTGATGAAAAGGGTACCTATCAATTTCACTATAACCAACATAAAAGACAACAAAACAAGCATCCAATCACAAACTAGAAATAGAAAACATAAAAGAAAGTTGCTCATTTCATTCATAATAAAAGGCATTGAACCTACTCCTTTTTGCTTAGCACATCTCATTCATTCATATAACATAACAATCAATCAAGAGTTATTCTAGAATAATAATTTTCGACACATGAAATTCAAAACAACATCTTTGGCGGCAACTCTAAATATTTATTTACTCATTCAGTCACTAATCACTATGTTCCAACATATGCCATAAAAAGTTATAATGTGACAGAAACTAACAATATGACAACAGAAAACAATTACACTCAAAAGCCTACCAATTTTTAGCACAATATGGATATCACATTTTCTCATCATCAATGAGGGGACATCTTCACCCCACAATCATCATAGAAATCTAAAAATCTCATCAATCTAAATCTAAACATACAAACTCTCTAACACATTTAGTTATCACTGTCACTATTGTTATTGTTGTTACCATTATCGTTACTCCTATGATGACGATGAAGATGATTACTAGCATTCCCACTAGTCCTCCTTCCATGCTTCAATTGCGAAATCTCCATCTGTGTCTTCATAAAGAACTGCATTCTTTGTAACTCTAGCTCTTTCGCAAACTTCATTCTCTGCTTCTCCATCTCCACAACCTGCTGTATCTTCGCACTCTCTGCTTGCTCATAAGCCTCTCCGAATTTCATTATTGCTTGTGTCAACATTCTCACCGAATCTCCCCAACCACCACTACCACTTTTCTCCTTCTCCTTCTTTCCCTTACTCGAATCCCCCTTCACCACTGCCACTCTCCCCCTCTTCGCTGGTGGTGGAAAACTATCCATCGAATCCCGGGACTCCTCATCGGACTCCTCCTCCTCCGACTCCACCGCTGCCACCATGGCAGCTGCCCCACCACCTCTTCTCCTCAACTGAATTTTTTGCCCACTACTACTCCCACTACCACCACCACCACCACCACCTTGATGATGATGATGCTGATTCTTTGCCACCACAATCTGATTCCTCATCCCAACAGGAATCCCCATTGGCACCCTCGAAGAACTACCACCCGCCCCCACCATCCCAGCAGCCACCACCGGAATCTTGGCAGTTGGACCGATCAGCTGATCAAGCTTCTCAAAAAAAACCCACTTGCTACTCCCTCCACCGGACATCATTTTCGCTTTCTCCAGCTTGTACTTCTTCTTGACAGTATCAATTCGATTCTTGCACTGAATATCGGTTTTCGGTGTCTTCCTATGATCCTCCCTGCTGCTCACAATATCAGCCACTTCCTTCCAGTGCTTCTGCTTCAAATTCCCTCTGCTCAGTTCCATGTACCTCTCCCCCCAAGCTTCTATCAGCACAGCCGTGGCGCCTTCGCTCCAGCAGTCCTCTCTCCCACCACCACCACTTCCTCCTCCGCCTCCGCCTCCCCCGCTGCCGTTTCTCTGCTGCGGCGGCACAAGAGCCACCGTCATGCAGTTGTTCTGCTGCTGCTGAGGTGACTGCGGCGGCGGCTGGTGCAGAGACGGGGCGGCAGCCGCCACAGTCACTGTTATCCTCCCGTTCTCCGGTGACCCAGATGCCGTCGGCGATCCTGTCGGCGACCCGGTTGCCGTCGGCGACCCGGTTGCCGTCGGCGAAGGATGGGACTGGATCTCATCGTCTTCATCCATCATCATCACATCAACAACCCCAAATCAGATCTCGTCGAAAAATCGAAACTTTGAAGATAAAAATTAAAAATTGAAACTTTTTTTATATTTTTCTCCGTTTCTCGGACAAGTAAACTGAAAAAGAAGAAGAACAAAAGTGAAATAACGAATACAAGAGCTGATTTTTGAAGTGGTTTCGTTGTTGTTGTTGTTGCGTGTGTGCGTTTTAGGGTTGACGGCGTTCGGTGCCACGTGGAGAGAGGAAGGGGTGAGGTGAGGTGGCGGGACGTGATTGGGCGGTGAGAGGAGAGTTCCGTCACCGGCGTAAACGGTCGCTTGTTGCGCTGCCGGCTTTGAGTGAATGTTAGGTGGACCTGACCTGAACAAACAACAACTCAAGTGAAGTTGTCCTTTTCTTAATCTGAGAATGTGAATTGACGGAAAACGCCATGGACCTTTGCTGGATTTACTGGTCTGCTCCGGATGTTCTATATTTTTTTTTTGGGTGATGTACCTAAATTGCCCCTCTCTTTTATTTTTTTTTCCTGAAATGGACACCAAGACCGGATTTGACCGGATTTCCCGAGACCTAGTAAGATTAAATAGTACTAGTTTCGACTTGAATCCAAGGGGTCTATCGGTACCTATCGGTACTATTAACTTTGATTCGGATAGCTAATCCTATAATAAAAGGAGATATCCTCAGACACCCAGATGCCTATTAAGTTGAAGGACTACTAGTATAGGGGTATTTTAGCCATATCATCTGGTTAAACTAAAGAAAGACGAGTTCTGATGACTTAAAAGTCAACAGTGTACTTTAGATTAATCATATTAAAATTTAGATTAATCATAGTCAACAGTGTACCTTCAGGAAATTATGTACTTTAGATTAATCATATTAAAATTGCTCTTTTTTCAATTTTATGAGAATATATTTCCCAGGTTCTAGAGAAAAAATTTTAATGGGGCAATGTAAACATGTCAGGTCTTTTTAGTTTTTACTATATCATTTAATTGGGTGAGCGTGAACGAACGTTGTGAGACCATTTCGTTTAAAGATTTCGAATAGTAAATAAACGGCATTTGTCGGTCGGAACTAACTGACTATGTGCAATTTGTTGGTTGGAACTAAACGCCGATGTGCTGTTGCACATAATAAACCATCGTTGTTGCCTATTGGTTTTGATATCAATTCACAAAATTCACGGAGTTTTAATGTTGATTTTGCTATATATAGTTAATATCAATAGATGAAGTTGTCACATTACATAAGCGAAATTGAATATTAAAACTACGATAAGTTTCGTCTACTATAAAAGAAATATTGATATGATTTTATATACATACCTTCCTTGTTGGATTGGAAAGGGTTTCCCAAGCAATATTTATGAGCCATAGTGCACTTTCGGTTGCAACTAAAGGGTATAAATCAGGTATGGAAGCCTTAATGCTTGTATTCTTTAAACATATCGTCTGAACGTGAACAGATAGTTAAATTTAGTAAACTGGGTCTCGAACATGGTGGGAGTTTCTTTGAAGTCTCAAATACCGGTTATGTACTTCTGGATTAATATATATTTTAATTTCGTACAAATTACAAGATATAAATTATATAAATTATGTATTGTATTTCATTTGTTCATAATTTTTTTTTCGTTTTTATATAAATTGATAAATTTATTTCACTGATATTAAAAAAAAAAGGATTAAAAAATTGATGTCTTTTTGTAATGAAGCAATTCTAGCTATTTTAATTTATTTTTTTAAAATAATAATAAAGCTATACAATTTTGAAACTGCGTATTTTAGATAAATTAAATTAAAAATTAATCCACAATTAAAACAGTTGAGACCACAAAGTGACTAGACACCACAACTGTTGTCTTGTCTGTAATTACGTTTACAACAAGTGCTACGATTTCAAAACAGCCTCCATCTCCCATTCTCCGACACAATAACTGTAGATCTCAAACACTGAACATGGATCTCTGTTCATCTCAACATTCATTTTCCCAAAAATGCCCTACTCAATCGTCCAAAAAAAATGATTATTTATCTATTACATGCCACTTAATTTCCCTAAAACATCAAAATCATATAAATTTTGGTTGATTTTTTTTGTTTTTCATAATGTTGGTAATTTTAGTGATATGGATGAATTATTTTTTAATTATTTTTTAAATTTTTTTTAAATAGAAATAAAATTGTATAAAATAGATTGTACATTGTAATCACAGCATTGCAGGATCTGTAAATCCCATTTGTGATGATGAAATGCGATTGTGACTGTTGTATTGAGCTTAATAACACTTCTGTTTTGAAATAGAATGAGCTCAATCATCTTTTTTGATCACTTAAATTACCAAACAAGGATATTAATTAATGATATGATGGTTTATTGGATAAACTATTCACTACTGTTTGAGCATGCAAGAGTTGAAAATAGTTCATTGGTTATAGTATTTGTAATTTGTATTTCATCTCCAGCTGCAATAGGGAGAGTGAGTTGTTTGAAACTTCTTAAAATTATTTTACTACTTTAAAATGCTGTGCTGATTTTAGTTTGTTTTTTAAATCATGTGTTGGATGTTTAATGTTTGGTTCCATTTCCATATATTCGATCGTTAGATGTGTCTTCACTCGTCGTCAAGTACGATTTTTCTTTCTTTTTTATGAGTAACAATAGGTTATGTATCTTCATTTTTGCTGCATCATTGCTATCGCCGTTGGTGCTGATATCGTTGTACTTGCTTGGACATGTGTTCATGTGTCTGAATTTGAGATGCATCTAAAAAGTAGTTATAGGGGACCCTGAGTAGACGATAGAAAGATAATCTAGTGTGTATAACAGACATTTGTATATCTTTTCCTGCGTTGTCATCATGCTTCTTGAACAGCCATTTCCTGTGTTCTCATCATGCTTGCCTTGAATGGCAGTTACTACCATTGCTGCCACTCTAAAAGAGGTGATTTGAAATGCCTAAGAACAATCACTCACGCTCACGGTTCTTGGAATCAGTTTTGCTTTGGTACCAAGTAGGAAAAAAACCAACCTTCTGTCTGAGTTTAAGTAATATCCCAATGACAGAATTTGGATCCTCTGTTGAGCTGATTTTTATCCTGTCCTATATAGATTTGTTGATATGTTTAATCAATGGTTTAATCAATGGTTGTCATTTATTTATTTTATTTATTTCACTTTCATTATTTTTAAATATAAAGTCTTATTCTCAAGTGTTTTAGATCATGAAAAAGATCAGCACAATAGAGGATCCTGATTCATGACGTAAATATGAAAATCAAATGTTAAAACGTGTCTATTTAATTGTGTTCGAACCTAACCTCACATGATATAACGAGTTTTTCATCACTAAAACAGACTGCGGCTAAATTCAAAAGAAACTTTTGACAGATTTGTAAGTTCTTGTGTATTGTAAAACTCGCTTGAAGACAATCATGTGTATGAAACAATATTATGGTGTTTCAATAAAGGTCATGGTATTTATATGTACGGACATAGTTATGTACTTCATATTTATCGACATGTTTACAGATTAACTCTTAATCGTTGGTGTTTAATTGGTTCAGTTTTATTTGTTGTCTAGGTTTGATTGTTCGGGCAATCAGCTTAAAGAACTCCCAAGCTCACTTGGAAAATGTTCAAACTGATCAACTTTTAAGGTAATGATGAATGAAGGATTGTAGGGTGACTGAGGCTGCTGAAATTGTTTTGCTCTTTCTTGTGATTTTGCTGGGTATCAAAAAACGATCTTGTGCTTTTCAAACTGTGAACATTCTGATTTGAGCTCTGTCAATTGGATTAAAAAAAAAAAAAACTTTAAGCAAATACTATATATCTGTATTATCAAATTATTGAAAAAAGAGAGAATATGTCATATATGGATGGCTTAATTGTTCATGAAGCTGGAGAAAGCGTCTTTTTTCAGGACTGCTAGTCCTAGGCCTTAACATGTATATGAAAGGCCATAAGTTATATTTCTTATTGGATGTTAGATAAGTTCAATATATTAATTTCGACCTAAGTTCTCTTTTAAGTTATTGGATTATATCGTTACTATCCATTCATATAATTCTATCGCATATAAAATATGAAGCCTTCATTGAGTTTCAATTGTTTCCCATTCTAATTATTTGATTGTAAGAAATTTAAATCTATTTTGACGCCATAGGTGGGATTGTGGATGATATTTGAATGGGACTAAGAATTCACAACCAATTCAGTCAACTACAACTTCCCATTTGATTGCAGCAAAAAATTTGCTTGCAATCCTTGCAATCTAGTTCCTATAATATAATATAATGTAGTCTTCCTCTGGTATCTTTATTTTTCTTTATTTTTCCTACTGCTGTTAAGAGTCTCATATTTTCGATTGCATTATTTTCTGATTTACAGTAATTAATTAACTTCATTTCAAATTATAAACCTCATGCTTCTAACATAAATTATATTATCCTGGGAGAGATCTGAAATAAGTGCAGTTGAAAAACTGTATTAGTTGGTTAATTTTGCTTATATTTTGCTTTTCCTGTCTCCTTGCCATTAGTTCTCTATCATAACTTTATCATCCATCTCGACACTCTTGCGTGACAATGATGCTTCAATCTCATACTAGATCAGTGGCATTTTTAAATGTGTCAAACCGATTATGTCTAGATATATTATTAATCTAAAGGCCGGTTAATGTATTTTCCAAGAGCAAACTTTTAGCTACCGAAGTTTTGTACAAGTTACAAGGACCTCTAAAATTCCAACTTTTGTAGGGTTTATTCTGAGAATTAAATTCAATGATTTTACAATTTTGGTGGGGGGTCGAGATAGGGAAAGAGAAAGATTAATTGGGTGGCAGCCAACAAGATTTGCCTACCAAAGAGTCTAGGTGGTCTCAGATTTAAGGATTTAGTGTTAATTAACCAAGCTTTGTTTGCTAATGATAGCCACTGTTGGGATTACTCAAAAGCTCAAGCAATTTTTTTATGGAAGCTAATAGGGAGGCAGTTTTTGTCTACTCCAGTTAGCATTAGAAATAGACTGGACTCCATAATGTGGCACTTTGAGAAAAGGAGGTCTTACTCGGTAAAGAGCAATGTTCTAAAAGGAGTTTTTAGCATTGAAGTTTTTTCCTCTACTGAGACGAGGCGTAAGCCTCAAGTCTTAATGAGGCGTAAGCCTTACTAGGGAGAGTAAAAAATATATAAAAATATTTATATGTAAAGAAATAAAGCATATAAAATTCATAATTCATAAAACAACTCATAAGTTTATAGCTTATAATCCATAAAACAACCCATAAGTTCATAATTCATTACATGATAAAAATAAAAACAAGTTCATAGCATGATTAAAATAAAAAGAGTTCACAGAGTAAAGTCACTTCATTAATCATCACTCAACATCATCTTTCATTACTAGAATGATCAAATGACGAATTAGAGCATAAGCATAACAATTTAACATACTGCATTATTGATCAAAGCAATAGTCAAAGTGACCAAATATCATCATTCATTAGAGCATAAGCATAACAAATTAACAATTTAACATACCGTGCATTATTGATTACTGCATACAAATATATTATATAAAAAAAAAGTCCATAACAGTCCACAGTAGTAGGTCCATATTAGTTTATTACCATATAATATTAAGTTATTAACTTATTAGCTATTATTTATTAACAGTCCATAGCAGTCCATATATATTAAGTTATTAACATACCAGAAAAAATATGAAAAAAAAAAAAAAAAAAAAACGAAGTAAGAAAGAACAAAACATAGGCAAATAAGAAAAAATAGGCAAAAAAGGAGGAAGAGAGGAATAAGAAAAATTGTCAAATTGCCATTATGGGCTAAATGCAAAATTGTCAAATTGGGCCTCCAAAACTATTAAAATCCAATTGAAAATACCTTATCATTGAGGCGTAAGCCTCATTACACTTCTGAGACTAGGCGTATTGAGGCGTAAATTGAGGTGTAAATTGAGGTGTAAGCCTCACTACCAGGCATTGAGTCTGCGAAATTTCAGATTTCGCCTATGAGGCGTATTGAGGCGTAAGCCTCAATGCATTTTTTTGAACATTGGTGAAGAGTGGTTATAGGGTGACGATGGAGGAATCGATTAGGGGGACCTGATCTAACTCTTTGGGGAATTTCAAATGAAATGGAGGGATATGGAGCTTAAACATTCCACCGAAAGTGAAAGTTTTCGTCTGGACGATCTATTTTGAGGCTGTTCCATCCCTAATTAATTTGAGAAGGTACTGAATTAGCAACATGTCCTCATTGCATGGAGATGTTGGAATCAGCTTCCCATGCCCTGTTCTGGTGTTCTGAAGTTGCTGGTTTCTGGGAAGAGACGTCTTGGTGGGCAGTTTAAAGGGTCTTCCTTGTTTTGATATCCTGCTATGGCTTTTGTGTGTATGTCTCTATGGGGATTGTGGATTAATCGCAACACAATAGTTCATAACAAGACACCTAAGCCATTATCTGAGCTGCTGGATTGGGTGACTAACATTTTAAGTGAATTTCAAAACACGTAGCTGGCTTTGAGAGGGAGGGGGGGGTATCAGCTCCGAAAGCTGGCTCTGTGGTCTGGTCTCCCCCACCTCTTGTTGTTGTGAAATTGAACACAGATGCAGCAGTAAAAACTGGTTAAGGGGTTGTTATTCGCGACTCCACAGGGAAAGTTCTGATGGCCGTATCATTTACACATGCTTTAACTTATGTGCGTATCATTTACCGTTTCTTTGTCTATTGATTTTACTAAGGTCCGACTACCCTTTTTTTTTTTTTTACTTGAACTATAGATTCCATCAGATGGATTTAAAGCAGTTCCTATGATTCGGATTTTGGACCTAAGTTATAATGTACCTTCATCAGCAGAAAATCCAACATTTTCCAGCTTACCTCATTTGCTGGAGCTTTTCCTGAGGTCAGTCAGCTGCAGTTGTAGCATGCACACTCATGCGTGTCTTTCAATGCAGAAATATTTAGTTGTAGCACATGCACTCTCATCTAGAAATATTTTATTTTGATCCATGTATCATATTTAGGGTGATTATGAGAAAGTTGCAAAATCAACACTTTTATAGGGGTAAAGGAAATATGGGGGAATAGTATAAGTAGCATATTTCAATGCATAATGTAAATTTTTATAAATATATTTTGTATGAAACTATTAAAAATACTCTATTTTATATATTTATCAAATTTAAAGACATTCCGGGACAATAGCAAAATCAACATTTGTAAATTCGGAATAAAACTATGGGGTCGTTCCAATACCGTTGTGAAATCAACACTATTATAGGGTTAATAAGGGAAATTTTGGGAAAATTATAAGGTGTATCCGTTAATATTTCAATGTGATTTTTCACAAAAGTTTTGAGTGGAATTTATATAAATATGTTATTCTATTTATTTATGAAATTTGAGGTCATTGTGAGAAAATAGTAAAATCAATAGTTTTATAGGATGGGGGAAATTTGTGGGGAAATTATATTTCGTATATTTCAATGTAAAATATGATTCAACGTGAAATTTTTTTTTACATTAATTACTAGAAATACTATATTATATTAAATATTAATAAATTCAATTTATTCATAACCTGAAGCTTTTGGATTTATTTATTTATTTTTATACAATTTATAATGGAGCGATTAGATCGACCGTACAAAACATCTATATTTATTTATCATTATGCAATTTATACTAGAGCGGTTAGATCTCCATCCAAGAGCTTCAAGAATTATTATGTATTTATTTACTTTTATACAATTTATGTCAGAGCATTTAGGCCGTCCGTACAGTACCTTAAACTTCTATATTTATTTATTATTATGCGTTTATTTACTTTTAAGTATCAAATTTTAGGTTATTCTGGACAACAACAAAATTAAAACTTGGAAACTATGAATAAAAGTTCGAGGGTCATACACATTTGCTAACCTCCAAGAATGTTTCCAACTCCATCAATCTTCCTCTTGAAGTCATCCTTAACCCATTAACATGTTTTTTAAACTTTGTACGATAGGTCAAGTTAAACCAATTTAAATTTATGAATTAATTTTTTGATTTCGACATCCAACCACCCATGTAGGGGCGGACCCACCTTAAGGCTAAGTGGGGCCCGTGCCCTACCTCAATTTGAAAAAAGAAAATTGATTTAGTTTTCATATATTTTTTAATTAACCCATGATATAACTGGTATTGTCTCCATCTATCTACAATATTTCTAGTGAGGTGTTCTACTCACCTTTTACACTTTTTAAACAAATTAAATATCTTTTTTCTTTAATTCAATTTTATCCTATAATTTTAATACTTTTTTAATTTACCATATTTTCCGATTCTTTTTTAAAATTTCCATCTCTTTTTAAAACAAAATAATTCACTTTATCTTTCTATGCATTAACAACTTCTTAACTATCTTTAATTTGTGTTTACTTAATTCAATTTTATTTTATATTAAATTATATATTATTATTTTGAACTTTTATTATTTCTAATAATTTTAGTTTGACATACCTAATACATCCAATCAATACACTCTAAAATCTCAAATGTTAATTTATTGTATTAAAATAGCTCATCTATTATTTTATCCTTAGTATTTTTCTTTAGTTTATAATTTTAATGTTTTCAGAATCAATAAATCAATAATTTACCAATAATTAGAAAAAAAAAAAATCAAAAATATGTTTAGTAATATTTATTAATCAATTATTTTTGTAAAAATTTAAAGTGAATTCATTAATTCATTATAAATACAAAAAAAAAAAAATCTTATTATAAAATTAGAATGTAATTTATTATTTTAGGAATAAATATTATAAATTTTAATTGTTTATGTTGTTTTTCTTGTTAGTATTGTTTTTTTAATATCCCGTTTCTTGTTTTTATTTATTTATTTAATGTAAGATTATTTAGTTCATCTTAAGTATGTGTTCTATTTGTTTTATTTTATCTAAACTTCTTTATATCATAAAATTTTAAAAAAAGAAAAAAAAAACTTATTTAAGTTTTTTTTAAAAAAAAAACTCATTTTATAATTATCTTAATTTTTCAGTATTTTTTATATAATTATTATTTTATTCAAATATCTTACTTAATTAAAATTTCTAGGTCTGTCACTACACTCATTTACTCTTAATATATCTAAGAGTCGTAAATATATTCAAAGTCAACAATTGACTGAACTATTAATTAAGATTACATCAGTGGTCGATATGAAAAAGTAATCAAAATAAGTTATAAATTTAAGTCGATTTTGACAACCCATTTATACTAATAATAAAAGTCTATATTTATATATTTTTTTCAAATACAACCTGACTGCAAGGTGATGGTGATGGACCCTATGTCCCTACCATCACAGGAGTGCGATTGTCAAATTTTATACGAGCAGGGTACAAGTTCTAGATTTACAAGTTTCGACCAGAGCTCTTTTTGTTATAGCATTGGCTCATACGAGCAGGGTACACCACTTGATATATGGGTGCTAATCATCCTGATCAAGTGACTATATTTTTCTGTAATCAAAATAAATTTTCCAAATTGATTCAGGATCCGAAGTTATATATAGATTCCAATATATTATAATTAATCGGTATCTAAACCTGAAGTTGTCGATTCAAATATAATTAATCATAACATAAAATTCTCGACTGTAATATAATTAAAACAAGTTATGAATCTAATTGCGCGATTGTGATTTATTATTTGGAAAGAATAATTTAAATCTCAATTATATGAAAACATTAAGAGCATCTCCGATGGTAATGTGGTTTGTATTTGAAAAAAATAGTGATATGTCAACATTGTCAAGCTAATTGCTTCATATGTGACATATAACTAAACTTGATAGACATCCAAATGAAAAAAAGTGGTTTCCAATACTTCATTTGTAAAATACATATTTTTAATGACATGTAAATTTATTATTGGTTTCCTTAAATATATTTTAGAATTAGTGAATAAAATAAAGTATAAGATAAGACTGGTTGATGATTGGGTCAATAAGATGGCTATCCAACTCAAAGACTCATGTTGACAGCCTCTAAAAAAAAGTTGACACATCAACTTGAAGTTGTATTAGAGCATCTCTAATGCAAGTGTGGCTTGTAAAAAAAAAGATGTCACGTAGGATAAATAAACGTTATGTTAATAATTGTGTCTCCGATTGCAACTGTGCATATTCAACCTTAAGCTGACGTGGCAAAAAAAAATAAAAATCAAATATTGTCAACATGATCGTCCATTTTCAGACAATTTGTTGCACAGCTATTTTTTAGGTTCAACAAACATTTAAAACTGATATTAATTTTTCATATATTTTTAGTAAGGAAATAAAATAAAAAATAATAAAGGAAAAAAATATTGACACGTCATTAAAAAAAAATTGTGTTTTAGACAGAAGCATTAGAGACTAAATTTTAAATTGATTGTCTATCAAGTCTATTTTTATGCCACATAGAAAGTAAGTCTCTTGATATTGTTGCAATGACAATAATTATTGGTATGCAAACCACTTTTGTATTGGAGATGCTCTGAGAGAGGTTGCAGGTTGCATTGGTGATGAATTTTTTAACAAAGTGACTGTTCATCTTACGTGGCATCTAAATTTTTCACAACTCATATTAACATCGGAGATGCTCTAAGTCTTTGAGTTCCGATTATATTTGGTTATATATGTTGGACTTTTGTGCGACCAAGGTGGCATTGGAATTGGATAATTGCTCGTGAAATTTACAATTTGAAAAAAAAAAAAAAAACAAAAAAAGAATAAAAAGGAATAAAAAGTTCTCTTCGCAAAAATCTGGACACAGATTCTCCCGATCGATTAAACTTGATTTGATATGTATGTATCTCGAAGAGTAAGTATAGTAATAACGTTTGAATACCGGGCTCTTGTCAATGTGGTTGGGTTATTCTCTAGGAACCCTCACCACCACGGTTCAAACTCGGGTGTTTGCATATATATATATATATATATATATATATATATTTCTCTTGTCTCTCCTTGGCCTTTCCTCCAAGTGAGGGTGCCCTCTCCCGACTACATGAGCTGTGTTCCAGGCCGTGCTTTAAGATAATCATCTCGTTGGATCCTGACAGTTGTTGTAATATTCAAAATAATAATAATAATAAAATAACGTTTGAGAAAATTCTGAAAGTAAAAACTAGCTAGCTCATTTAATCATAACATGAAAAAAGAAAAAACCTTTAGAAGCATGCTTGCTTGTTCTCCTCCTCATTTGGATTTGAAGTTGTTTTTTCATGCATTGTTGAGGGCTGCTTTTGAATATGAAGATGACAAGGAGACATACTCAAGAAATTCAGTGGAGCTGAAATGCTGCTTGTCATAAGCCTCCCTGAGCTTTGGTTGAGAAAGCACTGCCCAAGCGGCATTGACGAATCTGAGAGCACTCTCCGCGGCAACAGAAGGACAGCTTCGAATGGCTGCAGCCAGACGATCATATGGTTTGTTGATATCGTCATATCCAGCTGTGAGATCTTGAATGCCGAGGATTGCCTACCAATTGTTGACCTTGGATGCAATCTTGTGAACCACGTAGGCTTTGAAATAAGTTTGGTACGTTTGTATGTGTTTAGGGTTCTTAACGAATGCTGAGCCAATAGAGTAGATTGCCATGTCGATGTTTTGCTGCTTGAACAACTCTTCTGCCTTGGATTTGCAGAAATCGTCGTCCTCCTTCGAAAGTTTACCTAGCAAAGATTTCAGAGCCTCATGGTCTATGTCGTTAAACAAATATTCAATAGGAGGAAGTAACATCTTTAAATCAAGCAACGAGCTTAGACAATAGACACCCAAAACAAAAGACAAAATACGTACAAATAAAAAGCGATTGATTGATTTAATTTGTAGCTAGTTATATAGAGATAATAAGTCCACCACAGATAACATTCCTTTCCAATTTAGAAAACACTTCTCGTTTACAGATAAGGATTTCTACCTAGTGAAAGAAAATTAAGTTCAATCAGGAATAAATTCGTTTTCATAATTGATAATAGGAATTCATATATATTTAAATAATCAAATCTACCTATCGGATGAGGAAACAACACTTAGATTTGGACGTCTTTTGTTTTCCCTACAATAGTGGTTCTCTCACAATCTATTCTTAATAATCCAATGATTAAAGTTAATGAAACATTTAATATAGTATTTTTATCTTAATCCTTGACCAAATAGAAAAATCAATTCCTAAGAAAAAACAAATTACTTGTTAAACTTCATTTGGGACAGACTTGAAAAAAAAATTAAAATAAACAATAACAAACAAACGTAGACTTAATTATTTGATATCGTCTGAATCCAATTGAATTCTTTATTTTTGTTGAATCAGAGTCCAATTGAATTGCTAACCTTTTTTCGCTATTTGCTATTTGCTAACCAATTGAAAATATTGATGATTTGAATGATAATATAGAAGATTTGAATGAGAACGTAGACAACTTAAATAATAAGACATGATTTTTTTTATGTTAATGACAATAACTTTTATATGGAATCCCGATTTTTGTTAATATAATTAATTGGATGGGGCGTCAAAATGTCTTGAGACGGTTATGTGAATATATATCGTAGACAACCATCTCTCTTGGTCATGCATTGCATTATATTCATGGTCATGTCACAGGGAAGAGTCAAAGAGGAGAATTTAAGTATATTTTCAAGGTCGATGACAGTACTCGCCCCGTGTCTTCACATGCTACCGAGGCAATCATTTTATGTCAGCGGTGTTGAAGACCATCCTAAGGTGAAAATCATAATAAAATTCAATGTTCTTCATAAACTTTTCTGATTAGTAATAATCAGATCTTTTTGCTTTTATTAGAATGAAAAGAAAGAAACTGATTATACATGGAGCCCTGGAATGACCAGGGAAGCCTGAAGGTTACACTTTAAAAGATCAGGTACAGAGTTTACTCATTAGCATTGTGTGTATAATGTGCCATCTATTTTTGTTCCAAATGGAAAGAATGAACTATGTTTGCTTTTATTGGTAGGATGCTCAGTATCGTCAACGTTACTTAGACCTAATGTTGAATTTAGAGGTTCAAGTTACTTTATATTAAATTATTTATTCTTCCTCTATTAACATGTCATTGTACTTTTAATTGTTTTAATACACTGTACACAACAAAAATAGACATGACTGGAGAATTTTAGGTCCGGTCCTAACTGGAGAATTATTATATATACGTATATAATATAGAAAGTTAAATAGACATATACCTTGCATGTGACCTACTAATTAACTAAAGTAGTCATTTCTCATAATTTATTCATGCATTAGTTGGTGATATTTTTTTCATGCAATTTTGATCATTACTTGTTTTTATATACTATATATTCTTAATTCTTGTATATTCAATATTAACATTTTGCAATCTCTATTCATATAGATGCATTTTGGGTTTCATATTATAATATCTAAAAGATTATGCAAATCATTTTAGATATTGAGATATTGGTGAAAATTAAAACACACAACCTTATTGTTTGTGTTGCACTGCTACCAGAAGGCTGAGTAGTATCAGCTGATATGATTTTCTTCCAGCACAGTGGATGGTGTGGCTGATTCAGAACTTCTATCTTCAGCAGTATTGTTAGGGCAAGATGTGGACGAAAATGCCCTTTGCTCTACGGCTGGCGAATGAAAATGGCCTTGGTGCTCACTGACGAAGCTTCTCAGATAGGCATCAGTACAGTTCATGCGATTTCACCAACTGTGATTATAAAAATATCATCACTCAAGCAGGACCCGAAGGCAGTGAAAGTTGAACCCAAGTACAGGGCATAACTCATGATCAGTAGCAATGGCAAGTTAACTATTTACAGATACTTATGTTTTACTATCAACTTTGTTTTAAAATTACATGCAATTCTAATTTCAGTAATGTTGATGTATTGGACCGCCCTTGAATATAATGTCTTCATGGGTTTGGTTGCGTTTTACATATATTTTCTATACAATTCGACATATTAATTGTTGAAATCAATTTTTTAGTAAGCAAAATCCCCATGTATCTCTGTCTATCTGTCTGTATATGTATAATGGGGTTGATGATCATACTCTCTATGTACAGAGACTTGTTTTACTATTTCATGCAATTATATATAGTAATTATATACTTTCAATAATAATGTTCAAGCATTTGGGCTTGCAAAGTATATTTTCTATACAATTGGACATATTAATTGTTGAAATCAATTTCATTTTTTTTTTGCTCATTCCCAGTCACTTTTATGTAAGGGTTAATATGGGGAATTTTACGACCCATGTATTTCATTGCATAATGCCATTTTAAACAAAATTTTCAAATACGCAAAATCAACTCTTTTAGGGTTTATAAGGGAAATTTTCAAACCAAAATTACGAAACGCATATTTCAATACATAATGTATGTTTTTATTACAAAATTTTTGCATTAACAACTACTATAAATTATCTATTGTATCTATGTATCATATTTTGAGTCATTCCAAGACGGTCCCAAAATTAGCACTTTTCAAATCTTTGCATGGAACTATTATTAATACCATAGTCTATCTATAAAACATATAGGTCGTAGAAAGGTGAATGTTATTATCACAAATAATTTCACTCATCAGATTGTAAATTATTTACCATATACTACATTTCAACAGGCATAAATTCATCAAAAACAACAAAAATTCAATCAATCAAGTAGAATGTGAGAATCACCTTAGATTTTTATTTCCAAAATTGAACGGCTTATCTACAAGAGCTCATATATCAATTTTTTGATATATCATTCCGATTTTCCCATACATTTGCGATTAAAATAACACTTTGCATCTGTTATATTATTATTAATAATATAGAGTGGTGTTATTGGCACACCCACGGCTGAACTATTTATATATAACTTTTTAAATTATTTAGTATTTTTTTTTCCTTTATCAAATTACTTAAAAAGAAATACAATTTTTATTTAAAAAATACCGTACAAATTAATAAAACCCTCATTTTCCTTATTTTAAAACCTTAAAGACATAGATTATTTCAAATCATTGAATGTTTACTATTCTTGTTTATATTTTCTTCAGATCTCGATCTTATGTTTCCCATATTTAATATTTTTTTATTTTATTACTTCACATGTTTGTTTTGTTTTTCTTTTCGAATTTCAGATCCATGTTTGCTATTTTTTTTTCTCAGCTTATTTTCTTTCAAATCTTCTGTGCATTCTATAATTTGTATAAATTATTTTAGAGATTTTATTCTGGAACTTTAATTCCAAAGTTAGTTTAATGTTATTAAAAAAAAAAAAAAACCGAAATCGCAACTAGGAAAACCTAATCTCTGACGAAACAAAACCATACCAAAACCCTAACTCAATTGCTCTAAAAAATCATGAGACGATCAATATCACACTCATAATATACCACCAACAATCTAATCGACTACAGAAGAAAAAAAAAATCGCATATAATAAGAATGGTTTCACCATGAAAAAAGAAGAAAAAACAAGTCCTACGAATGGATGTAAGAAAACTATATATATATATATATAAAGAATAGAAATGAAATTAAATATATATATATATATATATATATGGGGTGTATTAAGTTTAAAAAATATGTAAAATAGTAACCCTAAAAATAAATCGAAATTTAAAAAAATGGAATATAAATATATTAAACCACTTTTGGCTTTCGGCTGCCACGGAAGGACATACATCGGGAACATGGAAGCCAAATACTTGTATTGTTTCTCGATCTCCTCAATTCCAACCCCAATGTGTTCAATGCCAAGGACGGCGTACCAGTTCTTGGCCTTGAACGCCAGCTTGTGAAACCATGTATGCTCGAAATTAGTAGTAGTTTCTAGGATCGCGCTTTATTTTCCATGCGGATTGCGGTGATGACGGAGATCGAAGATTGCTAGGTCTATATTTCTGTGTCTACACTTGCACCTTTCTATTTAACGGTTGTATTTGGTTTTTTAATTGACCAAGATTGAGAAATAAAATGTCACGATTACTCTCGAATAAACAAAAGAAAAACAATTAATTGAAATTGTATATAATAAATCTATATAATTTTAAATGAAATGTAATAAAAAATTACATAAAATTAAAAGAATTATAGGAAAAAGTAATTTAAAAGGGGGGTTTACAATTGGGAATATTAAAAATAAAGATATATGCAGTATAACCTCTCTAAATTAATACCCTAAAAATTAATAACCTCTGACATTTAATAAAATTTTATGAAACCGACCGCGTTCTATAGGTATAATTTAATATTTTTGCTATCTAATAATTAATACAAAATATCAAAAAAATATATATATATAATAAAATAAAAAAATAAAGGTTAATTAGCAGAATCATATTCCTTAGAAAACCATCTATATAGAGTAGTCTGTTTCTTCTCGATTGTCCTTATCTCAAAATATACCTTAGAGTACCTTATGAGCTACAACATGAGTGAAATTTGAAAGGTCAAGAAGAGAAATACATGAGTGAAGGGTGCCTCATTTATCTTTGTTAGACAAAGGGGGGTCATCATCCATATCTTCTTCGACTTCCTCTTCATGATGGTCTTGTGATGATGCAATTGTTATGAGATCTTCATCCGGTATTTTCTCTTGGGCAATTTAACTTTTTCTTGATGTTGGTCTTCTCATATTCCTTACATTTAATTTTTAATTGGAGATATGTACCATCCTTGCACTTAATTTTTTAATGGAGATAGTATACCAAGCTCATTGGTAACTTATAAACAATAAATAGATAAGACTAAATTAGTGAAGACTTTCTAACTACCTAGAAGTAGTGACATTAGTAAATATACATGAAATAATTTTTTTAAAAATAGATGTTCTACAAATTAATAACCCCCTCCGATAATTAATAAATTACTGTGTAATAAATCGTACTAATTTAGAGAGGTACGACTGTATATATATATATATATATATATATAGCATTGTTTGGATTGTGTTGCTTGCTAGGATTGGAACACAACTTATATGCGGAGTTTTTTTTTTTTTTTTTTGGAAATACTATATGTAGTGGCAACAACTTGAACTTGAGATATTGTCTGATTGAATAAGCGCTTTTACTACCAAACTATATTGGTCGGTGGTATATACGGAGAGCTTTTTAATTAGAATGTGTTTATCAATCGGAAATGAAAATGATAGATAATCAAGTTTTATTGGAAAAGGGAATAAGAAATGGAACTTTGATTCTTGATTTGTGTATAAGACATACGTAATTTGATTCCCAATTAATTTTAGTAATCACTACAATCGTAAGTAAGGAATTAAGTCATATTTTTCTCGTTAGGATTCTTAACTAGTTAACACGCTACTTAATAACATAATATCTTTGTATGAGTTGGACAACAAACCCACATTCCCCGCCCATCGAAATAGCTTTGACTGGTCAGTATGTAAGGTACTGAAACCCTACTAATGGGTGTTATCGCGTGACGTATTTTGAAAGAATGCAAGAAGATAAATGTAAAAAGTAAAAGAAAAAATGTCACTTTCCAACACCATATTGGTGGGTCAGTATCTAAACATTATCTATAACATAATATCTTTGTATGAGTTGGACCACAAACCCACATTCCCCGCCCATCGAAACTGCCCTTTACTGGGCCGGCCCAATATGTATGTTGCTCTTATAGTCCTATATATGAATGATGAGTGATGACGTGTCTCGCCATACTTATGTCCTCCAACGACGCCGTTTTTGTGTACTTTCTACTGCCCTTTACTGAGCCGGCCCAATATGTATGTTGCTCTTATAGTCCTACATATGAATGATGAGTGATGACGTGTCTCGCCATACTTATGTCCTCCAACGACGCCGTTTTTGTGTACTTTCTACTTTTCTAGTACACTTAAAACACATAATCAGTATAAATCCCGTAATTAAAGTTGATGACAAATTTTTTTTTTTATCTCTCGCCGGTAACGCCAAATTCGGATTTTCCGAAACAAAATATTTTCCCGAGGAAGTGACGCTACTTTATATTTATAAATGTGGTGGAGATCAGCATCTTTCATTCTCGACAACTCCCGAAACCCCGTAAACGACGACGTCCCACCTAATTCAATCACCATCTCTCCTCCGCCGCTCACAGATTCCACCGCAGCCGCGGCTCCTCTGCAAAACCCTAATTTTAATCGGAACATGTCGATGTCAGCGTACTACCAGACGCGCGCGGCGCACCACGGGGTGGTCACCAGCGACTGGCTGGCACAAGCCCAGGAGGCCGCGGCAGCCACGGGAGCCGTGGATGGCCAGGATGATGGCAGAGAAGGCGGCGGGGGAACAGGCGGGAGGGCTTTCGGCGTGATCGACGAGTTCAACCGTTGGAGGAAGCAGCCGGATTTGGCGGAGGCAGTAGCGGCTATACGCGCGCTGGCGGCTGTTATCGGGAATAGTGAAGCTAATACTATGATGGAGCTCGAAATTGAGCTCAAAAAGGCCTCTGATTCACTCAAAGTGAGTAAAGATTGCTTCTTATTTATTTAGTTATGAGTTGGGTTTTGGTTTTTTTTTTTTTTTTTTGGGGAACTTTTGGTTCTGAAAAATTGCTATAGCTAAATTATGATGTTTGTGATTCGATTTGGGTTCAATTATGGTAGAATGTGCTGGTTAGCAATCGAACTATGATGGTTTTAAATGTATTCTCTGTGTCATGTTTAATAAGTGTTTGAATGTATTCTCTATTTTTAATGAGTGTTTGCAATCAAATTCTGGTTATTTGTTTTGATGAGAATATTGTTCCGTATGGATCTTTTTATTGCCTTGGTGGAGTATATAATCTGAGTATATAATCTGTGAAGATGGATTTGCGAAAATTTCATCTTTTATAGGGTAAGAGTAGTTTTCTGTTTTTGCTTTGAAACTGAGTTCATTACCTGTGTTAAATATATCCATGTGAAAGAAACAGTTTTGGCTAGAATTAGAGGTTTAGAGTTCAATTGAGCTAAAAGTTGATTTAGACTTTTATGTAGTTTTAATTCATGATGGGAGCGTAAATTGTTTGCATGTGGTAGTCTGATAATGGTGCTTGCCTAATTGGTGGTCTAGATCATATTGCCCTATCACCGGTTGATAACATATTTGACATAATTAGTAAATTAGGTTGGCATCTAGTGGTCGAAATATAAAAGTAGTTGAAACAAGAACTTTAAGTTTTATGATTTTCTTTCTCTGTCAAAATGATTGACTGATGTGTGTTTCCCAGTCATGGGACACCACATCTATTTCTTTGACGGCAGGCTGCGACCTGTTCATGAGATATGTAACCAGAACTTCAGCGTTAGAATATGAAGACTTTAATTCAGCTAAGTCTCGCTTGATTGAACGTGCAGAGAAGTTTGGGGAGATATCTTGTAAGGTATTTTAACTAATTATGGATTCCATTTCATGTTTTATTTGACCATGATTATATACACAGACATTCACATTAAAAGAGAATGATGTTGCATGTTGCAGGCACGAAGGATTATTGCAATGCTTAGTCAGGATTTCATCTTTGACGGTTGTACTATTTTAGTGCATGGCTTTTCTAGAGTTGTTTTGGAAGTACTAAAGACTGCAGCACAAAACAAGAAGCTCTTTCGAGTTTTCTGCACAGGTTCTCTTTTCAGAACACACTTCATCTGCATTGTGTTTATGCTTTAACTGAATTAAATTAGGTTTGATAGTAACGGAAACGAAGGTCTTATCATGTCTATTTGGTTCTGGCTGAGTGTATGCCCACTTAGATAGGAGTTAGGATGGCTTTGCACTTGGGAGTCGAGTGCTACCCAAAAAGGCTGCCAGATGCATCATCTAGTAGCTGTTGGTTGTGGCCGATTGCCATGAGTAGCCGTGATAGTTAATGTAGGTGGCAGCCTTAAGACTCCATGAATCTTATTCTCGGCCTTGTTTTTCGATGAGGAAACATTTTATTTAGCTATCTATGCTACTGTTGCTGTATGAACTTCCCTCTTTAGAAGTGATCCACATTGAGCTTGCTAGATTTCGTTTTTGTTCTAAATTCATGCTTAATAATGCAGAGGGAAGGCCAGACAGAACAGGATTACGATTGTCCAATGAGCTGGCCAAACTTGATGTTCCTGTGAAGCTTCTTATAGACTCTGCCGTTGCCTATACTATGGAAGAGGTAGACATGGTATTTGTCGGAGCAGATGGAGTAGTTGAAAGTGGAGGTATCATTAACATGATGGGCACGTACCAAATCGCACTGGTTGCGCACAGCATGAACAAACCAGTTTACGTGGCTGCAGAAAGCTACAAGGTATGCCAAAATTTCTGCAGCCTATAACCCTAGTTAAAGCAAATTGGACTTATAATCACTTTGCATTTTTCACATCTGACATTAAAGCTCGTTATTCTCCTTGCAGTTTGCTCGTCTTTACCCGTTGGACCAAAAAGACATGAGTCCTGCCTTACGCCCCATTGATTTTGGGGTACCCATCCCTTCCAAGGTTGAGGTTGAGACATCTGCCCGGGATTATACTCCTCCGCAATATCTTACTCTTCTCTTTACCGATTTAGGTGTTCTTACACCATCAGTAGTTAGCGATGAGCTTATTCAGCTATACTTGTAGTTCTAGCATGATTTAATTTTGTTCAACAGAAATTCAGTCATAAATATGCTGTTTTGACAGTATTTGCTTCATGCTTCATATATAACACGTACGTTCTCTTCTTATATCCAATGAATTTTTGAAGAAATATGAGCTGCCGGTGGGTGGTTTTAACCACTGTCGCATTACCTATTGACATTATCTTATCGAATTGGTTGATTTAGATCGTCATTATTTATCAATGTTATGTAGCTTTTATATGTATCGGTGTTCGTTGCAATTGAATTAGATGTTCGTGTCCCAGGTTTGAGTCGACATAAAAAAAGTACTTTGAAGAAAGAGATTGATGGACATTTCATTAGATTCAATCAAACTATAAAGAGAAGAAACAGAGACAAAGCACAACACAATAGACTTAAAAAGCCAAAAATCAATCGTGCAACACATTGTTTGTTTGTCCATCAAGTAAGGTCGTCAAATAGATTCCTTTCATTGTTGCTTTTTCTTGGAAAGCAATTTCTCTCTAAGCTCTGCAACATCAATTTCATTGAAATGGCTCTCCGGTATCCAGTTTCCGGTCTTCGGATCCCTCATCCAAAACTCTTCCTTTTTTAAGGATGAAGCCAAACCCTCCTCAGCCTTCAAATCCGTCATCTTCCTCATCACTGCTGCCACAGCTCCTCCTCCTCCTCCTCCTCCTTGCACTCTCACATTCTTTGCTGCCACAGCATATGATCTCCTACACCCACATCAAAAACCAAAAAAATATATTATACGTAAACGTTATATGTTAAAAATCAATCATTGAATGCTAAGTTCGGGCATTATTCTCTTCTAGTTAGATGTTAAAACTCGAAAAGTAAGCTTTCATAGTCTCGTAAAAGTTTACGAAAAAAAAAACTAAACAAGATGAATGAACACGCACAATAAAAGCTAAACAAGAAGAGATCATTCAAACCCCAAAAGTGATTAACACATGTGTATATATATATATATATATATAAGGGTGATTATTAGAAGAAAAGAAACACAAACCTGAGAAGAAGAAAGTTGTTGATCATGGATGACTTGGCCATAATAGAAGAGAATTAAAATAAATGAATATAGAGATAGACAATAAGTTTTTTCTTTTTTTGTATGTTAAATGATTTATTGGAAGAAAGAGTTGGATTTATAGGAGAACACAAGAGTGGCAAAATCCTATTCCAAGTTGTTTATGAAAAAAAACTATACTTTTCCTATAGAGTTTTAGAATCTTAATGATTTTCTTTTGTGAAGATATGCACGAAATTAATTAGAGGAGTCCTATTACATTAAGGAAACCTCTAGCTTTTTTTATTTTTTTATTTTATTATTTTTAATTTATTTATTTTATTAATTATAAAAAAAAAATCAGTAAATACCCATTAATATCGGGATATTACTGGACCGAATGAGTTTTTCACTGCTAAACCATATTGGGTAGTGATTAAAAGTACCATTGAATTTTTATTTTTTTTAAAGTACTACATAAATTTTGGAATTTTTTTTTTTAAAAATATCATTGATTTTAAAGTGCAAGTTTATAGGATTTCTACATGCATATAAATGATATGATGATTTGTTTTTGTGTTGTTTTCACATAATATTATTGAGCTTGAAATGAAACCAAAATGCATGCATCAAAAATAGTTAGGATTTGAAGCTGGCTAATAATTAACCTCCTTTTTCACTTAATTAATTTGGAAAATATCTGTTTTTCATTCTACTAATCTGTAAACTGTTAATGTGATTACTATTTAGGTTAGATAATTAATAATGTCTCTTGTCAATGGAGATGGAGCTCAGCCGATAGATGGACGAGTTTGAAGTTTGGAGAAGTGATTTCTAGGTTAGTGACTCGAATTCTACCAATGACGAAAACTTTAAAAAAAAAAAAAAATACCTGATCCTAAATTAATAGATATCGTAAAAAAATAATAATAATAAAAAAATAATAAAAAATAAAAAATTAATGTCTCTTTTATCAGTGGCAATAAAATTTTATTCGGTTATATATATTCCCCACATTAGAGTTCAATTTTTATATAAACAAGTTGCATCAAAAGCATCAAAGCATGGTTGGCAGATTCACATTGACTGACTCTCAAAAAAAGCTCTGCTTTGTTGCAAGCAAATATCCATATGCTTTCATCACATAGTTTACATCACATGTATTGAATCAGCAACTATTTTTAGTCCATATTAACTCTAACCAAAATAATATTATTACAAGCTTTTCCACATTGCTTGAGTGTGTGTTTATACATTAGTGGAGTAATATTATTCCCTTCTTTTAGCACCTTTTCGTTTTGTCACAATAGAAACGACCTGGGGCGAAACCAGAATTTTTTTTTTTTAGGACAACAAAAACTTTCGGAACCCCTCTCTTAGAAACGACCCATATTGGATTAGTCTAGGTCATTTTAATTTATGTATCGCTTTATGAAGATGTTGATGATCCTCCTTGTTTTAGATCTTTTTCGGGTTAAAAAGTCTGAAAACAAACTCTTACCACAGTGTGTCTAGATCGAGCAAATAATAACTAAAAAGATACTATAAAAAATTATGATTTTTCATTATATTATTTTCCTATATGTTATTATATGCTCTCTTGATTTTCTTCCAAAAATTGTCTTGATTGCATCTTAATTTTCCTTTATAGATCAAGCAACCATAAATGAATGATATCTACTAATGGAGAATCCTTAGGCACCGAACTTCAATTAATCAACAAAATAATTTATTAAATTTTGATTAATATCTGAGCCGTATTCTGGACAGGAAGAACAAACCTTGGCCTACCGTTTTCAGGCCAATTATTCCAAATGCCAATTGCAAAAGCTACCGATTCTAAAAGCAAAATAAGAAAAATAAGAAATAAAAATGATTATATCATGTGGTGTAATTTCATTCAAATTTTAAAAGTACACGTCGGTAGTTTCCTTCATGATGTTTTGAGAATAAATATCTCTAAGTTGTGAGAGTAGATCAATATTAAAGCCGCATATTTAATGATTTCGATATGTAAATCCCTGCAAACTCCTAATCCGCTTTATTCCGTGTATTTTGATCATCTATCCCTTGGAGCCTTGAAGAAGAAGCAAAGCATCCAAATATAGATAATAATTTGAGTCTAGTCACCGGTCCACTAATATATGTATATGCTTAGTTGGTCCGATAAATAGAAAAGCATCTGTATGAAGAATCAATTAGCCTAATTAATCACTAATGGGCATTAGAAATTGCATCCATTTAGAATAAAAATCCAAACCTAATCTAATCCTTTCCAACCATCATCGATGACTTCTTTGGTTTTTTATTTTTTTCTTGTGGTAAAGTTAGGAGGAGGTTTTTTTTTTTTTTTTCTTATTAAGTGGTGGTCACTCAAACATTGAAAGACTGAATAAACGTCCGTAAATATGAGATTTTTGTATGCATTTGTCTATCCAAATTGTATTACTAGTAAAAATTAAACTACTTTGATCAACAGAGAAGATGTAATTATGTAAATTGTCATAAATAATAATAAGATGGCCTTGGTGGCTTGGTGTTCAAAAATAAATAAAAATAATAAGATGGCCTTCAAATTTGAACTTTTGATGAGAGTATATGTATATCAAACCCCCTTGGATGCACAATAATTTATTAGATAGGCCCAAAGTCCAAAAAACTAAAATTGGACACCCATGATTATTATTTTGTTCTTGAAAGGTGGACACCCATAATTATTATTATATTGAAATACAAGTGTTTTACTTTAATAAAGTTAAGTTTTTATTTTATTTTATTTTTTATTTATTATTATTATTTTTTTTTAAAAGATTAATAAAGTAAAGTTATTTGTTAGTTTCATGAATTCAATTAATAATGTTTAAATGAGATGAACTATCACTTTATCCATACACATAATCTCTGATAATTACAATTATAAAGATTATTTTGAATTTAAATTAATATATAAATGTATACATATCAAGAAAGATGTTACTGGACAATACATAATACAAATGAGATATAAAACGTCATTAAAATATGTTTCTCAGGTAAAACCTAATAAAAAGTAAAATAACTATATAAATACAACATATTAAATACATATGGCGAATAACTAATACATGCTCAAGAGAGCAACTTTGCTCACCCCCTTAACTAGAGATAACCATTAGCTCCGTCTCAAGTGTTGACACGTATCATAAACTTAACTCAAAATTTGGGACACGTGTCAACATTTGATGTGGGATAATGGTTACTTCTAGTTAAGGGGTGAGCAAAATTGCACTCCATACTCAACTACTTGGAAATTGTTTGGGCCGAGGATACTAACCATACCACTTAGGTGTTGCCACGTGACTTTTTTCTTAGAATGTAAGAAGATAAATGTAAAAAGTGAAAAAAAAAAACCAAGTGAAAACACTGAATGGTGTGGTCTGGTCACCTAGCAATGTTCCAACTACTTCCTTTCTCATATTAAATGACGATAACACAAATGATACTGTTCAAAATAACCATAAAAATACAATATATTGCACGTTTTTTTGTTGTTGTTGTTGTTGTTGTTGATATGATAAAGAACCGATGCCTATTTATAGCCACTTCTTCTAACCCCATATCAACTGATAATAATCAGAGAACATGACATTTAATTAATCCGTCAACCTTTTTTTTTATTATTATTTTTTATTTATTTATTTATTTATTTTTTACTTACAATATATGTTGGAATCAATGAGAATTGAGTTCTACAAATACAGTCCGAACCGCAGCTTCCATTAACGAGAAGAGAGAGACCACACATAGATAGTACAACACTTACACAATTAGACATTAATAATACTTAAAAAATTTACACAAAACCATACATGCTTTAGGGATTAGACCTTGGTGGTAGGGGCTCTAGTTGGAGAGCCCTACCACAATGGTAAGAGCCCATTGGCAACTTCTTCTTACTCTATGTCTAACAGATAATAATATAGATGAGTAGATGACATGACATGTTTCGTCGGTTCCATAAATCATTTTTCAATGTCAAAATAAGTAAGCATCATACACGTTTTTTTAGCTTCTTTTTACCAATATATTGTCAAATGAGTTTAATTTTATAGCATTTAAAGCTTTCTATTTACAAACTCATTTGTAGAAACTATCAATATAATAGATTATGATTCTAACATATAAAGTGGACTGTGGACGTACATCTCAATAGCAAGAGATTAGAAAAACAAAAATGATAAATATAAAAAGAAGAAACCCCACCACACCACCCACAACCAATATTCACACAAATTTTTACACGTTTACAACGAGCATTCATCTATTATAAGAATATTATAAAAAAAAAAATAATGTTAGACATCCAATACTTTTGTCTATCATTTACATCCAACTGTTGATGTGTCAATTGATGAATGGATACGTATTAATAATGATTTATCCATATATCCACTCATCAATTGACACATCAACAATTGGATGTAATTGATGGACATAAGTGTTGGATGTTTACCATTATCCTAAAAAAAAAAAAAAAGTTTCAAAATGTCTTTTTCTTGGTAGGGCCAAAAAAACAAAAACGAAAGGTTCTGAAGAAAGGTACCATTTTCCACCCAAAACATTTTATTATTTTAATGATATCAAAAGGTTTTGGTAAAAGTAACCAAACACGGTACATTGATTTCTTTATACTGTATAGCATAGAAAACCACCACGTGTGTTGAAACTAAAAATAACGTGGTGTTTTTTTAGTACTGTGTTTGGACTTTGGAGCACAAAAGCTGCTTTTTCTCTTTTATATAGATCCATTCATTTCCATCAAATCTTCACTTAACACAACTCACCGTATATTTTCTCTCTTTCTCTCCCTCTCACTCTCTCAGTAAGATAAAAAAATGCTTCCCAAGTTCACAAGTTCTTTCAAGGTTGAAGAAGAAGAAAATGGGAAGGGAAGCAGAAGCAGTAATACTAGAAGAAGCACTTTTGGAGGCAGCTGCTCAAAGAAAGGCAGTGGCAGTGTGGTTGTTGGGTTGAAAATTCTTGTAGTACAGAATTCACAACAGAAATCAAACATTGTTATTAAACCAACTTTAATTAAACACTCTCTATCAAAACCATCATCAGCTTCACAAACTCATCAATATTCTTGCTTTCTCAAGTCATGTTTTCTATGCAACAAGAACTTGAGCCTCGACAAAGATGTCTACATGTACAGGTACTTAAAATTTTCAGATTCTTCTTAGAGTTTTCATGTTTGATATTCCTGATTGGATTAGACTGAATTGAACTAGATTCGACTGGATACCAATCTCATCGATTTCCGGTAAACATCCAATCTAATTTAATCCAATCCTGCGTGCCAAATATTGATGACATGAATCAAATATTGATGGAAACTTTTTGTGGATTGAAATTCTACAGGGGTGATCAAGGATTTTGTAGCATAGAGTGCAGGAACAGACAGATAGTTTTGGATGACATGAGAGAATTAGAGACTTCTACAAAGAAAATGGTGGCTTCTTACAGGAGTAGTATTAATTGTAGCAAATCTGATAGGAGAGAGACTCAGGTTTTGTTACAAGAACTTCGTCATCAGAGACATCATAATAAGCCACATAATTACAATCAGAAGATCCAATGGGTACTATAATATCTCATAGTTCAGATTTCAGACTTTGGTTTTTTTTTTTTTTTTTTTTTTTTTTTTTTCCTAATGATGAATTTTTTTTTTAATGATTGAGATAATGTAGAAGTGGAAGAAAAAGTAAGAGATAAGTAGATGAGATATATGCTTTTGTAGAATAATATTATAACAAGAAGAGAAAAAGTTGGCAATATATGGAGAAGTATTTTGGTTTCATTATCGACTATGAAATTATATTAGGACAAGTATCAATGTGTTGTATCTGAGTCATGTTTGAAAAGTCTAATTATGTCAGTCTAACACGGAATGTGTTAAGCTTTTTTTTTTAAAAAAAAAAATAGGAATAATAATAAGATAAGTATCAATTTCATTTTCTTGGAAATCAACATCAGTTCTTGTCTGGAACTATAAGTTAAAAGATATTATAGTTATAGACAGAGTGTCTTTGTTAGGAGACAGCGATAAAAATCTAATATATATAAATATCTATGATGGTATGTATACCTACTGTAGCTGGATATTTCTATTTGTATATACATATTAATCAATGCTTTGATTTTGCCACACTGTTACAATTACAATCAAGATTCTCTGCTGATATTAAAATGATCTTCAATACAACAAACTTTTGGGTATGTTAATTGGATCAGACCATCTCCTTGTCTTGTTTTTCCTTGACTTTTTATAATCTGTTGACACCTTAACAAAATAAAAAATACATAGTCAAGATTTGATCACTTTTCTCTCTCGCATGCAACTTGGTGTTTTAATTACAGTTAAAAAATATCAAGGAAAAACAAGAATCAAGGAGAGGATCCTCATCCATGTTGATTATTGTTTTCTTTAATAAATTTGAAAACATGTCCGAAGATTCGAAAAACAAAAACATTTCCTAAACAATATCCATCATTTTTTGGGAATTGGGATGGTGAACCACCTTAAAGAAAATATTCAATGTACGTAATAATATCAAGTGATATGAATTACCAATTAAAATTCCTAGAATTTTAATTTAATTTATTATAAAATCATGAGAAATTTTGAAGGGTGCAATAACAATGGACGAGTGAGAAAAACAAGCACTTTTTTTCCTTTCAACCGCCTCTCAAATTAATTTCAAGTATTGGGAGATATATCGAATGAGTTTGAAGTTGAAAGCTGGTTGAGTTCTCTAGATTAATAATTTGCATAATTGGAACTTGTTTTATTTATATATTAATCAAAATCAATTAAACCAATCAAACTCCAAGAAAAAAAAAATTAAACCAAACCTTCCAAATTTCCTAGACTAGAAGATTGAATTCCATCAATGTTAATATATAAAGTGAACAAACATATGAAGAAAATCAACAAGAAGAGAAAAGGATCATCAATGGCATCATCATGAGAAAAACAAGCACTTTTTTTCCTTTCAACCGCCTCTCAAATTAATTTCAAGTAGTGGGAGATATATCGAATGAGTTTGAAGTTGAAAGCTGGTTGAGTTCTCTAGATTAATAATTTGCATTATTGGAACTTGTTTTATTTATTTATTAATCAAAATCAATTAAACCAATCAAACTCCAAGAAAAAAAAAATTAAACCAAACCTTCCAAATTTCCTAGACTAGAAGATTGAATTCCATCAATGTTAATATATAAAGTGAACAAACATATGAAGAAAATCAACAAGAAGAGAAAAGGATCATCAATGGCATCATCATCAAATTCTAATAACAACAATAATAATGATCATCTTTTTGTTGATGATTTCTACTTCTCAGCTTTGTTTGATACCGAAGAAGAAATTTTTCCCATAGCAGATGAACTGTATGCAGAAGAATTGCAACTTCAAGAAGCATTAATCTCCAACATTGCACAATTTTATTCAAGAGTCAAACATGAACCAATTACAAGAACATTAATGGAAGATCAAGAAAATCGTCACGACTTGAAGATGAAGAAGATTAAGATAGAACAAATTGTTGAGTCTTCTTCAACTACTCACCAAATTAGCTTCTGTGGTATCTGTAGAGACTCAAAATCAATCCAAGAGATGTTCAAAACAACAACAAAATGCACACACTCGTATTGTAATGCTTGCATTGCAAGTTACATCGCGTCGAAAATCCAGGACAGTGTGTTGAAAATCAAGTGTCCGGACATGAATTGTGAGGCTGTTTTGGAGCCACATTTGTGTCACGGAATCATACCAAAACAAGCGTTTGCTAGGTGGAAAAATGCTCTCTCCAAGGCACTGATTTTCGGGTCGAAGATATTTTGTTGTCCTTACAAGGATTGTGCAGCTGTGATGGTGGATGATAATGGTGAAATTGTGAAAGAATCTGAATGTCCGAATTGTCACAGATTGTTTTGTTGTCAGTGCAATGTGTCGTGGCATGTTGGGTTGGATTGTAAGGAGTTTCAGAGACTTGGTGGTGGTGAGAGACAGAGAGAAGATTTGATGATGATGGAACTTGCTAAGAAGAAGCAATGGAGGAGATGTCCCAATTGCAAATTCTATGTTGAGAAGCGTGATGGTTGCTTGCACATTTCTTGCAGGTATGGAATGTGATGAAAACTACTCTTAATTATTGGTGTTTATAATTTTTTTTCGTTATCAGATGTAATAGTTAACCATCATGATCGGTAGTAACAGGCGAAACCAGCTTCTTTAATTTTAGGAAGACTTGGGGTCATGCAAGAATTTATGTATTTATTTATTAATTTTGAATTAGACACAAAATCTTTAAAAATATATATAAATAATAAAAAATATGGGGTATAAAGTTAACATATATAACTATATTTTTAAAAAGAAATTGGACCTAAAGGTGGAGGGTCATGGCCCTCCAAGTGACTACGTCACTGTCCATAGGAAACTGGCTACATTTGTTTATTATTGATCTCAACGATAATTTTTTAAAAAATAGATGTGCACTTCTGCACCATAATAGGGTTGTGGTTCGTTAAATAGTAAACGATTTTGAATGGTAGTGAAACAAGCAATTTTCATTCATGAAGGGACGGAGCCACATAATGACAAGGGGGGGCACTTGATCCCCTTAAGTTTTTCAATTTTATAAAATTTTCCTCTAAATTTTAGAATTTTTATGTTTTTACCTTTATTTCTTATTTAAATTTTCTAATCCTTTTATAAATTACAATGTTAATAATTTTCTCTTAATCATGTGGAGAATATATTTGATCCTAAATATACTATTAGAATAGTTTTGGGATATTAGAAAAATATTAGAGGTACAGTTTAAATTTCAATTTATTTTATAACTCTTAAACAATATTATTGAATCTTGAACTAATAGCTAAAAATTTTATTCTATATTATTTTTAGAGTAATGCTAGATATGTCCAACTAATTGTTTACATATTAATTATGATTTATTTCACTCTTCATATTTATATGAATTAAATTGTCTAAATTACAAGTTGAGATATGAGTTGAAATATCTAGCATTTTATTATTATTATTATTATTATGTTTTCATCATATTCAATGATCATTTTAAATGGACAATATGAGGTTGGTCTGGTGGTATATCCCTCACATTTATTAAGATAATTTATCTCAATAAAAAATGATTATTCATTTTAAATAATTAATAAAAAATTAATGTTTTAAAATATAAACAACAATATTTTTTATTTAATGTTTTGTTTAACACAACTTAAGATATATGTCGATCCAACCCATTATTTCACGGTGCTCCCCCTGAAATATAATCCTGGCTCCGTCCCAGTTCATGATCTAATCCAAAGTTTTATAGGAAAAAATTGTGATTGTTTGCACTAAATTGGGGTTATGGACCGTTTAATTTTGAATTAATTGACATTGATTTAACAATTGAATTTGTTTCTACATGAATCTAATTGTATGTATATTTGGATTTTTACAGGTGTGAATTTGAATTCTGCTATGGATGTGGATCTGCTTGGTCGTCTGTTCATCAATGTCCACAAATCTAAATTAAATCACTTTTTTCAAGAAATTTTAGGATGAGATTTTGTTTAATTTTCCCATCAATTGAATTGGATTAATGTTTATGTTTTTATTTTCTTTTTGTAGTGTCTGTTTGTTACTCTATGATCAAATCTTAATTTACATGTTTGATAGTATTACAATTATTAATTTTCATCATTGTTCTATATATATATATATATATATATATATATATATATTTATGTATGTATGTATGTATATAGACATTCTTTATTAACGACCTTCTAATGAACTAGATAGTTGATGGTAAAACAACTCGAAATCGTTAAATATCGTACTGCATATAGGAATAAATCTATAAAGTTACTGTTGTATTGCCTTTAAATTAAGTGTTTCAGCATAAATAAAAAAATGAAAATGGTAAAAACGAATAGGTAATATCATTCAACATATATGAATGAATCCTTTGAATAAGAAATTTCAACATAAGAAAGCAAAAGCAATAAAAACTAATTGATAATGTCATACGATCGTTGGGTGGTCAGGTGCTAACTAGGAGAGTGGGTGTGGATTCGATTGGTAGAGCTGGAGGTCTGATTGTTTTGTGGAATGAGGCCAGTTTTGAGGTCCGTTTGTGTATTTCGAACAACCGTTGTATAATTCTTGAAGGGGAACTTCAGAATCCTAAAAGATCCATGGTTTTCTGTAATGTCTATGTGGCTAATGTTTAGCATGAAAGAAAGGAGTTGTGGGATTACATCGCTAACTCGCAAGCTCTTTTTCCGATTCCATGGTGCATTGGAGGGGATTTTAATACTATTTTGAACCCAACAGAAAGAATAGGAGTTGTGTGTAATGTGGGTTAGATTAGGAATTTCCAATCTTTCCTTCTTCAAACTAAGTTGGTGGATGTTCCTTTGGAGGGGATTAAGTTTACATGGACCCATTCTAGAGAGACGGCTTCTTGGGTGAGGTTAGACAGATTTTTAGTTTCCCCTATTATCTTGAGATGGTTTCCGAATCTCTCCCAAAAGGGTTTCAATGGTAGTTCTTCTGACCATAATCCCATTATGATTGGGGAAGCAAAGCCTAGCTAGGGTCCTTGCTTTTTTAGGTTTTATAATAGTTGGCTTGAGGAGAAGAAGCTTATGAAGATTGTTAGAGAGGAGTGGGTTAAAGGCAATCGTTGGGGGTCTAGTTCTTGCATTCTCTTGTCAAAATTAAAATCCTCTAAGGCTGTTATCAAAAATTGGGTTCATTCTAAGGTGTCGAATGGCTCTGAGATTTTGGCTTTGGAAGGTAAGTTAGAGGAGTTAGATAAAGAGGCAATTGGGTTAGGTTAGGATAATCACAAAAAGTTAAAAAGGATGGGGGTTTCGTCTGAGCTGTGGCGTTGTATAAGAAAAGAGGAGCAAATGTGACGTCAAAAGTCTAGGGTGAGATGACTTGGTGAAGGGGATAGAAACACCAAGTTTTTCACAATGTGGCTAATGGTAGATGCAGTTTGAATAGCATAGGCAAGATCTTCGTGGAGGGTGTCAGATTATCTCAGCCACAACAGGTGAGGGAGGGTATTTTCAACTTCTTTAAAAATAATTTTATGAAGGATGAGTGGCAGAGACCAAATTTGAAGGGACTGGCTTTCAATAAGCTGTCGGTTTTGGAGTGTGATTCCTTAGAAGAGATTTTCAGCTTGGATGAAGTTTGGAAAGCCATTATTTCTTGCGATAGTAACAAGGCTCTAGGCCCAGATGGGATGAACATTAATTTTATTAAGGCTAATTGGGGGGTGATTCAACCCGATTTCATGAACTTTATTCATGAATTTCACACAGACGGGTCAATTATTAAAGGTATCCATAAAACTTTCATAGCTTTGATTCCAAAGTGTAGTAATCCTGAGTCTATCTCGGATTTTCGTTTGATTAGCCTTGTGAGTTCCATGTATAAAATTGTAGCTAAAGTCTTAGCTAATCGGCTGAAAAAAGTCATGAACTCGATCATAGGTGATACTCAGATGGCTTTTGTTAGTAATCGTCAAATTATTGACTTGTTCGTTATAGCTGAGGAGATTATACACTCTTGGAAAATGAATAAGGAGGGGAGGCTGCTCGTGAAGTTAGACTTCGAGAAAACATATGATAGTATCGATCATGTTTTCTTAGATAGAATGCTAGAAGGTATGGGTTTCAGTTTGAGATGGAGAAATTGGATGCAGAATTGTATTTTGTCTCCATCTCTTTCCATTCTAGTTAATGGCTGCCCTACGCCTGAGTTTGGTGTTGAGAGAGGTCTCCGTTAGGGGGATCCTCTGTCTCCGTTCTTGTTCAACATAGCTATTGAAGGTTTAAATGGTCTTTTCAGGAAAGCAGTAGACAATAACATGGTGAAAAGTGCAATTTTCGGTAATAATGGTGTTCAAGTCTCTTATTTGCAATTCGCGGACGACACGATTCTCTTCCTTCAGCCGAACATGGAGTACTTTCGAACTGCTAGAAGAATCTTAAGATGTTTTGAGCTCGTTTCGGGTTTTTGTATCAATTTCCACAAGTTTTGCATGGTTTCGGTGGGTGAAAAAGGAAGAGTGGTGGAGGATTGGGCTGTGTATTTCATTTGTAAAAGTGTTGTTTTACCCATTACGTACCTTGGCCTTCCGCTAGGTGCAAGACCTTGCTCGTTAGCCTTTTGGAAACTTTGATGCGTCATGTGGAATGTAGATTGACGCCTTGGAAACGTAAATTTCTCAACAAAAGTGGTAGGCTTGTTCTTATAAAGGCAGTCCTTTCTAGCTTGCCTAATTATTTTCTCTTAGTGTTCAAGATGCCAATTTGAGTGGCAAAAAATTTTGACAAGGTGTAAAGAAGATTTATATGGGGTGATGGAGTGGCAAAAAGGAAATTACATTTGGTAAAATGGGATTCAGTTTGCATTAGTAAGGCAAATATTGGTCTTGGCATAGGTCATATCTTGGACAAAAATAGAGGTCTTCTTGCTAAGTGGTTGTGGAGATTTGGTAGGGAAGAGGCTTCTCTTTGGAAAAGGGTTATATGTGCAAAGTATGGTGTCCAAACCTACAGCCTTCAGTGGTATTTGAAGACTTCTTCTTCTTCTTCCTTTTCTTTTTTTGTTAAAGTTGTCAACAACCTTTTTTCTGAGGGTTCAAACTCGTTGAAAGTCTTAAAAGAGAGTTTTTATATCATTGTTGGTAATGGTCAAAGGGCTCTTTTTTGGAAGGATATCTTTTTTCTTAAAACAGTTTTGGGAGGATATTTGTTAGGACTCTGTTCCTCTGAAATTGGCGTTCCCTCGTATTTACATTCTTGCTACCAAAAAATCTAAGAAGATCTTTGAGTTTGGTCAATAGTGTGGTGATAATTAGGTATGGAAGATGGAGCTTCGTAGACTTCTTTTTTATTGGGAGTTAGATCAATGGCATTGGTTTATGTCTTTTCTTGACAATATTGTTATTCGTAGTTTGATTCCTGATTCGATCTCTTGGTCTCTTGACTCTAAAGGCCGCTTCTCTGTCAGGTCGTTTAGTAAGAACATTAAGAGTGCAGACATGTCGATTGTGGAAGATTATGTGGATATTTAGCAATGATCTTGTCCTTCGAGAGTTGAATTCTTTGTGTGGCAGGTTATAAGAGGTAGAATCCTTGTCAAAGAGGTGTTGATGAGATTTGGGTGTGATGTGTAAGGGGGGTTCCAATGCAGCTTGTGTAATTCGGGTATTGAAACTATTGATCACCATCTCCTTAAATGTCTGTGGACCTAGCGTCTAAGGATGAGGAGTATGAGCTGCTGGAGGGTTTCCTGTTACGAGTCAGGGTCGATCAAAAACTGGTGGAGGTGGTGGTTGGGTTTGTGTCCTTCTAAGAGACAGGAGAGAGCGTGGATTGTTTTATTTTATTCTGTTTTGTGGACTACTTGGGAAGCTAGAAATCTAGTGGTTTTTCAAGGTAAAGTGAAACTTGTTGATCAATGTATTAATATGGTTAAGTTTTGGGTCGCCTGGTGGTTTAAACACCTTGGCAAAGGGTCTTTGGATTCTCTTTCTCTTCTTTTGCTAGATGTGGGGGATCGTTGTCTGGATTTGACTCACAGTAAAAAGAAGATGGCTGCCTGTTGGAAGCCCCTTCATCTCGATTTTTTAAAATTCAATGTTGACGGATCGGCGAAAGGTTCTCCTGGCCCAGCTGGAATGAGGGGTGTCTTGAGGGATTCTAATGGTAAAGTTTGATGGTATTTCTGCTGAGATTGAGGCAATTCGAAAGGCTTGTTCTCTTTGTGTTTCAAATTTCAACTTGAGGAATAGGTGTATTTCTATTGTCAGCGATTTGAAGACGACAGTGGATTGGATTAATGAGGTTGATCTAGACAGTTTTAGACACTCTGTTCTTATTCAGAACATTCGCTTCTTATTGTCTTCTTTAAGTAATGCAACTGTCTCTTTTTCTCCAAGAGCTTCCAACTCTTTTGCGGACTTGCTCTCCAAGAAGGGTTCTAGTGCGGGCGAAGATTTTGTTTAGTGAGGTAACACTTGATTTGCTTGTGTGTCTTTGGTTTTGGTTGTTCTGTTTTGTTGTTTGTTTTTGCTGATGTGCTTTTTATTGCCTGTTGTTGTTTTCTGTTGTGCCTTGGCAACCTAGGTTGCTCTTTTGCTAGTGTTGTTTGTCTCATTTGGCCTTGGTTAGCCCTTAATAATACTTCTGCTATTCAAAAAAAAAATGTGATACTATATATATGAATGAATCCTTCCAATTAAAGGGTCAATAGCACCAATGTCCCCTGAACTTATAGAGTGATAGCAAAGTACTCTAAAAACTTTTTTTCTTAGCATTAAACCCTCTGAACTTCAATAAATTTATAAAAACTGACGGATTACTAACTTCCGTCCAATTTTTCGTCAAAAAGAAAGAAATCTCCATCAATTTAGAAAACAAAATTAAAAATTAAAAAAAAAACAATTTAAAATTTAAAATAAAAAATAATAATATTAAAATATCTCTATATCTTCTTCAAACCGGGGAAAACAAGGTTTTTCGGAAGCATCAAAGAGTCGTTCAAAATCATATTTTTATGGAAAAAAAAAATATTCACCGAGATCACTCTAACCCTCATCCTTCCTTGCCCATATCAAAATTTCTCACTTACTCTTCTTCAAGATCCTCCATAACACAGACATTCTTGACCGCACCCAATTTGACTCCTCCAAACACCACCATCTCTTTGATCGAATTTTCTCCCAAAATCAAACCAATCATCATTATCACCACAACCACCAAACCACCATCTCTCTCACGCACACATAGATGGGTTCCTTTTGGTTCGAACCAATTCCAACAAATCAAACACCACTGGAAACGGCTGCGCAAGCGCACGAAGTGGCCAGAGATGGGTGGTTGACCACTGGAGATGAGCGACCACCAAATACGAGGTAGCGACCACCGGAGACGAGGTCGTCGACGCGGCTGAAGAGTGGCAGTAGTGGTTGAGGAGCGCGGCTGAAGATCTGCAAATCTGGGTTTGGGTTTAATTGATTTCAAATATTTCTTTCTTTTTCTTTCCATCTCACTCTTTGTCTCTCACACTCTCGATCTGCTCCGGCCGCATTAAGGGGAAAATGGGATCTGCAGTGACCATGTTTGTTCTCTTCAGTCTCTGTTTTGTTGGAATCAAAATTGTTTTTGAGGAATTTGTGGTGTTTGAATGGTCAGTGACCCTGTTTGTTCTCTTTGGTCTCTGTTTTGCTGGAATCAAAATTGTTTTTGAGGAATTTGTGGTGTTTGAATGGTCACATATTTCGATTCTGGTCGGAATTATGTGCTTTTTGTTGTTGTTCGTGGTGAGTCTTTTTAGGGTTGTTGTTCAAACAATTATCTACTCCTATAATCATTCATTTTTGCCAAACACCAGGGAATAAGAAGGAAGAAGAACGAATTAGGTTGGAGATTTGATTATAGGGATATCACATTTTTTTTAAATTCCAACTTTATCCCTAAGTCTGGTTGCACATGATAAAAAATTGGACGGAAGTTAGTAATCCGTCGGTTTTTATAAATTTATAAAAATTCAAAGGGTTTAGTGCCAAGAAAAAACGTTTATGGGTACTTTGCTACTACGCTATAAACTCAAGGGAATCGGTGCTATTAACCCAAATTTAAATTAAAAGCGAATAGATAAGTTCATACTAAATACATGAATATTGAATCCTTTGAATAAGAAATTACAAAATAAGAAAGTGAAAACCATAAAAAGGAAAGATAATATATCATACTACAAACCTGAATACAAACAAGAATGAAACGATCAAATTACTAATAATTAAACTGCTTTAAAAAAATAATCAAATTACAAAAAACAGAAACAATAAAAACAATATATCTATGAACCGACTTCGATAACTAAGAATAAAAGAGTATTTATTTATCGATATAAATACATATTAAACAAGAAATCACAATAAAATCAAAGACAATTAAAATCTAAACAAACTAAATTTCTAAATTAATTATGAAACTACATCAAACCCCATAAAAGTCATAACCATATGGATTTAAATTGAAATTATTCTGTTCTAATGAGTTCTGATCATGAATGAACCCATTAGCCAAATTTTCCTCAAAGTAATTCCCAATCAAATCAATTTCATCAACCCTACATTGAACAATTTTCCTCGATTTTTCCATGGACTCCACATATTGTTCAAGCTCATCCAATTCATTAATATTTTCAATTTCTTGATCATCCCACCAAAACCCTCCACTAGAAGTATCGCTACTTTTGCTCTTCTTCTCTTCCTCTTCTAGCTTCTGAAGTGACTCATTGTACTGTTCTCGGACTCCGTTGAGCCCGCGGAGGAAGTTCTTGCTCGCCGGCTCTAGAGTGTTATCATGATCTCTTCCGGTGAGATATCGTTGGAGGATTTCGTTGACGTCCGGATGCCCGAAAGTGAAGAGTTTGAGATGTGGTGAGAAGAGGACTAATGCAACATCAGCACCACATAGCTCACAAAGCTCGGAAGCTTTGCTAAAAAGTCCTTTTTTTCTCTTGGAAAAAGTCACTTCTCTTTTGGCTTCATGTTCCACTCTCTTCATCTCCAGCTTTTGACGACCTCTTGTCTTCTTGTTAGCATCCATCTTTGTTTTCTTCTTTTGCTTGATTGCTTGTGAAGGAAGTAATTATTCAAAATCAATTCTGAGAGTGAGAGAGACGCCATACTTATAATAATTAATATATGGTGGGTGTTTAGAGAGTTCTATAAAAGATCAGACGGCTGTGTTTCATTTACATGTTGAAAAATTAATTGATAATCCTTCTAAGATGCTATTTTCCTTAACAGTGTTCTAAAAATCTGGATGTGTAAAGAGTTTTTGAATTTTCTCATGTCCCATTATGGTAATTGTGATATTTTTCTTATTCTCCTTAGACTATTAATTAATATTTATCGATCTCGGATCCGTATTTTTTTTCCTAATTGTTGTAATGATTTGAATTAACTAATTACTTCAAATACTAAATTTTAGATTAGTTATATGTTTAATTAATTACAGATTGAATTAACAGGTAAATCAAAATTGATAGATATCGAGTAATTGAAATTGGAAGTGTTACTACCAAAATTTGTATTAAATATTGTTATTCTTCATTTATAATTTGAGTTATTTAAGCCTTGTATGTAAGTATGTTATGACTTATACATATGGCCTCTTGCCTATGTGGTGGGAATCTCTCAAGGGAACCCCCACCACTATGGTTCAGTGCCTAGTGTGTACATATATTTACATATATATTACCTGTCCCTCCTTGGTCTTATTTCCATGTGAGGGTGCCCTCTCCCCGACTATGGGAGCTATATTCCAAACCGTGCTAGCAAAGACTTATCTAGTTGGGTCCCGGCAGTTGTTGTAAAATAAAATATATATATATATATATATATAAATAAATAAAATTTAAGTATTACAATAAATTTTGACACCGAATGATTAGAGTCTGTTGAACCTATGCAGCTCGAATATTCACACCCCAACATTAAAGATAAAACTCTCTACACATATCACATATGTTTGTAAAGTATGTATCGGGAGTATTTGATTTGAATTTTAATGATATTTGCACGGCAGGGGTTTGGGTTTTATTTATTTATTTGAATACAGAAAATTGAAAATTTTGATTTAATTTTCAATAAACGTCCCACAACAAAAATGATTAATGAAATATTAAATTAAGAACAGGAAGATATATTTTTCGAAAAAAAAAAAAGAGATCATCAAAATTAACTCATAAATATTGCTTATTATTATATTCGATTAATTAGCAAAAGCAAAAACACAGATAACCCTATCAAATTCACTACTCAAAACCAACCACTACCACCATCCAACCCTAACTCTCCAAAATCAAAATCATCAAAATATTGATTGCCATATTGATCATCAACAAACTCACCATGATGATGATATAATTGATCATCGACCCTCACAATCGCACCCTGATCGCCATAAGGACCATTAACAGATGACGATGAAGACGACGACAACAACGATGATGTTTCAGGATGATAAACTTGATCATCGAAGCTCAGGATCACACCCTGATCATCACCAGCATGACCTTCAGACGACGTCAACGATGAAGAAGCTTCAGCTTTCACTCTTCTCACTTCCTCAAGCTTTGCCTCCACTTTCTTCTTCAACTCTTGCACCGTAGCCTCGTACTCCATCAACCACTCCACCATCCTCTCCTCCGCCGTCTTCTCCCACCAAAACTCCGTCTCCTCCTCCGTCTTCTCCACTGGTTTATTCCTTTCCAACGTCACCGTATCACTGTCAGTAGGAATCTTCCCAGTGAGATACCATTCAAAAACAGAATCCACATCCCCACAACTGTAGGTCTTGCCGCTTTGGGAGAACACGATCACAGCGGTTTTTGCACTGCAGACTTGGGAAATCTCGGAGGCTTTCTTGAATAACCCTTTTCGACGTTTTGTGAAGGTGACCAAACGTTTCGTTTTGTCCTCCAACTTCTTCATCTCTATTTTCTGACGACCTCGCTTCATGGTTTTTGGTACAGCTTCCATGGTTTTTTTGTAAAGTTTTTACTTCAATGCAGTAGGTGTGTCGACTGTAGTTGACAATATATATACTGTGCAATTAATCTTAATTACACTGTTTAAGAAATTTATTTATAAATATTGTATTTTTTGATGTAATGATTCTGTGCAATTAATTAAACTTAATTTTTAGGAAATTTTTATTACCTTGTCTAATTAGGAATCGTTTTTTTTTTTTTTTTTTTTTTTCCCTTTCTGAGAACGGATTTGGCAGAAGATTGGGAATTCCACTTTTTTGTTTGTGTATCATGATCCCATATCAGATTTGTATATATATATATTTTTGTTAGTTACAAATTTAATTTTCAGTAAATTTCAGCAAATATTCCAATATTTTGTATTAACAAAATTACAGACTAACCTCTTTGAATATTGCCTTCGACCATTTTATATATGTTTTCCTAATTCTTTTTTTTTTTTTTTTTTTTTTTCTTGTTTTGATATTTAAAGACGGTTTGTTTTTTACATCTCTAATGAGGTTGAGGTTTTCGGTGCAAATCCCCCTCCCCCAAGTAAAAAAAATAAAATAAAATAAATAAATAAATAAATAACTACTCATCAGTAATTAATTTATAGTTTTTATGTTAGTCTTTTTTTTTTTCCTATTAATACAATTTTAATATGGATCACTTGTAATTTATTTTAATGACATTACTGTATATTCTTATGTTCATACTCTAATCGACGTATCGAATAATGTTCTTTGAATTTCATGTAATTTATGTTTTCTTTTTGTTTAAAAAAAAAAAAAAGAATATATATATCTATATATATATATAGATATATGTTTTCTTTTTAATGAAATGAGTCGGTTTGAGTTAGGTATTGATAAGGGCGTATCCAATAGAAGGTTGCACCGGGTTAAAGCTGGGCAGCCCTCTAAAAAATATAAAAGAAATAGGGCAAAATAAAACCTTTAATTGGATAATAGTTTATCATTTAACAATTTAATTAGTATATATGGGTATATAATAGTTTATAATAGTTTGTCATTTAATGGAATCTTTAACTGGGTAGGGACATAGGATAATGTGCAAATTAAACCTTTTTTATCAGTTTATTTCTTCAAAAAAAATTATGAAAAATTATATATAATTAGTTTTTTTTTTTATTTACTTATAAAATTATAAATAATTACATAATAAAAATCTGAAAATGGATTTCGACGGTGTAACTTATTTCATTTATCTATAAATCAAAAGATAATAAAAATACTTTTATCAAAAATCATATTAAAAGTTTTTTATTCTTAATCAATGAATCACATGTTTAGCATGGAATGTACATTAAGGAGGAAAATCACAAGAGTTCTCTCCACGATCCATACTGAATTTAATAAATTTAGTATGAGTGTTTGTGAATTCATTAATTGAACTTTATGAATGTATAATATACTAATTAAATAAAAGTAGATAAATCTAACAATTGATACTTGATAGTTGCGATTACCAAAAATGGGTAGATTGACTATATACAATAGCTACCTAAGGAATTGGTTTTATGATGCTAGTATGTATCGAAGAAAGAAAAAAATTAAAAAAAATAAATAAATAAATATATAATTTAACCTAGGTTACAAATATTTTCTGTGCCCACACCTGGGTATGGATCACCCGGTCTCAAATGGGTTTGGATATTAGACAGAAATTAAAAATCGATTCGAGACATAAGTCGGTATGGGTACCCTTGCTGTTACCGAGTTTTGAATATGAGACATGCTAACGCTGTCCCGATCCGTTGCCATCCTTTGTTGTTACCAACCTTATAGAATGGAACCCGTTACAAATAAATCGTCTTTATCACAATCAATAGCTTGACACAGTTGATATCAATCAACCCACCAATCAGGCCACAATCAAATGATATAGATCAAACCATGGTCCATGGTTTAGCCTTAGCCTTTATGTATGGGCCAACCTATCATTCAAAATTTGTCCCATTAGAGGAATTAATATTCCAATATTTGGTCCATCTGAATCAGTCCTCTTATGTGTTTGCTACTTTCTTCAAAGGGGTTTTCCTTGATTCAATCCAATCTCCTAATTTTGCTTAATTATATAGTTAAATTACTAACTCTAATTGGAGAAAATCTTTCGAAAATTGGCATACCTCGTCGTCTATATGTAGGCTTAGTTTGGCTTGGTATTGTTATGCATCGGAGGAAATTGCTTTTGGTTCTACTGTAAGGAGAATTACTTTTTGATTTACTGTGAGAAGAATCGATTGATTGTTTGTTAAACTGATTTTTAAAAATGTCGTAAGAACCAAAAGCAATTTCGATGTGTTTAGTAAACTGTAAGTAAAAAGTGTTTGACCGTGTAAAATTACTAGAAATGACATAAATGAATATTAAAGATATTTTGAAAATAAATAATTTGTTTTATTTTTATGTGATCATAAACATGTTATAAAATAAATAAATAATTTGTTTTATTTTGTATGAACATAGCACCTTGTTACTTTTTATCCTTATCTATTGCTATATATATTGTGCATATATCAATAATGTATTACATTCTCATTAGGAAGCAGTTTTCTAAAAGCTATAAAAAATAGTTTCTCAAAACTGTTGTTTGGAAAACCAAAAGTAACAAAAAACACTTCACTAAAATTTTACCTAACACCCTAGGCCCGGTTCAGAATCATTTTTGCTTCCAAAAGCAGCTCAGGAAGCATTTCCAAACTGGGCCATAATATGTTAAAACGTTGCCGTGCTATATCAGATAGACAAAGAAAGCTCATAATATTGTTTAGGGAACACATGGGACACCAATGCTCTTGATTGCATTTATACATACTGCATGGTCACTTCAATTGACCATTCAATTTGAACCCAGATCTGAGATATTGTTTCAAATTTCAATCTCATGTCTCCCTCTCACCGCAATAACACATGGGTCCATTTAGATACTTTTTTTTTTTTTTCTTTTCCATATTTTCGGTCAAAGCTTGTAATTAATTGGTTTGTCCCATACCCAAAAAAAATCTTCAATACACCGATGTATTATTGAGTGGTACATCCGATCACTGGAAATATGTTATATGGCACTCTACTGAAGATATCTTCAATGACTAGATGTATTGTTCAACAGTACACTTGTACTCCAAAAAATTTCTCATAGTATTTTGATTTTGTATTAAAAATAAAAGGGAGGACATTGCCCTATTTGAAGTTAAACATCAATAACCAATTCATTTCATCCAAATCTTTAAGTTCACCATTACATTACCTTCTAAAACAATTATAGTACCATCTATGTAATTATGATACTAGTTATGAATGAAGACTCACAACAACTCTCTTTAATGAATATTAAATGTACTACTGATCTATGGTGGTTGTGCTTTTTTCTTTTTTCTTTTTTCTTTTTTTTTTTTTATTTTTTTTTTATTTTTTTTTTTACATTATCTATTTATTTATCTAGATTGGGTATGTTTTTTAAAAGTTTTTTACCATTTGTAGGATTCAAACCGTTAACTTGAAAGTTATTTACCAAAATTTCAAGCTCGTCTATCTACTAGCTGAGCTACGTACCTGGGGCCTGTTGTGGTTTCTAATGAGTTTGTTTATCTTTTCATTTTATTTTATTTTTATGAGCACCCACTAAAAATCTACAGGTTTCAATGATGTGTGAACTAATCTTATATAAAGTATTTCATATATATTAGTCTTTGAATGATATAGAGATTGAAATGATTGTGTTAACTAAACAATCTCCGTAGCTTTGTTCTTTGGTTTTTAATCAAAATGGCTTGCACATTTAGTATAACATTTTCTATTTTTTTTTCTATCTCGAGATACATCTCACATATTTAGAGAATTAGAGCATCTCCAATGCTATTATGCATTTGGAATGGAGTGTCACATAGGATATATATTAAAAAAGTTAGAAAAACTCTCTTCAATGCTATTATTTAAGTTGAATATGGAGATGATGTGGTCAAAAAAAAGTTAGAGAATATGGAGTCGAGTAAGATTTCTAACTCTTTCCACCAATAAGATTAAAGCTTTCAACTTTTTCCACCAATGAGATTAAACCTCATTTAATTGTAAAATAAAAGAGGAGAGAGAGTATAATAATTGTTTTGTTATGATCGGACAAAAAATGGATGCATATTTGACTTTAGATAATTGCATTAGAGATGTGAATATACATTTCTTTAATTTTTTTTTCAAAAGTAGGCCCATAATAAATAGAAATGCTGATGTGGCACCACTTAAAAATTTAAAAATACATAACTGCATTGGAGATGCTTTTAGAGTCGTGACCTACATATTTCAACAACCTTGAATCTTGTGCCAAGTCATCATAACTTTCCTTTAGTAGAGATATAATTGCATTTTCTTTCATGTCACTTTAATTACATCACCTTCGATATGATTTAGTGTTTACCCAACGTTAATAAAGATTAGAGGATAATAATTGAACCGAGACAAGAACAAAATGAAGATAGAATATGCAAGAACCTTCTTGATCTACCATACCAATAACACTTCTCTTTATAATTAAATGTATTAAAGTCCAAACCCAACATTTCAAATCCTCTATAAAAAAAAAAAAAGCTTAAAGAGATAAGACCATGTATGATGATTAATTGATCAACCATAATATATAAGAAAGCAAATTAAAACAAATGTTTTTTTGTCAAACAAGAAAACTTTATTTACTTTGATTCAAAACAGAACCCACAAGGGGCCATCCCCATTTCCTTCTTTTACTTCTAATTATAAGAATCCCAATAATTACATGTGAACTGTTACCTACCCCACACCTCTCCTTTCCTTGGTCCCTATAGTAGTAAAATTTTCATATATTTTCCTCTTTGAACTCGATTTAAAATTCAAACTCTGGTTGACCGTGATAAAAATGGTTTAAATCGGTCTGTTCAGATTATGAAAATTATCATAACACTCTTCATAACTTTTTTAAAACTTATAAGAATATAATGGAGATTTCTGTCTGTTTTTACGAATTTAATTGGTTTGTAATCCGACGTAATTCTTTTTTGAAATATTATACGAATTCGGACGAACTCACAATCTTATGATATATGTATAATTTATTACAGGGAAATAAAATTTTTTTCTTTTTGGAAATAAGTTCAAGTGACATTGCATGGGAGTATGGGACCTCATGTCCCACTCTCTCTGTTTTACAAAACTTGTCTTTTCTTTTCCACTTCCATTAAAAAACTATTTTCTCCATAGCTTTTCACTCAGAGTCTTTACTCTTTATTAATGTCAAAAGTGAGAGAGAGAGAGAGAATTGAAGGTGCTAGCTAGCTAGGATATATGCAAAACAATACAATGGTGTGTAATTTCAAATTCAAAGTTAGAAAAAAAAATCAACAAATGCAGGCTTGTCTTGTTTATGGAGAGTAGTAGTAGAGTGTGTTTTTTTTTAAGTCCCCACCATGCCCATGTTTTTGGTTGAGATTTGCTCTGATTTGAAACTCCAGAAACAACCCATCAATTTATTTTTTTACCCAGCTGAGGTGAGGTCAAATTGGATGCTTATTAATTCAAATAAAATGATGATTGCATATATTATAGTGTTAATTTTTTTTTATAGCAAGGACCTACACACAGGCCACCAGAGGCCAAACCTCATTTCACCACTTCAAAAATGGCATTGATTCATTATTACAAAGTTATATTAATAATGGACAACTGTCTCACTCCTACCCATGCACAGTAGTAGCAGTACTTAATTTACATCTTATTAACATCTATCTAATATTATTAATCGGTGAGTCACCAGATATTTAATCTGGGATATTAATATTATCAGACTAAACGAATGTCATATTAATATCAAATTAATTACATTGGTCTCGTCTTTTATCACTTTTTCTAGATCATTTGGTTCTCATCTCTTGCTGCTATTTTCATTAAGTAATTAATTAATCGCTCTATCAAAAAACTTAATTTTTTTTTTTTTTGAAATATTACAATAATTTAGGATTTTATAGGGATGAGGAATAGATTCGAAACCACAACATGTGGATGTAAGGGGCTTTGCCACCGAACCAACCTCATCTTATCCGAAAAACTTAAATTTTAACTTACGTAACATCTAAAGCGATTGTAATAACCTTACACTGCTTCAAATTAATACAAATACACGTGTGTATACAATATACATAATACGATGAAAAGGCAAACAAAATCAGAAGTTTGCGTCGGATGATTTTAAGATTTAAAAGCCAAATTTAGAGCAGACAACTTAAATATTTCCTGTCTTTTATTATCAGAAGAACCGAAAAAGCAAATACTGCAACATGTGATACCACCATTATCGTGCATGAAATATTGTACCATAATTTTTATTTTTTATTTTTTCGGTTCTTTTAAATTAACTCTCATGTACAGTACTTTTCTATCCACAGACTCACAGTTTATTTTTTGAAGTTTGTGGGAAAATTAATAATTAATTATTTGCTGAGTTCGATAATTTGTCTACGCATGCTATGAAAGTTCACATTCTGGACAAGTTTGTCTTTCTACACAACATGACAACAACAGCTTATTGAAAATATATTGTTGAAGCCAATTCGAAAAAAATTGAATTCTTAAAGTATATGTATCGATTTTTTATTAATATTATAATTTACAAGTGCTTTATAACCACCATTTTCAATGCGGTTTTTTAATATCTCAGATCGAGTTGCTGTAACAATAGATGGTATATAATGTATTAAGTGATTTATAGAAAACACTGAGTTTCTTTTTAATTTGAAAAGCGAAAGTATTTCAAAATCTTTGTTAATTTATTATTTTTAATCAAACAATAATAAAGAATATTAAATCAATCCATGATAATAAAATATAAAGGTTTCTCAAAAAAAGCAACTTCTTTAGTTCTTTCGGGGGAAACTATCAAAAAACCCCTCTTATTTAGATTATTGGTCAAAAACCACCCTCTAGTTTCATTATTAGCCAAAAACCCCCTTGGATGTTTTAAATTTTTATATTTTGATATTTTTTTTATATTCCGGTTGAGATATATATTTTTTATTTGTTTTTGTATTCCAGTGGAGATATATATCTCCACTGAATGAAAAAAATATGTTAAAATACAAAAATTTAAAGCATAGAAGGAGGTTTTTGGCTAATAATGGAATTAGAGGGTGTTTTTAACCAATAATCTAAACTAGAGGGTCTTTTTGATAGTTTTCCTTCTTTCGGGTAACGTAGATAGAAGCACTTTTACTTTTAAAGCTACTTAAATAGAAGCCGATGTCGAATATATTTGTGGAATGTCACTACTGACTTCTAAGTGGTAGGTCATAGGTGTATCATAATTTATTTATTTTTAAACAAATAAAATTAAAGTGTATTATTAATAATACACTCCCATACTCCCACGTTGCTACGTTTAGTAGGTGAAGTTCGAGTCTCATGGTATGTATTTTATAAGATTGTTACGAGCTTTTGATCTTGATATATCCTAGATCAAACATCTAGCATTTGATCTCAATATGTTTTGAGTGAATCTCTATCTCGTTCAGTATAATTATTATGGATAATTATCTCAGTGGCTATCAATTTGGGTCACTACTATCAAAATGGTCATTAGATGGGGGATTGGTTTCAAAATAACCATTTTTGACAAACACTGTTAGGCCCCGTTTAATTTTTTATCTGAAGGCTGAACAATGCTGAATGTTATTGAAAACTGAATAGTGACCGAAAACTGAAAAGTGAAAAACATGTTTTTTTTTTTCCACTGAAAACTAAATATAAGTGATAAGTTGTTTGTTTTTTTAAGTTATAAATATATTAAAATAAATAATTTTACATCTATACTCTTCTAACTATTATTTGTTATATATTTACATTTTAATATATTACAGACAACTCTAACATATAAATTAATTATAAAATAAATTTATTTAGTTATTAATAATATTTCAAATTTATATTATTATATAGAATCTAATTATTAATAAGCTCTTAACTAGTGATATTATAAAACTAATGGGCTACTTCATGTGTATATTACAGACAAAATGAAGTTCATCAATATGTTCTTATTAGCAATCTACTTAATATGTATAATTTATTCTTTAATTGATTTGGAATAAACTTGGATAATTATATAATTTATAGATTTCATGTAAAAAAAAAAACAAGCATTATAGAACAAATGGTTAGTTTTGGAAATAGATTAAATAAGTGAGGATAGTTTTGAAAGTAAAACTTTACATTTAAATTCTACTAGATTTGTGTTAAGTGATAAGTGAAAAGTGAAAAATTTTCACTTTTCAAAACAAGTGGTTTTAGGGGTTCATTAAATGTTTTAACACTTAAAAAATCAAACAAAATAACTAAATGGAACACATTAAGTGTCATTCAGTGTTAAGTGGAAAAATCAAATGGGGCATTAGTCTGTTACACTAATGATCATTCCATCTAATGAGTAGCATTTTGGTAAATAAATGGATGATATTAATTTATTTTAGATGTTTTTTTTTAAATCAATTTTTTCTTTTGTTTTTTGAAACAAATAATTATATTTAATGTGTGTAATTGTATATACGTATAGCATATATATCTCAAACATATATATATATATATTTTCTTTTCAACTTATTTCAAATATATTTTTATAATTTTTATTTTTTATAGCTTTAACCTTCTCAAAAAAGAAATATATATATATATATTGAGAAGAATATAAATAAATTAATATCATCTCCTTATTTATCAAAATACCACTCATTAGATGGAATTTGATGAAATGGTCATGAGTATAATAGTGTTCACCAAAAATAGTTATTTTGAAACTAATTCTCCATCTGATAACTATTTTAATAGTGGTAACTCAACTCGATGGTCACGGAGATAATTATCCCTAATTATTATTGTAATAGTGAGCCACGAGTGAGATGATATGGGCACAAGTATCCATGTTTCTAGTGTAAAAATAGAAGAAATGAAATCATGTATATTGATGAATCAAGGCAGCAATATCAACAAAGTAGGCTCTGATTTTGACACGTGTGCATGAGTGCATCAACTTTTCATATATCATGAATAATCACCACCCGACACAATCCATACCTATAAATCATTCAGTAACACTACATTATTCATTTTAAATTTCACTTTTTTCATCACAACATATATAGTACTTAAAATGTCAAATAGTGAGTGAATATATATAGTAGGTGAGATAAAACATCATTAATATGTATCCATTCAAAATTTGATATCTCAAATAACACATATATTATGATAAAAAATGTGGAATTTTAGATGAAATAATTGTTATGAATCTAAATCATGTCATGAATATATCATGTCCGCACCTGTAAATATAGGCATCGGCTATGGTACGAACCACATGAGTGGTTTGTACCGTACAAACCATCAAAAAGTAACAAAACAAATAATAACACACTAAAAGCAACCGGTTTCAACCGGTTGCTACAATATATATATATTAATAATATAATTATATTATATTACATATTAATTAATAAAAAAAATTTCAAAAATATTAATGAAAAGATTCATTTAAAATACATGAAAATTATAAAATTTTTAATATAAAATAAAAAATTTTGAATTTTGAATTTTAAGAACGAATTCAAGGTAGGTTGAACAAGTTTAGCGTTCGTTTCAACGTTAAACTCGTTTAGTAAACAAGTTAACGTAAATTTTCATAAACAAGTTCAACGTAGTTGAACAAATTTAACGTTCCTCTCAACGTTAAACTTGTTTAAACTTATTCGGTGAACAAATCAACATAAACCTTCATGAACAAGTTCAACATTTAGGTTGAACGAGTTTAACGTTCATCCTAACGTTAAACTTGTTCGGTAAACAAGTCAACGTAAACCTTCATAAACAAGTTTAACATTAGGATGAACGTTAAACTCGTTCGGTGAACAAGTCAACGTAAATCTTCATGAACAAGTCAATATAAACCTTAATGAACAAGTTCAATGTGGTTGAACAAGTTTAACATTCTTCTTAACGTTGAGTGACCTAAAACTATTTTTTTTTCTTTTAATTTTTGATACGATTCACCCATTTTTTTTAATGCATCATAATAAATTAATAATAATAAAAACTAGTTCTAATATTTTAAATTTTTTCATATGTTTCACCTGTTACCCTACTATGTTTGGTTTGAAGGAATATGAGAGAAATGAAAGAAAATGATTTGGATGGATTTCTAATATCTTGTTTAGATTGTTAAATGAGGGAGAAAGGAAATGAAAGAAAAATGAGGGAATAATTTCTTCTTGTTTCACCATCCACCCAAATTTGGGAGGAAAATGAGGGAAAGGAATCCAGAATTAATAATTTTTCCAATATCCCAAAACTAATCTTATTAATATTGGGTAATTGGGTATTTATATTATTGAAATAATGGTATTTTCGTAAATAGAATAAAATGAATTTATTTATTTCTCCCCTCCAAATAAAATAGGTTTCCTTTCATTTCTTTTATATTTATAACCATTCAAACAATAATCATTAAAAACATTTTTTTTTTCTTTCCTTTTCGTTTCCTCATTTACCTTTCATTCCTCTCATATTTCATCAATCCAAACATAGTGTTAATGCTTAATCTTTATATTTTTATATTCAAAATAATATATTTGATTAATAAATATATATTTAATAATGTAAATTTCTACACTAGTGAATTTATAAATCCGTAGGAGGGATTAATAATTTATTCAAATCAACTTAAGGGCACATTTACTAATCAAGAATCCTAATGAAAACAAGATAACATAATTACTAATTCGTGATTACTTTATTTACTATAATCACTCTGGGAATCAAATTATATGAATCTCACACACAAATCAAGAATTAAATTCCTCCATCCATCTTAAGGAATCAAGTTCATTTCCTATATGAAACAAATTTCTTAACATATATGAAACAAATTTATGAATCAATATGCTTAACATATATGAAACAAATTTATGAATCAATATGCTTAATATATATGCAACAAATTTATTAAAATTCATAAAAATACTTGACTTATAAACTTATTGCAAATAGTATATTTAATGAATTAATAGTAAATTTAGTAAATATTTATTAATATATTTCAATAATTAATTTGTATAACATAAATACATATTAGTAATTTACTCATTATCATGTTTAGGAGTTATGATTTTTCCCCAAATTGTTAACCAAATATTAGTATCAATAATTTCCACCTACTATTTTGGTTTATGTTGATAATGTTATCACCGGATGTTACAGAAACAAAAAGGATGCCAAATCAGTCAGTAATATGATTTTAGAAAAAAATCCCTTGGTCTCTTTAAATGTGTGGATTGTCATCCTCCATCTCCTTAGAGTGTGTAGGTTTCCTTTCTATTTCTTTGCTCGTGGATCTACTTATATTGTTGTGCAAAGTAGTGCAGAGATTGCTCTTCCTGAAGCTTTTGTTTTGCTAGAAGAGGCTCACCGTCTGTTGTTTCTCTTGCTCTAGCTAATTGGTGGAACTTTGATTTTCCGAATCTTTTTATCTCAAAAAAAAAAAATATATATATATATATATCAATTAATGAATAAATATTTACACAATTAATAATAAAATTCAAAAAAATAAATTTAAAAAAATTCTAACATTGTCAATATAAAAATATATTCCCACATTGTCAATATTTCCTCTCAATTTCAATTTAAAATTTACGGTAACAATTTTAATAATTAACAATTATCCCTCATTGTCAATATTTTTTTTTGCCAAGGTCCCAGCATCATGATTAGTCTTCAGAATCTTCAAATTCAATATAACCTGCACAGAATAAGGTTCAGTAATGACTATGGTGTAATGCTATAATAAGATAAAAACACATCAACAAGAAGCTTGAAATGCAAGACTCCTATGAATGAAAATGTAATTATATTTAACAAAGTTACACGCAAAAAATGACTTTAGCACGGTTATAAAATGTGAAAAACATGATTACATAAAGCTAATTACCTTAGTATCTGATATTGCATCGGTTGTTAAATTTAACTGAAATTTTAAACTTAGAATCATAGCAGTGAGGTTTGAAATTGAACAATCCTCACCGTAAACTTTTGTTGAAGCGCCATTAATCTTAGAAGCTTAAGCTAAATAAAAATGGTCTACCAATACTTTTTAAATTCTAGTACACCTGCTTGAGTGTAAGGTTGGATCAATTCAAAAGGCTTGGTTTATATATACATATATATAGGGATCAACAGGCTTGTTACATGGACCAAACACAACAACAATTTAATTATTGAAAGAGGAGGTTTTTTCAGAATCAGACACAACCTTTCAATCTCCTAAAACATATTGAACATCCACAAATTTAAGTCGATACGAATGACCTTAAACTAGTATTTAAACCATAACATCTTTTAAAACACAAAATGTATTCTTGGACAAGTCAGAGAGGTTAAAAGCTCACAATTCAACCATGTTAAAAACTTGAGCGAAGCACCTTGCTAGTTAAGAAATCTTTTTAACTTTTTATACTTTTTTGGTTTAGAAGGTCGGCCACCTTCCCAATGTTACAAAAGCCAGATTGCCAAGGCAATGAAGGCAATGAAGGCGCTAAAGGGATAAACAATGACATTGTCTCCATAAAAGGTGCTACAGAAAACCCAATTTCCAATCTTGTGGAAGTTTAAAATCTAAACGCAAAACAGTCTTACATGTCAAAACCTTTGTTAGGACTTTAGAGATGCATCCCATTTAGCAACAAAGGGAACTAAATTACCAAAGTTAAATTCAAATCATCTAGGTGAGAAAACGGTAACATGAATTTTATACGATGGAAGGTTGCATACATTCCACAAAATTGTGGTATGGATTTTTAACATATAATAACATTCCAAAAATCTAATAGACTCATGTAGATAAATTATGTTTCTTAGAATTTACCGTGAGCAGCTCGTATAATATGGACTCCACATCCTCCCCTACATATTCTGCCTGCAAAAAACATGCCAATGCCCAATAAAATAAATGAGAGCTCGTCAAAATTTTCAGAAAACCTCAAGACAAAAAGAAACTGCCAAGACAGTGAGAATGTTGTATGAATTTATGAATGACATGATTCCTTCTTGTTTTCAACGCGAATAAAGGAGCTGAAATTCAACCCTTCAATCTTTCACCCGTCTCTCCCCATCCCCAAGAATAAAAAATGAAATTGAGATAAGACAACTTAAAAAATATTATAAAAATAAAAAAGCTCCTAAAAAACAAAATATGATGGAAATGGGTCTTGTAAATTTAAAGAAAAAGTTTTATAGATTTAACAAAAAATATCGGTTGTGCATCCAGCATTGAGAGTTTAAACATTAAATCAAACTCCAAGCCACAAAGACAAGTTGATACTAAGATAAATCTTGAAGTAAAAAGGATAGCAACATCAATGTCTCCTTCAAAAAAATAAGGTGACGGCGTAATTCTGGGTCCAACGACGGCAAGTCATTCAAGTAGTTATACCTACCAACCAAAAAGGAAACAGTAAATGCATGTGAGATATAAATAACTACAATGGAGATATCAAATACATAATAAAAGTAATTACGTAACAAAACTGGCTTGATATTGCATATGATAGAACTACTTAGCATCTCTAAAATTATCATGCACAACCCTATGGTTGATGACGGGAACAGAAACGAAAAACAAAAATGAGCCATCAGCTATACGGAAAGCAGTATGAAATACATAACATAGGCTGCAAAGCCCATGATTGATTAAACTAATTAAACCAACCTCAATGACATCTCCATGAGTAAATATTAGAAATGAAAGATATTTGTGATGTCATTGACTTTTAATTAAATGTAATTACCAGCTAAATATTGAATCTCTTACGGTTATATAAAAGGTGGAGTCAAATCTATTCTCACACGAGGGGTTTAGAGTTTTGATTTACACATGAGCTGTATTAAAAAAACAATTTTTTATAAATAAATTTCCTCCTACCATTGAGGTTTTTCAAATATCAGTTGTTCTTGCTCTGTTTCTTTGGCCAGAATTTTCAATATGAAAAGTTTTTCTATCTGCATAAGTGTGTGTGTGTAGAGTCTGTAGACACACTTATCCTGCAAATTTTAACCAGAGCATACAATATAACCAGAGCATACAATATATAACATACAGCTTGCACACGCCATATTATTGTTACTTATTGTATATTAATTTGCTTCATTTTTCCATTTGTAAAATGCTGCATACTATAGTATACCAAACCTTACTTTTGTTTTAACTTGCTCAAGAAGAAAGTCGCAAATGGTATATCAACAAGAATCCCTTTAAACATGGCCTGCAAGAAGAGCAAAATGAAGCCCCATAAAAAACCACTAAAATAGATATAAAAAAAAAAGAAAAAAAAGAGAGAGAATATATAAGCCATCACAACACCATTGTAAAGCCACGAGTCCATCAACTGATGGTACTAAATTAAGTTAAATTACAAGTCAATTACATGTTTTACAATCAGAAATCGCCATAACAGATGATATTAAGCAGTGCCGGAGGGAAGATTGTAACAAATCTAAGAGAGAACAGGTAGAATAAATAGATCTTTTAAACAAAGGAAATAACAAGAAATTAAATTATATTCAGGACTCACTGATGGTAGCTTTCTGCCAAAAAGCAAGCATGAAACTATACACTTTCCTCTCTTTTTTCTCATATGAGTTATCAAGCCGAAATTCTCAATACAGAGATTATACAATTGGTTAACAGCAAGAGAATTCCTACACATGGATATGGCCAAATTCAACGGCTACAGAAAGTATAGTAGTATACAATTCAGACTAGTCAAGTCATGATTGCCCCATATAAGATATAATGTAAAAAAAATATTAATATACAGCAGGCGTATGCTCTTCATGTTCAATTAATCAAACATAGGCAACATAAAATGAAAGTGCGGATATAGAGTAACTCATCATACCTTCGCAAGAAGAGTTCCAAGAAAATGGAAAAATTGTAGGTGCTGCTCAAGTTCATTGACAAATGAAACGCGAATCTGTTGGTAAACAGCCAAATATTTGATTACTCTGGCAACTCACATATACAAAACCGCCTTTGGTTGCTAAAACAAATAACAAAGACAACTTTGGTTGCTAAAGTTGCAATTTAGAAGCTATTAACTGAGAAATGAAAAATTCATTAACACCATCGGCATGGAAATCACCAAATCTTGCAACTACAAGAACATTTTGATACCACATTAGTAGAACAAACTAGAAGTAATAGATTAATCAGAAGTCAAGTAACTGGACACTTGTATTCACAAACACACAAAAATGTCAAATATTTGCTGGACAAAACACAACTCTAACGCATCTCAGTTCCTATAAATTTTTATCATAAAACCAACCCAACAAAACAAAGCTCCATGATATAAGATAAGAAAAATAAGAGAGGTTTTATACGAACATATATCGTTGGGGATTAGGCCCGCCGTTGGAGCCGAGATGTTCGAAGTTACCATCGGTGAGGCGGTTCTAGCGTCCGGCGTCGGATTTTTCATGGAAGCCGCGAACTTTGTTCAACCTCAAATTTCAGCAAATCAATCCCTAGACTATAAATAGTGCTTGTTTGTTTCTTTATTTCAACTTTTTCTTTGTCCGATACAAACACATTTCTTATTGGTACTGTAGCGCGACCCATTAATATAATAAATAGGAATAACTCATTTCCACTTCCAACCAGTTGGCATCCACAAGACACACCGAAAAACAGTCACCCACTGAGAGATCTGTAGGCACACGTAGTGACACACGTCCCATCTCCTTCACTTCACTTCTCTCCTTTTAATGCTTCTTCACACTCACTAAAACCCACACACCCACAAACACCACCACTACCTCTCTCTTCTCTCATGGCTTCTCTTCTTCTTCTTCTCTTCCTCTCTCTTCTCTCCTCCTCTTCTTCCTCTTCTTCAGAGGACTTGCAGAAAACCTTCATCATCCAAGTCCAATACGACGCCAAACCATCCATCTTCCCAACTCACAGACACTGGTATGATTCCTCTCTCTCTTCCCTCCCCACCACCACCACCACCGCCACTGCCTCCACCACCGCGGCTGCTACTGTCATCCACACCTACGACACTGTTTTCCATGGTTTCTCCGCCAAGTTGACAGCTTCCCAGCTCAACCACCTCAAAAGTCTCCCCCACATCCTCGCCGTCATCCCTGAACAAGTCCGCCGTCTCCACACCACCCGCTCACCGCAGTTCCTCGGACTCAAGACAACCGACAGCGCCGGTACCCTCCTCAAAGAGTCCGACTTCGGCTCCGACCTCGTCATTGGCGTTATCGACACTGGTATCTGGCCTGAAAGAGAGAGCTTCAACGACCGGAGTCTCGGCCCTGTCCCTGCCAAATGGAAAGGACAATGTGTGACCTCCGGAGACTTCACCGCCGCCGCCTGCAACCGAAAAATCATCGGCGCCCGTTTCTTCTGCCAAGGTTACGAGTCGACAAACGGAAAAATGAACGAGACCACCGAATTCCGGTCTCCTCGTGACTCCGACGGCCACGGCACACACACCTCCTCTATCGTCGCCGGAAGATACGTATTTCCGGCGTCAACACTCGGGTACGCACATGGTGTTGCTTCAGGTATGGCCCCAAAAGCCAGAATTTCAATTTACAAAGTTTGCTGGAACGCAGGTTGCTACGACTCCGATATCTTGGCCGCTTTCGACAGCGCCGTATCGGACGGCGTCGATGTCATTTCACTTAGCGTAGGTGGTGTTGTTGTTCCTTACTATTTAGATGCTATTGCTATTGGAGCTTTTGGAGCTTCTGATCACGGTGTGTTTGTGTCGGCCTCTGCCGGAAACGGCGGTCCTGGTGGGTTGACCGTCACCAATATCGCTCCATGGGTCACCACTGTCGGTGCCGGAACTATTGATAGAGATTTCCCAGATGATGTTCATCTGGGAAATGGCAAAATTGTCCCTGGTGTTAGTGTCTATAGCGGGCCGGGTCTTGGAGAGCCGACCCAATTGTATTCTCTGGTTTATGCTGGTAGTGAAGGTGGTGATGGATACTCTGCTTCTCTCTGCTTGGAAGGGTCATTGGACCCGAAAACCGTCAGAGGGAAGATTGTATTGTGTGATAGAGGAATCAATTCGAGGGCCGCGAAAGGCGAGGTTGTGAAGAAGGCTGGTGGGGTTGGAATGATTTTGGCTAACGGCGTGTTTGACGGCGAAGGATTGGTGGCTGATTGCCATATCCTCCCCGCCACCGCGGTTGGTGCTTCCGTTGGTGATGAGATTAGGAAATACATTATAACGGCAGAGAAGTCTAAGTCTCCAGCCACTGCCACGATAGTTTTTAAGGGTACGCGTGTTAACGTTAGGCCAGCTCCGGTGGTGGCTTCATTTTCCGCCAGAGGGCCTAATCCGGAGTCACCAGAGATTTTGAAACCAGATGTGATTGCTCCTGGATTGAATATCCTTGCAGCATGGCCTGATAAGGTTGGACCATCTGGGATACCTTCGGATAAGCGTAGGACCGAGTTTAATATACTTTCGGGGACTTCAATGGCTTGTCCGCACGTTTCCGGTCTTGGGGCATTGTTGAAGGCGGCTCATCCCGAATGGAGCCCTGCAGCGATAAGGTCAGCTTTGATGACAACTGCTTACACCGTTGATAATCGCAACGAGACTATGCTTGATGAGTCCACTGGGAATACTTCAACAGCGTTAGATTTCGGTGCTGGCCATGTTCATCCTCAAAAGGCTATGGATCCCGGACTAATCTACGATTTATCTTCGTATGATTACGTTAACTTCCTATGCAATTCGAATTACACGCTTCAAAACATTCAAACTGTCACTCGGAGGAAAGCAGATTGTAGCGGGGCGAGAAGGGCTGGTCATACTGGGAATCTGAATTACCCTTCATTGTCTGTTGTGTTTCAACAATATGGCAAGCATAAGATGTCTACACATTTTATCCGAACAGTCACCAACGTAGGGGACCCTAATTCCGTGTACAAAGTCTCGATTAGGCCTCCTAGCAGAACTTCGGTGACAGTCCAGCCGGAGAAGCTTGTGTTCCGGAGGGTCGGACAGAAACTGAATTTCCTAGTTAGAGTTGAAGCAAAGGCAGTGAAGCAGCTCTCACCAGGGAGTTCTAATGTGAAGAGTGGTTCTATAGTGTGGTCAGATGGAGGAAAACACGTTGTCACAAGTCCCTTAGTTGTGACAATGCAGCAACCTCTCTAGTTCTTTTTTTTGCTTTTTTTGGGTATGTTTTAGGGTTTTTGAGAGTTGTATTTTTATTATAGGATTATAAATTATGTATTCTCTATAAATGTATAACGAGAGAATGTGTTGTGGGGTTTTCTGTTTCAGGAAACATATGATGTATCTTTTTTTTTTTCTTTTTTTCTTGATGTGAAGAATCAAGAATGATCTTATGTAGAAATCTTGTGTGTGTTATAATATATATATATATCATTTTTGTAAGTAATATTATAATTAATATTCTTGGTTTCGAATCTTCAATTTGTTGCACTTTTTGGTTGAATCATCAACCACCTAGGCCCTAGCTAATCTCTGATTAGTAATTTGTTTAATCTATATAATTAGTGCTGTGAGTTGCATGTGGAGAAGGTTGATTCTAGTCTAACTAAAACAAGACAATAATGAAGACAAAAATCATGTGGGGTAAGCATTGATCCATTGAATGTCTCATGTTCTTGTATAAAGTATTTCATATATATTAGTCTTTGAATGATTTAGTGATTGAAATTATTTGTGTTAATTAAACAATATCCGTAGCTTTGTTCTCAGGTTTTTAATCAAAATGGCTTGCACATTTAGTAGAGATATGATTGCATTTTCTTTCATGTGTCACTTTAATTACATCACCTTCGATATGATCTAGTGTTTACCCAACGTTAATAAAGATTAGAGAACAATTATTGAACCGAGACAAGAACAAAATGAAGATAGAATATGCAAGAACCTTCTTGATCTACCATACCAATAACACTTTTCTTTATAATTAAATGTATTAAAGTCCAAACCCAACATTTCAAATCCTCTAAAAAAAAAAAAGCTTAAAGAGATAAGACCATGCATGATGATTAATTGATCAACCATAATATATATAAGAAAGCAGATTAAAACAAATGTTTTTTGTCAAACAAGAAAACTTTATTTGCTTTGATTCAAAACAAAACCCACAAGGGGCCATCCCCATTTCCTTCTTTTACTTCTAATTATAAAAATCCCAATAATTACATGTGAACTGTTACCTACCCACCTCTCCTTTCCTTGGTCCCTATAGTAGTAAAAATTTCTTATATTTTTCTCTTTGAGCTCGAGTTAAAATTCAAACTCTGGTTGACTGTGATAAAAATAGTTAAAATCGTTCCCTTTAGATTATGAAAATTATCATAACAGTACTCTTCTTAACTGTCTTAAAACTTAAAAAAAATATAACAATGATTTCTGTTTGTTTTTACGAATTTAATTGGCTTGTAATCAGACGCAACAACCATGGAGAGAGGTAAATAAATTTTTTTTCTTTTTTGAAGTATTACATTAATTCGATCGAGGTTTTTTTGAGAAGGGAGGAGATTCAAACCCACAATCTTGTGGTACTGGTGTGAAAGGTTTACCAACGGAAAGTAAATCTTTTTCTTTTTAGAAATAAGTTCATAGTGACATATTGCATGGGACCTCATGTCCCACTCTCTCTGTTCTAAAAAACACTCGTTTTTTCTTTTCCACTTCAATTGAAAAACTATTTTCCCCATAGCTTTTCACTCAGAGTCTTTACTCTTTATTAATGTCAAAAGTGAGAGAGAGAGAGAGAGAGAGAGAGAGAGAGAGAGAGAGAGAGAGGAAAGAATTGAAGGTGCTAGGCTGTTAGCTAGCTAGGATATAAGCAAAAGTGCAAAACAATACACTGGCGTGTATAATTTCAAATTCAAAGTTAGAAAAAATTCAACAAATGCAAGCTTATCTTGTTTAAGTCCCCACCATGCCCATGTTTTTGGTTGAGATTTGCTCTGATTTGAAACTCCAAAAACAACCCATCAATTTATTTTTTTACCCAGTTGAGGTGAGGTCAAATTGGATGCTTATTAATTCAAATAAAATGATGATTGCATATATTATAGTTATAATTTTTTTTTTAGCAAGGACTTACACACAGGCCACCAGAGGCCAAAACCTCATTTCACCACTTCAAAAATGGCATTGATTCTTTATTACAAAGTTTTATTAATAATCGACAACTGTCTCACTCCTACCCATGCGCAGTAGTAGCAGTACTTAATTTACATCTTATTAACATCTATCTAATATTATTAATCGGTCTCTTACCCGAGACTTAATCTGGAATATTAATATTAACAAACTGAATGGGTGTCATATTAATATCAAATTAACTACATTGGTCTCGTCTTTAATCACTTTTTCTAGACCATTTGGTTCTCATCTCTTGCTTCTATTTTCATTAAGTAATTAATTAATCACTATCGAAAAACTTAATTTTTTTTAGTTGAAATATTACAGTAACTAGGGGTTTTATAGGGATGAGGGAGATCAGAGAGAGACTCGAACCCACAATATGTGGATATAAAAGGCTTTATAAACGGGTCAACCTCATCTTGTTCGAAAAACTTAAATTTTAACATACGTAACATCTAAAGCGATTGTAATATACACTGCTTCAAATTAGTACAAATACACGTGTGTGTATACAAATACATAATACGATGAAAAGGCAAATAAAATCAGAAATTTGCATATGATGATTTTAAGATTTAAAAGCCGAAATTAGAGCAGACACCTTAAATATTTCCTGTCTTTTATTATCAGAAGAATCGAAAAGCAAATAATGCAACATGTGATACCACCATTATCGTGCATGAAATATTGTACCTTAATTTTAATTTTTAATTTTCTTGGTTCTTTTAAATTAACTCTCATGTACAGTACTTTTCTATCCACAGTTTATTATTTGAAGTTTGCGGGAAAATTAATAATTAATTATTTGCTGAGTTCGATAATTTGTCTACACATGCTATGAAAGTTCACATTCTGGACAGTATACACATGCAACACCACAGTCCAATCTCATTAGTTTGTCTATCTACACAACGTGACAACAACAGCTTATTGAAAATATATTGTTGAAGCCAATTCGAAAAAAATTGAATTCTTAAAGTATATGTATCGATTTTTTATTAATATTATAATTTAAAAAGTGCTTTATAACCACCATTTTCAGTGTGGTTTTTTAATATCTCGGATCGAGTCGCCGCAACAATAGGTGGTATATATATACACATGTATAAAGCGATTTATAGAAAACACTAAGTTTCTTTTTAATTTGAAAAGCTAAAGTATTTCAATATCTTTGTTAATTTATTATTTTTAATCAAACAATAATAAAGAATATTAAAATATAAAGGTTTCTCAAAAAAGCAACTTCTTTAGTTCTTTCGGGGTTCTTTCGGGTAACGTAGATAGAAGCACTTTCACTTTCAAAGCTACTTAAATAGAAGCCGATTTCGAATATGTTTGTGGAATGTCACTGACTTCTAAGTGGTTGGTCATAGTGTATTATTAAAATTAAATTGAAGTACGAGTCTCAAGGTATGTATTTTACAAGTTTGTTAAGGGCTTTTGATCTCGAAATTTCCTAGATCAAACATCTAGCGGTTGATCTTGATATGTTTCGAGTGAATCTTTATCTTATTTGGTATCAGATCATTATTTTATCAAAAATATATAACAATTATTAGGGATAATTACCCGTTGCTCATCAATTTGGATTATTATTATCAAAATAACTATTAGATGAGGAATTGGTTTTAAAATGACCATTTTTTATAAACATTGTTACACTAATAGTCATTCCATTCAATAAGTGATATTTTGATAAATAAAGGGATGACATTAATTTATTTTATATGTTTTTTGGAAATCAATTTTTTCTTCTATTTTTTTTAACAAATAATTATATTTATTATGTGTATATATGTATAATATATCTCAAATATATATATATGTAATTATATATATATCTTTTCAACTTATCTCAAACATATATTTTAGAATATATTTTAGAATTTTTAGATTTTGTAACCGTTAATCTTTTCAAAAAATCTATATATATATATATATTTCTTTTTGATAAAAATATAAATAAATTAATATTATCCCTTATTTATCAAAATATTACTCATTAAATGAAATAATCATTAGTGTAATTGTATTCGTTAAAAATAATCATTTTAAAACTAATTCATCGTATAATGATGATTTAAATAGTTGTGACTTAAATATGTGGTAATCGAGATTATTATCCCTAATTATTATCGTAATAGAGAGCCACGAGTGAGATGATATGGGCACAAATATCTATGTTTCTAGTGTAAATTAGAAGAAATGAAATCATGTATATTAATGATCAAGGCAGCAATGTCAACAAAGTATGCTCTGATTTTGACACGTGTACATGAGTGCATCAACTTTCATATATCATGAATAATCACATCACTCCTTTAAAAAAAAAAAAAAAAAAGAATAATCACATCTCCCCCCGATACAATCAAAAAAGCATCAAAATTTATATCAAAGTTTTTGAAAAAATAAAAAATAAACAATTATAAAAAAGAATATCCCAAATTTCAATACATCAATGTCACGGACTTGTGTCCATATCATTCACAATAACAAAAACAAATAAAATATAAATAATATTGATAAAAATAAAATAAAATAAAATAAAAACTGAGCCTATATTTGGTAGATTCTATCAGAAAATTTCTGCTCTCATGAACTACATGCAATTTATAGATAATTTTTAGTTTGTAATAATTTGGATGATGTTTTATACATTCCATTCTGTACTTGGTTTCAGAATTTGTGATTTTTTTTTTTAGTTAGATTTTGTAAAATCATAGTAATTATTAATTTAAATTTTTTGGAGACTTAGAATATATATTTCAATGTCAAAGACAATACCAAAATGTGTTTGGGATATAGAGCCGTATCAAAAAACAATGGACTAAATTTGAAATGAATATCGTATTCTTTTATGAACAAATAATTTAAAAAATAGTTATTATTATATATTTTTAATTATAATTATGAGTATAAAAATTTAATAAATAAGTGGATATGAATAGTACAATTTTTACTAGGATTTGAGATTTCATTATCACTACTTGAGATCAAGATTCTCTCATTGTCTTGTTTTTCTTTGACTTTTCATAATCTAATGACACCTAAGCAAAATAAAAAATGTATAGTCAAGATTTGATTACTTTTTTCTCTCTCATGCAACTTGGTGTTTTAATTACACTTGAAAAATACCAAGGATACCAAGGAAAAACAAGGACCAAGGAGAGGATCCTGATCCCACTACTTGACAATTAAATCATTAATACGACGATTGTATTATGTAGTATATGATGGTGACCTAAAAATGGTCCAAGACTCTTAGCTAATTTAATTTTGAAATGTACATGCTTATATATACTTCTTGAGCATCTTGACAACAATCTTCATTAAGCTTTGTTAATATTAGACTAAAAATACAATATCGAAAATTATTCTATGTAAAAATCCATATCTTTTTTCAATTAAAATGTAGTTTGGTCATATATGAACGGTTGTAACCGATAATAACACTTCTCTTAATCCAAATGTTGAATGAAGAAAATCAAATCCACTTAAAATTTATGAAAGAAAATCAGCTTGTTCAAACCTATTGATGCATGGTTTTCCTTCATTCAAAGTTCAAACTCACAATCAGTGTCTGCTATTGGACAAAGCAACCAAAGTACCATCTTAGAGCTCTAAAAAAGACATATTAGGGGTCTCATTTATTATAAAATTTAATAATATTATTAAAAATAAATAAATAACCGCAACAAAAAAAATTGAAAGGCCTCGTTTTTTTGTTGTTGCCTCGTTTTTTTGTTGTTGCCTCGTTTTTTTGTTGTTGTTGTTGTTGTTATTACTACGTAGAAAATAGGAATTTTTTTTAAAACCTAAAAAATAGGATAATATTAATAATATTATAAATTATTTATTAAATAGATAACTGTTGGAAATCAGTATTGAGTATCAAAGTATCCATGATCCACTTTTTAAGCATTTTTATTATCCCATTAAAAAAAAACATTTTTATTATTAAAAAAATCCTTAAACTTCTCCCCATTTATTTTTTTACCATTTAAAAATTATCTATATATATATTTATAAAAAAAAAAAAAATTCATTTCCATTTATCTACAACAATCAAGTACAGCACTGCAACTATAACTTTTTTTTGCTAAAAGATTTTGTTCTTACAGGTAAAATTATTGAACAGATTCCAACATGTATAATTTAAATTTAAAAATTTAGTTTATGTTTTAATTTTTCTAATTGTCTGATAAATCAAGTGGCTAATTTTCATTTGGTTACTACTTACTAATTCTGTTGTTTATCTATTATAGATTATATTATAAGAAGAAAATTTTCACTTGCAATTTAGTTGGAGTAATCAGATTCTATAGTTTAATTTTTATTTAAAAAAAAATTATTAGTTGAAGAAAGTTTGATTAAAATATTTGCATCTCAAAAAGCACAAAATGTTAATTTTTAATTTTATAATTTTTTTTCATTATGTATAATAATCGGGGCCTTTTTTTTTCTTCCCTTAGGGTCTCAAGATCTGTTGAGCCGCCCCTGCTCACAATCTAAATAACTAGTTTCATAAATTTGAATCGAAACATTAACCCATACAACAATATGGATAATTAGTCTAAAACCTTGTTTGTAAGTATATACAAAATAAAGGCTAAACAAATTTCATGTCCCAAAAACAAGAACAATTATCCTGAAATCGAATCGACTGGCTTGTAACCTAGGTTTGACTAGTTTGTAACCTAAGGTTTGTGCTCCGAGAATAAGAACATACAATAAAGTGTAAAGTGTAACCTAAACAATTGATACGACAACCTCAATCGAAACAATTGGCATGTAACTTAGGTCTAATTGGTCGGTAACCTAAGGTCCATGCCCCGAGAAAAAGAACAATAAAGTGTAACCTAAACAGTCAATACCATAGCCAGAATCAAAACGGCCGTAACCTAGATACGATTGGTCTATAACCTAGGTTGACCTTTTGAAATGTTCATATCCGTAACTATAAAAATAAAATGTAGATGTCCGCACCTATAAATATAATAAATAGGAATAACTCATTTCCATTTCTAACCAGGTTGGCATCCACAAGACACACCGAAAAAAAGACACCCACATACCCACTGAGAGATCTGTAGGCACACACAAACATATATAGTGACAAACTTCCAATCCTTCACTTCATTTCTCTCCTATTAATGCTTCCTCACACTCATTAAAACCCACCCACCACCACCACCACTTCTCTCCTCTCTCGTGGCTTCTCTTCTTTTTCTCCTTTTTCTTCTCTTCCTCTATCTTCTCTCTTCTTCTTTTTCTTCTTCTTCAGAGGACTTACATAAAACCTTCATTGTCCAAGTCCAATATGACACCAAACCCTCAATCTTCCCAACTCACAGACACTGGTGTGATTCCTCTCTCTCTCTCTCTCTCTCTCTCTCTCTCTCTCTATTCCCTCCCCGCCACCACACCACCACTACCACCGTCGCTGCTACTGACATCCACACCTATGACATTGTTTTTCATGATTTCTTCGCCAAGTTGACAGCTTTCCACCTTAACCACCTAAAAACTCTCCCCCACATCCTCATCGTCATCCTTGAACAAGTCCGCCGTCTCCACACCACCCGCTCACCGTAGTTCATCAGACTCAAGACCATCAACAGCGCTAGTACCCTCCTCAAAGAGTCCCACTTCGGCTCCAACCTCATCATCGGTGTTATCGACACTGGTATTTGGCCTAAAAAAGAGAGATTCAATGACCGGAGGCTTGGCCCTGTCCTTGCCAAATGGAAAGGACAAATGTGTGACCTCTGGAGACTTCACCATTATCGCCTGCAACTGAAAAATCATCGGCACCTGTTTCTTCTGCCAAGGGTACGAGTCCACAAACAGAAAAATGAATAAGACCACTGAATTTTAGTCTCCTCATGACTCCGACGACCACGACACACACACCTTCTCCATCGTTGTCAACAAATACGTCTTTTCGGCGTCAACACTCGGGTACGCACATGGTGTTGCTTCAGGTATGGCCTTAAAAGCCAATATTTCAATTTACAAAGTTTGCTAAAACGCAGGTTGCTACAACTTCGATATCTTGGCTGCTTTCGACAGCGCTGTATTGAATGACTTCGATGTCATTTCACTTAGCTTAGGTGGTGTTGGTGTTCCTTACTATTTAGATGCTATTGATATTAAAGCTTTTGGAGCTTCTGATCACGGTGTGTTTGTCTCGGCCTCTACTGGAAACGGTGGTCCTGGTGGGTTGACCGTCACCAATATCGCTCCTTGGGTCACCATTGTCGGTGTTGAAACTATTGATAGAGATTTCCAAGATGATGTTCATCTAGGAAATGGTAAAACTTTTCCCTGGTGTTAGTGCCAATAGCAGACCGGGTCTTGGAGATCTAACATAATTGTATTCTCTGGTTTATACTGATAGTAAATGTGGTGATGAATACTTTGCTTCTCTCTACTTCTCTTTGCTTGGAATGGTCATTGGACCTAAAAACCGTCATAGGAAAGATTGTATTGTGCGATAGAGGAATCAATTCGAGGGCCGTGAAATGTGAGGTTGTGAAGAAAGCCAGTGGGGTCGAGATGATTTTGGCTAACGGTGTGTTTGACGGCGAAGGATTGGTGGCTGATTGCCATATCTTCCCTGCCATCGCGGTTGGTGCTTCCGTTGGTGATGAGATTAGGAAGTACATTATAACGGCGGAGAAGTCTAAGTCTTCGGCCATTGCTACGATTGTTTTTAAGAGTACTCATGTTAACATTAGGCTAGCTCCGGTGGTGGCTTTGTTTTTCACTAGAGGGCTTAATCCAGAGTCATCGAAGATTTTGAAACCAGATATGTTTGCTCCAAGATTTAATATCCTTGCAGCTTGGCATGATAAGGTTGGACCATCTGGGATACCTTCGGATAAGCGTAGGACCGAGTTTAATATACTTTCGAGGACTTCAATGGCTTGTCCGCACGTTTCTGGTCTTAGGGCCTTATTGAAGGCGGCTCATCCTGAATGGAGCCCTGCAATGATAAGGTCAGTTTTTTTTTACAATAACCGCAACGAGACTACGCTTGATGAGTCCATTGGGAATACTTCAACTACGTTAGATTTCGATGCTGGTCATATTCATCCTTAAAAGGCTATGGATCCTGGAATGATCTACGATTTATCATCATATGATTACGTTAACTTCCTATGCAAGTTGAATTACATGCTTCAAAACATTCAAACTGTCACTCGAAGGAAAGCAGATTCTAGCGGGGCGAGAAGAGCTGGTTATACTGGGAATCTAAATTACCTTTCATTGTCAGTAGTGTTTCAACAATATGGCAAGCATAAGATGTTTACACATTTTATCCGAACAGTCACCAACGTAGGGGACCCTAATTCAGTGTACAAAGTCTCGATTAGGCCCCCTAGCGGAACCTCGATGACAATTAGGGGCGGAGCCCTTCAAAGACTTAGGTGGGCTATAGCCAACCCAAATTTTTTGAAAAAATATTTTAAATTTCGTTTTATTAACCAAAGTTTGATTTCTAGTATTAAACTTACTAAAGCCCAATAAATAAAACTATAAAATATATTTTAAACTTATTAAAGCTCAATAAACAAAACTTTATAAAATATGTCCAATTAACCAATTAACCAATTAACCCAAAAACTTTGTTAAAATTGATCAACCAAAATGAATGGAAAAAAAAAATGGAAAAAAAGAAAAAACTCATCTTGTTTCAACAATCATCATTCGACGAATTCCTGGACCACTCGTATTTTCTTTATTTTTCTAGTGTTAAACTTACTAAAGCCCAATAAACAAAACTAAAAATAAATAAATAATAAAATAAAATAATAAAATAAATAAAAAAATAAAAATTTAAACTTATTAAAGCTTAATAAACAAAACTTTATAAAATATGTCTAACTGACCCAAAAACTTTGTTAAAATAGATCAACCAAAATGAAAAATAAAAAATAAAAATAAAAAAACTCATTTTGTTTCAGCAATTATCATTCGACGAATTTCCAAACCCCTAGTAAACACCCCCCAGTCGCGCATCCCACACATTTTCTTTAACTTCCCTAGTCATCTCTTCTCTTAAATCTCTCAATTTGAAAGTAAATTCCCTTAGCTTTAATCCTTTTTATTTATATACTTATAATGGATTTGATTTTAGGTTTTGCATTTTATGATTGTTATTTAAGTATTGTATTTTATTATTGAGATTTAGGTATTGTATATTAATGTGTCTTCTTATGGGATAGCGAAGTTAGGAAAGAGAAGAAAAATCTTAGGAAAGCTATGACTTATTTTACTTATGGGGATTTGAAATATATATGTATATATACATTGGAAAATTTTTTGGGTGTTACTATTATCTCTTACTATATATATATCCTTGATTTTTTATTATTATTTTTTTTTTTTTGTATCGTTTTGATTTGATTATTACAAAGAAAATTTTCGTTTAGTAGTTAGTTCAAAATTTTAAGATTTTTAAATAAGAAAAGAAAAATTAGATTAGCCGACCTTGAAATTTTTTTTCCAGCTACGCCCCTAGTGATAGTCCAGTCGGAGAAGCTTGTGTTCTGGAGGGTCGGACATAAACTGAATTTCCTAGTTAGAGTTGAAGCAATGGCAGTGAAGCATCTCTCACCAAGGAGTTCTAATGTGAAGAGTGGTTCTGTAGTGTGGTCAGATGGATGCAGCAACCTCTCTAGTTTTTATTTTATTTATTTATTTATTTTTTTTTTGGGGGGGGGGGGGGGGGGGGGTGGTTTGAGAATTGTATTTGGGCGGGGTTTGAGAGTTGTATTTTTATTATAGTATTATAAATTATGTATTCTCTGTAAATGTATAATGAGAGAATGTGTTGTGGGGTTTTCTGTTTCAGGAGACATATGATGTTTTATCTTTTTTTTATTTTATTTTATTTTTTATTTTTATTTTTTTTATAATTTTTTTTTTCTTAAGGTGAAGAATCAAGAATGATCTTATGTAGAAATCTTGTGTGTGTGTTGTAATATATATAAATATATATATATATATCTTTTTCATTTTTGTAATTAATATTCTTGGTTTCGAATCTTCAATTTGTTGCACTTTTTGGTTGAATCATCAACCACCTTGCTAATCTCTAATTAGTAATTTGTTTAATCTATATAATTAGTGTTGTGAGTGCATGTGGGGAAGGTTGGTTCTAGTCTAACTAAAACAAGACAATAATGAAGATAAAAATCGTGTGGGGTAAACTTTGATCCATCGAATGTCTCATATTCTTGTATGTTATGTGCATTTAGTATGTCTCCTTTTTATGTACATGCCCATGTGCGTGTGTTTTTTTTATCCTGAATTTGAAACATTGTCAGACTATGTGCATGTATGAATACTATATGCATTTAGAACAAGTATGAGATAAATTACATCATTTCTTATCGAAACTTATTTTATATTTGTATCATAATAAGGATCTTCTATTGATTTGAATTCTCTTTTAAAATTCTTATATATGATGGGTTTCAGATTTTTTTTTCTTTCCATTTTCGACTTCAAATAAAGAACTTATATAGTTGCTCCTCCATCCGAGTAGAAGTTCAAATCAGGATAGGGTTCTTGTTCCGTTGTATATATAAACGCCATGCATGATTGAGTATATATGTATAATGTAGATTCAGAATTTTTCTTCATATAGAACAAGTGATGGAAGAATCACATAAAGAAACTGTGATTGTCTGTCTGTGTGCATAGAAATGGAACATCATCAATGTGAACCGTTTGTGAAGGCATGCAATTGATTAGATGCAATATTGTAAGCAACTTAGCTGGAAAGGCAATTTATTTTGTAATGGTCCATCATGGCTTATCTATTGATCTCTTCCATTTTAGATCATAAAATAATCATGTTTACTTTCAATTCTTCTTTCGATTTTTGCTTTACACAACAAAATCAAAGTTTGACTTATTAACACTACTTGTATAATTTTTCTTTCAAAATTTGAACTCTAAAAAAGTTACAATTTGCAAATCCAAAAGCAGATAGTCATTCATGGGCCAGATCTGTGAGCAATGAAATCCAAATTTCCAGTCCGGACCAACCGGGCTCACCCTGTTAGTTCATTTATTCAACAAAGTACGTTTTAGATTCTCTACTGATTTGAAAGTGTAGTTGTTTTAGATTCTCTACTGATTTAAAAGTGTAGTTCATTTATTCAAACTCTATTATCCTAGCTTTTGTCTTTAATAGGCCTTACTTTGTTTTATCTTTGACAATTATCACACGCATATATACATACATGATATACAATCACGAATCACTCAACTCTTTAATGGTTGAGATTTGATATCCAAACAAAAGAAAGATCATGCAAATGTCCGTATCAAATAAAATATCGATGTAAATTAAGATCGTGTAGTTTACTATCATACTCAAAACAAGAAAATGATCGCATCAAATAAAATATCGATGTAAATTAAGATCGTGTAGTTTACTATCATGCTCAAAACAAGAAAATGAGAGCAAATTCCGGGATGGGGAGTCACACATGCACTAGTTCCTGCAAGCCCGTGACATATATATGCATGTATACGTATAAAGATTGATTATGCTTAGAAGATTTTTCAAGTGGACCATCATTTTCTTCAGCTTTCTGTTACAATAATTTTGACTTGTTGCAGGAGGTTGAAGATGGAAAGAAAGAAAGTGACCTAAGCTCATGCCACCACCATAACTCTCAATCCCACTCCAATTCTGTTTCCTACAAATGGAAAACATCTCTTCTTGTGATCAAAATCTCTTGCTGGTCCTCACCTTTGATCTCACTTGGTATCAACAAAAGGACCCACCTAGTAAATTCTGTCCCTTTTTAGATTACACAGATTTCTTCCTGCATTGAGAACATGTTTCTGCTTCGTTTGTAGGGTCTTCGATCGTGATAGTTTTCTGCTCAAAACGCGTTAATTAAGAGAATATTAAATTTAATTAGCCTCGGAAATTCATTATAGAGATGAGCATTTATCCCCGGGATCCAAATCCCCACATCCCCATCCCCATTTGGGGGAGAATTTTTGGAAAATTTATTTATTTATTTATTTTTTTTGGGTGAGGGAGGGTTAGGGATGATTTTTATACCAAAATTAAAATGGGCCCCATCCCTATTTCCCTAACAAATTTATGAAAATAGGGATGGGGATGGAAATGTGGGGAGGTGCCCCCATCCCCGTTTCTCCAATTCCCCTAAACATCATATATAATATAATATATATATTTAATATTTTTATTCTTCTATTTTACTAAGTATATATACATCTTTTAACATAAAAAACCTAACCCTAAATCATAATTAGTAATGGATTGTAATGGATTTTTATTTTGTATTTGAATTTATGATGGATTTTGTGTTTTTTTTTTTTTTTTTTAATATGTAATTTTTAGTTAAACATGGGAAATAGGAAAGACGAGGAAACGGGAAAACAGGAAAAACGGGAAAAATGAGAAAAAATGGGAAATGGGGATGGTGATGGGGGGGACCTCCCCCCAAAACTCCCCCATCTCCATTTTCCCCAAATGGGGAAATAAGTGTGTGTGTGTGTGAGGGAACGGGGAGGACAGATTATCAAAAGTGGGGATAAATATGGGGATAGAGGAGTGGGGATAAATATGAGGATAGAGGAACCTATATCCATCTCTATTCCTCAAATGCTCATTCCATTTCATTACTAACAATGTGAGATGTGACACTTTTGGTTTCGGTATTTAATAAGGAATAATTTCATTAACCTGTCTTTAAGGCACGTTTACTAACTGGAAATGAAAATTAAAAGGAATCAATTTCTAATATAAATGGAATTAGGCAAAGGAGTTTAATTCATTGGGTGGGATGAGGGAATTAAGTTTCTCTTTTCGCAATAATTTAATTAATTCATGGTTTGTATATTGCAATCACGAATCGGGAATAATCAAATTCACTTTATCTTATTAGGATTCTTGTTTAATAAACGCACCCTAAGTTTAGGTTGAATACATGTAGAATCATCTAGTTTTGAAATCGATAGAATCCATCAATTTAGTCATCTATATAGTTAGATATTGTTTGGTTTGGGTTGAGACTTTCTGAAACGAAATAATGATATTGAATTCGTTACTATATACTCACTTCATCCATTTTGGATCGGTAGCAGAAGAGTCTAGTCATCTAGTGGGTTTTAGCTTGATTAAAAGTCCATTATCAACTTAATCAAAAGTTATTTAAGACAATTATTGCCATTTTTTTTCCATCTATATATTAATAATCTTGATCACAAATAAATAATTCAATAATATTTTTGTTTTTTATATATATATATATATCTCCACATGAAACATATATAATACATCAATTGGGTCGACAACTTACACTTTATTAATTGGCCAAAACAAGAAAGATTAATTTAAGTTGGGTTGGTGCACTAATCAAGTGATCATTACTTGTAATTGAAAAAAATATTTGTTAAGACATAATATTATATATGTAACTTGCATGAGTGCGTCTTCCACCAGTAAATCGGACAACCTAGTACAACTTTTTTTTTTTTTCCTTATATCAACGATAGTATGCGATTTGAACAAGAAATATAGTCAAATTGTCGTTTTAGAATTTTATAATTTCTAATGATTATAAGCACTATGATAATAAACAAATTTTTCTTGTTTTGAAAATTTGTGGTGAGTTATTATTATTTAAGAAAAAAAAAATCAGAAATCATTGGAAACCTCTTTTTAAAAGAAATGTAAAAGGAACTTCATGTAATTTTATTAAATTTATTGGAAACCTTATTCGCCATGAAATTCTTTATCTATTTTCAAAACTCAATGAAATGTCTATAATTAAGTTAAATTATCCTAATGAATTTCAAATTATCTAATAACACTACTTATGTTTTTAGATGTCGGACAAATTTTGGTCACTTTTCATTCAAGTAGTATCAAGTACTTAAAATGTATTTGTGTATTTAACCAATTTTTTTCATTTTTTGTTCTTGTTGATGAAATTGAATTGACCTAAGGACAGAAACATTATAAGAGATCATATGCTGAAAAACCCCTAAATAATATCCATAATATAAAGTATTTTTTTCTTCTATTGTTAATTACTTCGTTTAATGGGTTGGTCATGAAGAATTATAAACTAAAGTTTTAAGGAGAAAATTGTTAACAAGTGATTCGTATAGATATAAATCTTATATAAAAATAATTTTTTTTTAATTTTTAATAATGAAATACATGTAACTATATTTCTTAATTAATATATCTATGTCTTTTTTTTTTTTTAAGAAATGAAAATATTTATTTTAGAAATTTCGAACAAGGGAACCACCTTAATTTGTCTGATTTTTAATTAATCTTGACAACCGACAAGTCCTTCCTCAAAACACATCCAAAATCAATTGAATCAAAGCCGTCCATCAGTCAAAATAATCCAACCAGATTAGTCAACCCCTATGCTATATAATAGTTACAAAACAATCGTTGAATATTTGATGATGATCAACAACTATATATATTTAATCCACTTGTCCACTTGATTTCTACATATATAATGCTGCCTTGAAAATTTTCTCAATATTTTAAAATAAATTGATATTATATATATATATATATATATATATATAAAGTGTTGATATTGCCACCCATAAATATGATTCACATACGAATTTTTTATTACAAAATTTATTACATAAATATCTTTGAACAAAAAAATCAGTAAAAATATATTTAAAGCATCTAGCTTGCATACCAATAATCGTTGACATGGTAACAATGTTAAGAGACTTGCTTCCTATGTGGCATAAACATTAAAAATAGACTTGATAGACAATTAACTCAAAATTTGATATCCCATGTTTCTGTCTAAAACACAATTTTTATAATGACGTGTCCATTTAAAAAAAAAAATAGCTATCCAATAGACCGTCTATCTAAAAGTAGATGGTCATATTGATAATGTCTATTTTTTTTTGTCACGTCGACTTGAAGTAAAATATGTACGGTTGTATTGGAAAAAGATATATTAACAGAACATTTATTAATCTTATACGACATCTTTTTTTTTTATTTTTTTTCACAAGCCACTCTTGGAGATGCTTTTATTTATTTAATTTATACTCATTTTGTTAGATTATAAAAATATTAGAGAGACGATGAAGCTAAACAAAAACAATTAAAAGCCAAACACAAATTAAATGACAAAACAAAATAATCGTAGGAGTTAGATTTTTGTTTTTTTTTGTTTTTTTTTGGGTAGCAATATTTTTAAATCAAATGAATGAAAACCTAAAGATGGCACAAATAAATCTCAAAGAAGTGCTAAACTTCTGCAAAAACTATATTGAAAACGTCAAAATTTTCAAGAATGTGCTTGCGATTTCTTTTACAAAATTTGCTTTATTTACATATAAACTAAAAAGCTCTTTCACATCCATTTATGTTAAAAGAAAAAAGGAAAAGGTGAATAAGATGTTCGAGCCTTTGAGGCAGTGGTGATCAGTACACACATCATGCAACCCCTTTGCTTTCCCATTTGAGTTTTCTATTTACATTAGTGCAATCACGCACCACTGCTCTCTCTTAAAATTAGTGTTTATACTAATGTTTAATTTTTAAATTTTAAATATAAACGTATTTATAAAAATAGGTGTATAAATCATACCTATAAATAACAATATCGACACCCATATAAATAATGAGTGTTCTTTTTCAATCCATTATATATGTAGCTTAGGTTACAATTTAAATATTCAAAATTATAATATTCTTAATTGCATATGACTTTTTTTTTTCTTTTTTTTCTTTTCATTTAAGGGATGATTTACGCACCCATTTTTATTATGGATGACACCGGCCAAGAGCCAGAATATTAGGGGACGGGACCATAAAATTTTGTTTGGAATCATTATACTAAAATACAATATTTAGAGGGAATAAAGTTAAATTAATCTCTTTAAATTAATCTCTTTAAATCAATCACTTTTAATAAGTTGGAATATTAATTAATCAATTAATTAAGTTCATGAACTTGAAAACCAAATATGGAAAATTGAAAAGCTATACTCACATGGACCCAATAAAAATAATTAAATGTTATTAATATGGGATATATATACTGTATCGTTCTGGTCAATGCGCACTGAAGTAACTACATCAGTACCAATGTATATGGATCACTGATTATGGAGAAACTTTGAGTTAGTACCAAGTAGCTACATCAGTACCAATGTATACACTTTGAGTCAAAGTATATAAATCTAATAGTTCACATCCAACGCACTGATGAAGTTATATTAGTGCGCACTTGAACATTTATATACAGAGCAACCCTCTTAAAAAAACAAAAATAAATATATAAAAATTTAATTATAGAAATAGCTCCTAAGGTTTGATAATTACATGAATATAATGTGTTCGTTTAAATTTAATTGAAATGTAAATATTTTGTTGTTCAAAATAAGTGGTAAAAAGACACATAATATTATGGCTTTTAACATTACAGAATTATATCATTAGTAAGTTTAAATATTTTCTTTTTTAAACTATAAATTTAAATAATTGTTTATGTATAAATTTTACGATGTATTTTATATTATTGAGTAGTCCATTATCGATGTCATCTTATTATTAAAAAATTAAACAAATAATATCATCAGGAATCATATAATTTTTTTTGTTATTCTTAATCAATGGCTCGTATGTCTTGTATTAACTTTATTATATCAATATGCATAGAGGAGGAAAAATGGAAAATCACAAAGTTTTCTCTACGTTGCACTTCGAATTTAATAAATTATATTTCTTTGTAATGTTAGTATGTAATGAGGAAAAAAAAAAAATCATTTATATATATAATTTAGTCCGGACAGTAAATATTTTCTAGGTACACTCCTGTTTATATATATATATAATCATTTTTTTACATCTACTGTAATAAGAAACTCAAATTTTTAGTTTAATTTCATTAATAAAAAGTTTTGGGGTCGACAAAAGATTATTATAATTATGTTAACATATAATAAGAAAATGATAAGATTACTAATTCCAATATATCAAGAAACAATGTCGATACAACCAAGACCTTCTAAATTTTTTTTTTTTTTTTTTTGAAGGCACTAAAAAGGAAAATTAATCGGTGCTGGAGTCACCGGTACCATCATGGTAGCAGCAGTAGCAGCTCGGCCTGATCCAGGAGGAGGCATCAAGGGACCCGAGGAATCACCGACCTCTCCTCACTCGGTCAGCCGCCATAGTTGCATCGAGTTGTATTTCATGTTAAATTATACAAATTTGAATTTTGACAACTCCAATTACTGTTGGGTTTTATAAATTAACTTTAGCTATAATAAATATATTAAGATTTTAAGTATCTAATTAATTAAGCATATACCAAAAATAGACATTCAAATTGTGATATCTTAATTGATAATGAAATCTAAACAGATTTATTAAATTTCCATTAATATTCCCATAAGAAAGAAAGCAGAGAATTAAAGCAATCTCTCTGGATTACAGCCGGATACAATGCATGTTCGCCACAAATAATAATATGAATTTTTAATGGCATCCTGCCAATGTTGTGTGACTTTCCAAAAAGAGACTTGATCACGATGATTCAAGGGAATCAAGGCCCATGACATTCATGAATATATGTAATTTTCATTGTTTCATCAAAAGTGTGGGTGTTGTCCTACCAAGGGATGTGTGCTCTCTCCCCATTTATGGGGACTGCAGTTCGAGTTGTGCTTGTAAAACTCAATCTCATCGATCCCGGCTGTTGTTATATAATAAAATAAAATAAAATAAAAATAAAATAATTAATATGAAACAGACACAGAAACGTGTTGATCTTATCTTAACTAACCAATCAATCAATTTTAATCAAATCCATCATCATCAATCAGCTGTGTGTGTTATGATTTATGAACTTATGTGTGTGTGGGTCCATAATTCCATTCCTCCATTTCCTTTTGAAATTTTTTTTTTTCTCTAATTAACTTTTTGTCGTTTTCCATTATATTCCTCATTTGCAGCAGATTCCTAGTGCATGCATTTCTTTTTCGAGAAAAACTTCGGTGAAGCGGGTGCATTTACCAAGTGGTACATCTGATCATCGAAGAGAAAACATGTTATCAATATCTTTTCATTGGTTATCGGATGCATCGCTCACTGATTCACCCAATGCACCGAAAATTTTCTCATCATTAATATAAATTTTATTTATTTATTTATTATTTTTTTTGACAGCTATCGCAAGTTACCCAACCTTTATTTTATTTTATTTTATTTTTTTTCTCTTCTTCTATTACCAATTTTTTTTATCCTATCTCTACTGGATATGTTTCCCCACCTCTTTTTTTTTTCTATTGCCATTTTTTTAATCCTATCTCTACCGGATATGTTTCCATATATATATATATATATATATAGATAGAGTCTTTCTACTATCGGTTCGTCCTGATATAAAATATATCAGGATGAAGAATATGGACCAAATCACAGATTATAAAGAATTTTTAATAATTGTATACACTTTAAATCAAAATATGTAAATCTAATAATCCACATTCTTCGATATCTGAACGAACTGACAATAGAAAAATTGTATATATATATATTCTCACCTACAAACCCCCTTATATAATCTTACATACAAACCAAATTGTTAGCCTTTTGATCAAAATCCAAAGGATTTTGCGTAAGTAGTGACCCAAGAGAGTTACACAATATCCCTTAAATTTTGATCAAAAGGCTGACAATTTAGTTTGTATGTAAAGTTATATCAGAGAGTTTGCAAGTTAGATTATATTTCATTAAATTTCATCAAATGTGTTTAAAATGTGTATCGTAAAAAGTCTTCATTATATATATATATATATATCCAATATCGGTTTTTGTTTGATACATAAAACCTATACATTCGAACCACTATGACGTCAAACAATTAAAATCACATTACGTGACGTTAATATCTCTTATATTAAGATTGAATATTTAAGTTAATATGACTTAATATTGTTAGTAAGCTAGATGAATACGTAAATCTATAAACTTCACGCACACCATATGTGCTCGTGCATATCGTATTTTATATTATTTTCACATATATAATTATTAATTGGTAAAATTTCATAATTAGAGAGTGAGAAAGAAAGGAAGAAAAAACAGTAAACACAAATGACCCACAAATCTTATTAGTAGATATGGGTTTTGAATCTTTGCGAGAGACCAAAAGTTGAGTAGTCGACACACATTTTTTTTTTTCTTCTTCTCCGTAGTCAAACGTATGAAGGAGAGAAGACACAAATGAGCCTTGATGATGTTTGGATTCATTTGATGAAGATGTCTAATGGCATCAAGTCAAAACAAATAAAAATATATATTTTTGTTGTTGAAAAAAAAAAAAGACAATCGAAAGAAGAACATAATAAACATTCAAACATGCATGCATGCTTCAAAAAATTCTTAACTGGAAGGGAATTTTGTTTTCTAATCAAAACGGTGCTGAATTTTTTTATTTTTAACATCTTTATTTTATAGCTCTATAATATTACAAACCTAAATAAAATGAAAGTGTAAGTGTATATCGATATAGAACCTGATTTATTACAATAAAAATTATCCTTGAAAGGCTCATTTTGTTTTCCTATCCAAGCGTAACTATTTGTTTTTGAGTAGTGCTATTAGTAACCCTATAATAAACTAATAAAACCTCATTTTTTTTAAATTCAAAATTTTATTTGATTATTTTCAAAACTGTCCTTCTTTTTTGAAAACAAAACTACCTTTTTTATTTCTTTATTTATTTATATTTATTTATTTTTGACTTACTTATACTTTATTTTAAGTTATGTACTTTTATATTTATATATATATATATATATATTTCAGCATTTCTTTTACTCAACTCTGGCACCCATTTATCAAATGAAACAAAAGAAAATAAATAAATAAATAAGAAAAGGCAATGCATGGGCCGGGTGCTGTAGGCAAGTAAAATAAATGTAGAAAAAAAAAAGTACATAACTATAAAAATAAAAAATAAATAAAAAAAAGGAAAGTTTTGTGTTTTTTTTTTTTTAGTTTAAAAAATGGGCAATTTTGAAAATGAATTAAATGATTTTTTGAATTTAAAAAAAAAAAAAAAAGGTTTTTGTTAGATCAAATTTAGTTACTCTTATAATGTTGTGTGAATCAAATTTAACACGTCTAATTTCAATATTTATTTTTATCTAAATCTTCCAATGTTGTTTGGGTTTTAATTAACAATTAACTAATTATTACTTTTGTTTTTTCTAACACTGGTCACAGGTTCTAATTGTAGAATAACCGATAAGAGGAAAAAGTAGCTGGCAAGTAGCAAGAATATTGCATTAAAAAGTGTTTGGTAAGAAAAGTGAAACAAAGTAATAATATTTAATTTTTTGTTGAAATTTGATATAAAGAAGTTGAAAAGATGGAGGAGATGGTGGTTGTTTGTTTCAAATGAGTAATTAAGCAATGGAGGGTAGACCAATTAATTAAATTTGTGAATTCTTGAAAAGTTAGGTGATTCAACATATGATTTTTTGTGTGCAGTCAAATCAGGTGAAACTACTCGAACTCATTTTGTCATCTCAAAATTAGGTAATCTCACAACCCTTTATACATATATTATTATTATTATTATTATTATAATGGAGGGGTTTTCTTTTTTTTCTTTTTCTTTTTTTTTCCGTACAATCAATTCCAATATGCAGTTACGGCTGGAGTTGTACAAGTCGCTCTTTAATTACATAACGTCATAGAATGTTTTATATAACCTTATGCAATTAATCTTATACGAAAATTTGTGTGGGAGTTTTACACTTGGTCAACTATATATATATATATATATATATAAGGCTTCTCATATGCAATTGCAAACCTTTGAAAATAAGATTATGTTCAAACTATGAGAAAAACATTAATATTACATAGCGGGCATGTAACATTACAAAGTGACTTATACGTTCTCCCAAAAAATATAATTTCACTCCTTAACATTACATAACGTCATAACCTACTAATTCACTACTAATTCACTATGTAATGTTACTCTTATGGTTTGGACATAATATTATATTCGGAAATTTGCTTGTGAGAATTTTTTTATATTTATATTTATATATACCTATATTCTTAGGTGTAAACTTCTAGACACAATTTATGTATGAGTTTATTGTTTATCACATGTAATAATCGGTGTCTGAATGTAAATTAGTTTAGAGGTTTGCACTTAAGAAACATCCTACTTATATAGCAAAATTCTACCTTGCATTTAGGGCGGAACTTGAAGAGTAAAGTTGGGGAACTAAATTATAAATACTTAAAATTAATAGTATTTAATTATAAATTTACAATTGTTATTATTTTTTTATATATTATTTAACTATTATTATTATTATTTTTAAATAATTAGGTTTGATGCATTATTAAAATATAATGTTTCTTTTAAAGGATTTTGTTTCAAACCTAAATGATCAAAGTCATATTAACTTGGGTTTTATCTGTTAGTCTTTTGTTAGGTTGCGAACAGAGGCGGACTGTTGAGGGCAGCCCTCTAAAAAAAATTATATATATATAATTTATATGTTAATATTTATTCTTTTACCTATAAAATTATAGATAATTATCTTTTTTTCAGATAAAAAAAATTGTAGATAATTTTTATAAAAATCTGAAAATGGTTTTTGATAATATAATTTATTTCATTATTTTATTCTAACTTAAAATCAAAAGACAATAATAAAAATTACAAATAATCAATTACATTTGATAAAAGTATTATTTTATACTTGTTTTACATACATTTAATATTTCATTGATTTTATTTTGATCGTTTGATTATATAATTTATATTCACCTCATTTTGTTCTCGAACCCACGATCTCATGTGCACAAGTGACAGGCAAACCATTGGGTAACCTCATCTTGTCTATAGAATCCATTTATAAACATGATATATATATATATATATATATATATATATAGACTAAACAATTCAATGTGAGGGTTTATAAGTCATTAATTAAATTAAGCATTAGATTAGACAATATGAGGTTGACTCAGTTGGTTGCCCCCCTCATACTTACACTATAAGGTTGTGAATTTAAATGTACCCCCTTTCCTAAAATCCCGAATTATTGTAATACTTTAAAAAAATAATTAAGCATTAAAATATATTGACTAAATAAAAATAGTTAAATTTAACTATTGATAATTAAGGAATTGACTTTATAATATTAGTGTGTACAATTTATATATATATATATATAACTTAGCCTGGGTTGTAAATATTTCTTAGGTGGGTTGTAAATATTTCTTAGGTCCGCCCCTGGTTGCGAAACATAAGTTTGATCAACTTATAAGTAACAAAATTATCGAATGCGGCATTAAACCACCTGGTGGAGTGCTGGTGCATTTGTTGAAGATTCAAGATGGTTAATTCGACAAAATGAACATTACGTACCAAGAGATTTTATCTATCTACCTTTATAAGCTAGGAATAAATTCCATTTAAAATTTCTATTAATCTATGTACAAACTTATTTAAGCTTAATTTATTGATATAAAGTATTATGAGAACATATCATGTTTCTATAAATCTTCTTATAAAATATAATTACTATTTATCGATAAATTTCATATGGCTTCAAAATATAGAGCACATAAAAATTAATATACAGTGATTTTTTTTTTTTAAATTTTATATATCTTATATATATATATATATATATATATATGCATGCATGTGGCCTATCAATAAACAATAGAGCATAAAAGAAGAATTTAAGAATGATATTATTTGATCTTAAAAAATATAACGGTTATTAGTACTGGTTCCCCCTAAACTTTACGGGAATTTGCATTTTACCCTTTGAATTTTTTTTTAGACATTAAATCCCCTAAACGTTTATTTTTTGGTAAACAGTTTGGTTTATTGTCTCTTGAACGCTTATTTGAGGGAGTATCTACAGCCAGGTTTTGCTAATAAATGACAGTTCAGGGGATCTAATGCCTGAAAAAAAAATTCAAAGAGTAAAATGTAAACTCACGTAAAGTTCAGGGGACTAGTGCCAATAACCCAAAATATAATGATCTCATTGTTTTTGATATATGATATTCAAGCTTCAATTATTTCCGGTGATAGATAAATGATAAATTGATGAATAATAGACTTGCTTGAACGGATAAATTAATTGTTTGAAATAATTGCTTGTGAAGTAGAAAGTGAGAGAGTCGTAATTCATTTGTATCCTCTCCCCGATAGTGGGAGTAGTATTTCGGGCTGTGTTTTTAGAGTCTACTCTCGCTTGTCCCGGCAGTTGTACAGTTTTTCTATTATCAATTCGTCATGATATAAAATATATCAGAATGAAGAATGTAGACCATTAGATTTATATATTTTGACTCAAAGTGTATGCACTTGTCAAAATTTCTCTATAATCTATGGTTCATATTCCTTATCCTAATATATTTTATATCAAGACGAACTGATAGTAGAAAGATTAATTATATATATATATATATATAGAGTTAAAACTACTAGACCAATAATCATGAAATACTCCGGTGTAGTCCATGCAAAGAAGTGAAGAACAAATAAATTAATTCTCACCAAACTAATAAAAATAAAATTTGTAATTTAAAAGACCACACAACACACCAGCCAATTCTTGCACCAACCCAATTTCCTCCTATTTGCAAATTTTACCCTCATTCACCCTCATTAATAGTCAAATAACCCACCGAAGATTCTCATTTTCACCATTTTTTTCTCAACTTTTTTTTCTCATTTGCCCATCCTAATGCAATTTTCATCATCACTTAACATACACAAGAACCATCATCCAATCAAAATATGAATGTATTTATCTATTATTTTAAAAACCAACAACGATAGTCAGGTCAAGATTTTGTTGGAATATGCCAATGTAAAATATTAGTAACTCAGTCTCAATATCTACCCATATAGCTCAAGTAAGGTCATGATTTTATCGGAATCTACCGAGAAAAAATATTAGTAGTTTGGTCATATAGATACTCCTCCCTTGATCTTTACCTGCACTTGTTTATTGTTTGGAATGATACTATACAACCTAAATAATTAATCAAAAATTCAATCCAAATGATATGGTAAGTGGTTTTTTTTCATTAACTATATCATCCCATGATTTGTGTGGTAATGACAACTCAATTAATATATCATTTGAATTGAATTTTGAATTAATTATTTGAGTTGTATAGTATTATTCTATTATTTATATCACATTAATAAAATGAGACTCGAACGTGCATCACGTACAAATATGAAAACAAAAGTACATAATCACTTGATCAACCGTGGAATGAAAAAAAATTAACAAATTTTAGTCTTTGTTTGGAATTGTCAAATAGACGATATATATTGAGAATTACTTTTATTAACAACACTTCAACATGTTAATTTAGGAACAAATATTAATAACCATTGTGGCACTAATTAATAAACCCAAATTCTCACAAATTATTTTATATAAATGGGTCAGAGTAGTCAAATTATATAAACTTCCTCTCAATTGTAAAAATAAATAAATAAATAAATAAATAAATAAATATCGACTTCCTCTCAATCCAAGGGTGAAAAAGGATAAAATAATTAATGATAGATTTTATATAAATGGGTCAGAGTAGTCAAATTATATAAAATTCCTCTCAATTGTAAAAATAAATAAATAAATAAATAAATATCAACTTCCTCTCAATCCAAGGGTTAAAAAGGATAAAATAATTAATGATAGATTTCTACCGTCCGATTGAATGAAAAAAGTTTTCTTTTTTTTAATATTTTAAAATTTTTTAATTTTTAAGTTTTACATAAAATCATGGGCTTTCTTTTTGGAAAAAAATTACTCAATCTCATGATGTAGGTGCGAGAGATATACTATCGAACCAATCTTATCCGATCGTATTGAATGAAAATAGTTAGATGAATGTATTTATATTTTTTTCTGACTCTAAAATTCTGATTTATTACCATATTTTTCTTGATTTCATTTCACTTTTGCCCTTGAGAACACACAATGTATTTCCAACCTCCACACAAGGTCAAAAGAGTCATTTCCTTTCACTCTTCCCCACATATATAGACTCCACACCCTTCCATCAAACCTGTACAAACTCATTTACTGGAAAACAAAAAAAAAAAAAACTCTCTCTAGAAAAAAGAAAACTAAACATTTACATTTAACCACCTTTTCTCAAAAATCATTTCACTTTTGCCCCTGAAAAACTGAGCTCAAACTAAGCAAAAATCATGTGTGGAGGTGCCATCATCTCAGGTTTCACTTCGCCGGATGCGGCGGCGGCGGCGGCGGCAAACGGGAGGTCAAGGCGGCTGACGGCGGAGTACCTTTGGCCGGAGCTGTACAAGAGATCGGGCAGCAAAAAGCTGTCAAAAGCTACTTTTGTGGTGGACGATGACTTCGAGGCAGATTTCCAGGGTTTCAAGGACGACGAAGAAGAGGAGTCGTCGGATGTTGAAGAAGACATCGACATCGACGTCGCCGTCGACTTGTTGTCTGAAATCAAACCCTTCTCTTTCTCCTCCTCTCCCGTCGCTGTGAATCCTCCTCCTCGTCGTAGCAAGTCTCCTGGTAACCATTTTTGAAGACCTCTTTTCAGTATATTTATTTAATTATTAATTATTTGTTTGTATAAATATGCGGTTTAGTTTGCGATTGTGATTGCTGAGATGGGTTTGTCTGCAATTTTTTTTTTTTTTTTTGAAGAAAATTAATTGTTGGATTTTCTCGTAAAAAAGTATTTTTTTTAGTAATTCAATTTCATTTAAAGTTTTGATTTTTTTTTTTCTCTTTTTGGGTTGTTTTGAAAAAAAAAATTTCTTGTGGGGTTGAAGTGAAAGATTTGTCATTTCGGATCATGCCAGGATCAATGTGTTTGATTTTTTTTTTTTAAAATCTTTTTTGTTCTATTTTTGTGGGTTGGATTTATAATTTTGATAATAATCTTTTAGAGACGATAGCTGGGTTGGATAGATTTGTTTAGATCTTTGGTTACTTCTACATAGATCAGTCAAAATCAGACTTCATATATGAAGTTTTGATTTTTAATTTTTTTAGATTCTTATTTATATTCTGTTCTTCCTTTTTTTTTTTTTTTTTTTTTTTTTTTTGGTCTACCTTTTAGATTTAACAGAATTTATTTGTTTTCTTAATGTTGATTATAATTTGTTTTATTTTCATTTGACTTTGAATTTGAAATGATTTGAATTTTCCTCCAAGTTACTCACAAAATTGATCTTTGTTATGCAATCTTGTGGCTCAAAATTGAGCTTTGATATGCAATCTGGCATGTAATTTGATTGATTATCTCTTTGGTGCATTTATTATTGGTGTTGTGAAGTAGATCTATTGATTAATCTGGTTGATTGTTAAATATCTATATAGTTTGTATGTGTGTTAACTTTATAATATTACATATGGAGTTTTGATGTGTTGAATTAGTATTATTACCATATAAGGTTTTGCTTATTGATAACCATCTGTTAGATTCTATATTAGCTGTGAAATTGCAATATATTGAAGATACTTTTGTTCGATGAGCAACCAAGTTAGCTATGTTCAAAGTTTGGATCGATGGTATTTTATCATTTCAGTTTTCTTTGCATAAAAAGTTCGTTGTGGGATTATCATGTTTGATAAAAATGAGTGATAATGGAGTTTCAATTGACTAGTAAGATTTCGCATCAGATCACATATGTTCTAGTTCCAATTGCATAACCACATGTTATCGATTAAAGTTGGTATCCGGTGGAGACAAAAGCTGAAATAAAACAGTTTCAAATTTTTGCTTGTTCTTTAAATTACATTAGTCTTGTTTGTTTTTCTAAAATTGAAACATCCTAACTTGTGTCTGTGTGCGTAAATGATGATCACGTGAAATATAACTAATTGGTTGGATAGTGTGTGGTTGAATGTTTTACCATCAATGAGAGGATTTTTCCTGATTTGTGCTGCTTTTTTTTGTGATTTTTATTGATCGTTCTTGTGTAAGAGGTTTCCTTATTGTTGATTTATTGATGGATCTACAGCTGTAAAATCGGTGGAACTCAATGTGCCAGCAAAAAAATCAGCTGAAAGAAAGAGGAAGAACCAGTATCGAGGAATCCGTCAGCGCCCATGGGGAAAATGGGCCGCTGAGATCCGTGATCCCAGGAAAGGGGTGCGCGTCTGGCTAGGAACATTCAACACTGCAGAAGAAGCTGCTAGAGCATATGATGCCGAGGCACGGAGGATCCGTGGAAAGAAAGCTAAGGTGAACTTCCCAGATGAAACTCCTGATGCTTCACGGAAGCTCTTGTCTAAGGCCAACTCGCAGGTCTCACTTCCTAAGGCAAACCCAAGCCTGGTTCAGCCAAACATGAACCAGAACTTCAGTTACATGAGCAATCCTGATCAGGACTTCTACAACTCTATGGCTCTTGTGGAGGAGAAACCATCACTGAATCAGTATGGATATATGGACACTTTTCCAGACAATGGAGATGTCGGTTTCAAATCCTTTGCACCGACAACTGATAACACCCCTCCTGTGTACTTCAGTTCCGACCAAGGAAGTAACTCCTTTGATTGTTCTGATTTTGGCTGGGGAGAGCAGGGACCAAAAACTCCTGATATTTCGTCTGTTTTGGCAGCTACTCCAGAAGTTGATGAATCACTGTTTGTGGAGGATGGTAACCCAAAGAAGAAGCTGAAGTCTGACTCCGAGAATGCAGTGCCTGTTGAAGATAATACCGCAAAGTCACTATCCGATGAGCTCTTAGCTTTCGACCCTCAGATGCCATTTTTTGAGGGGGGATGGGAAACTTCGTTTGATGCTTTTCTCGCTGCCGACAATACTCAGGATGGTGGGAACCTTTGGAGTTTCGATGACTTCCCCTCCATTGCCGGGGGAGTTTACTGAACAAAAAACTCTCCCTTGCTTTGTAAATAAAGGCTACATGTTAGTGAGCTTCATCTCTCGTTCATTTCCTTTTTCCTCCATTTCGAAACGAATCCTTCCTTGCTCATCATGTATCTTGTTTTCTCCTTTTTTTTTTTTTTTTTTTTTTACAGCTTTCCAGAATGGTTGTCAACTGTGGTGGAGATGCAGTACAAAACTGATGAACAAACAATGCCTAGTCTCTCCATGTGTGGAGAGTGTTCTCAGAAGCCTTTAGTATAAATTGTGGAGTATATAGGTATTTAGGTGCCTTTTGACCTCTTATCAAAAATATTTGAACTTGGGATTTTGAATGAATTTATTGACCTTTTTGTGGATGATTTTGTGTGTTGTGATGGAAAAAATTCTGAAAACCAGATGAATGTCATCAACTTTTGCTCTTTGTTTTAAATTTTTTTTTTTATCTTGTTCTTCTTTTATTCACCAGAGGCCTCTAGTTTTTGGATTGGCCAGTTTTTCTTACAGTAATATATATATATATATATATATATATACCTTCATATTTTGTTTTTCTTTCATCCAAATTTTCTCTCAAGCTTTACCATTACTTGATGGATAGATAGATTAGAATGTAATGAACATAAGAGTTGAAATTGAATCTTGTCTGCATATATGCATTATAATGAATGAATGAGTGGTTTAGATGTATTTGATTTCTTTTCAATGTTACTTTATAGACAATCAAATCCTACTTTTCATGAATCGCAAGTTGGGTTTGTCTTCTTCCTCTCAAAATCATGTACTTTGATTATAAAATTGCTTTTGGCTTTTGGCTCTGGCTTTTTGCATCTAGAATGGATGGAGTTGAACTTGAAAGGAGACATCTTGTATTTTTCTTATGATTGTATTGTATATATATATATTTTTTTAAAGCTAGTGCACTTGAAGACATATGATGCTCACTAAAATAAGTAGGAGCCTAGAAGAACGAGTCAAGCATTCAAAAATTATTAGCCTGATGCTGAGCACATGTGAACGTTGGAAAAAACTTGAATGCTTCCACGATCCATGCATCCCCCACCAGGCCCCACCAGGATCTTGCCGGGATCGCGCCAGACGAGCCTGCACCCATGATCTTAAGGTACTGGGTGTGGGCTCGTCTCCCCTAATGTTCGAGCAAAATCTTTTAACAACTCATATTATTGATAATCGTTAATCCCCCCAATGTTCAAGCAAAATCCTTTAACTACTCATATTATTGATAATCGTTAATTGATGGTTAGGGTTTGTTTTTCTTTTAATATTTTGTTTATAATAATAAATGTAGTGTTTAGATTAAAATTCCGATATCGAAATTTTAAGGGCTCCTGAGTTCAAATCCCTCCTCCTAAATAAAAAAAGAATTGAAAAGAAAGAGAAGGAAATGATAAACCTCTTTCAAAAACACTGAATTTTGTAACAGAAAACAAAAATGGCACATGAAATAATTCAGGGACCAGGGTCCCAATATAAATTGATGGAGTGGACACCATCTAGGAAGATGAGCCTTGCCTGTGTCACTGTGTGTGCTAGAAAACAGAGTGGTGTTTGCAAATTGCACGGTTTCAGGCTACTACATACACCTATAGCCCATGCACAGCCAGAGCCAGAGCCAGAGCCAGAGCAACCATGCTTGTTTTCACATGCATTTCTGCTCAAGCTTTCACCACCACCAAACCCCACTTGTGGGGACCCTGATACCTAACAATTTTGTTCTTTTCTTCACCACAAATAAGTGAGTTTATGTTCATTTTCCATGCCACTTAATCGCCTACTAATGAAAGAAATTTTCTTTGTTCGGTTAAAATACAGACAGACTTGATTAGTTTTTGGTTTATTGACTAATGAAAGAGTTTTCGAAGGATTTCTAATAAATGTTTGAATGTTAGAGTCCTTTCGTAAATATTCAGTTGTAACTATTTATGCTTAGTCTGGTATTGCTATGCCGTGGGAGGAATTGTTTTTAGTTCTGTTGTGGGAGAATTACTAATGAATTTGCCGTGAAAAGAATCAACTGAGTGTTTGGTAAACTGATTTTTAAAAGTGTTATGAGAATCAAAAGCAATTTCAATGTGTTTGGTAAAGTGTTTGACCGTGTAAAATTACTAAAAAGGACAAATGAATATTGAAGTTGTTTTGAAAAAATAATAATTTGTTTTATTTTTATGTGACCATAAAGTCATAAACATGTTATAAAATAAATAATTTATGTTATTTTTATATGACCATAAACATGTTATAAAATAAATAAATAATTTGTTTTATTTTTATGTGACCATAACACATTATTACTTTTTATTTATTTATTTATTTTTTATCTATTGACATATATATTTTGTATATATCGATAATCTATTGCCTTTTCATTACTGGAAGTAGTTTTTTAAAAGTTATAAAAAATAGCTTTTCAAAACTATTGTTGAGGAAACCAAAAGTAACCAAAAACACTTCCCTAGAATTTTACCAAACACCTTAGGTTCAGTTCAGAATCACTTTTGGCCCCAAAAGCAGTTCAGAAAGCATTCCCAAACTGGGCCTTTGTTTCATTCCAGGTTTACACCATAATAGGGAGGTCAGTAAAAGCTAATAAGATTAGAGAAAACCTGAAACTCTATGTAATCTCCGAGCTCATTTTATATTAATTATCTAGGAGAACCAAACTTGAATTCTCAAAAATCTATATGAAGAAGTTATTCTCCTTTTTGCATAAAAGTTCATTAATGTATGCCGTATAGTTTAAGGAAAGAATAAGAGAAATCTACAGTCAAAAGCAAAACATCTGATTCTTTCTTTCCCTTAGAAGAATTTCAATTAATTACCTAAACAATTCCCTAAATAGTTCAAATTAATATGTTGTTGTAATTAAACAAACTCCAACATGTAACACACCCTCCTCCATGGATATTGTTCCAAAAGAAAGTTCAGATTCTTTCAAGAACTGCAGCTTTTTCCTGTTCATTTTCCTTGTGTTTATTGTGATCATCACATTGGGTGGTGTCACATTGATTTTTATTTTTATTGCTGTGAATAAGCCTCAAAAGCCTAAATTCTCTGTTGAAACTTTAAGAGTGGAATCATTTGATGTCGTCATGAGCAACTGTTCTTCCAATAATAATTCAACTCTGTTAGTTTCTTCTGTTGTTTCTTTGATCCTGAATGCTCAAAATCCTAACAAGCTAATTGGCATCAAATATAGCCCTTCCAGGCTCCATCTCTGCTTGGAGGGAATTCCTGTAGGTGTCATCCGGGTGCCCGGATTCAATCAACCGGCTGAAAGTAACAACGTAAACGTGGCAACACGGGTTCTGATCCATTCCCTGAATGTTAGCCGGATAGTTTCCGGGGATTTGTCAAAAGACGATGATGATGATTACAGGAATAACAATAACATTGTTCAAATGCAATTATCAGGCGACGTTCCTTTAAGCCTGCAGTTGTTTCAAATTATAACCATGATTAAAATCAAGGTCTTCCTCAAGTGTGAAATAAATGTTGATTATAGAGAGCTTACATTCATGAATGAAATTCACACCATTAGATCAATATCTCAAAATTATAATGTAAGTTTCATTTTCACTGCTTATAATTTTCCACTGATTTCAACAAAACTTCTCTCTTATAATTCTAAGCTGTTTAATTTTTTTTTTTTTTTTTCCAGGCATCTACTTCTGTTGATCATTCCAATTCCACCTTCAACAATTGTGACATAGCTATCTACATATGAAGATGTTTTTTTTTTTTTATCCGATAGTCCTGAATTTTACCAAATGAATAGAGATCAGAATCTGATCAAACTGAATGACAAGTTTGTTTATGTATATATATCTATAGTTTCAGTGTTCATAAAATTTTGATTCGTTGAAATATATTAGATTTTATCAAAGTTCTCGCTGATTTTTCTCTAATAATTCGGGTGATGTGAGATTTTGATTTATGATTGGGTCATTACAGATTTACAGTAGTATATAATGTTTTTCTTTAATTATTTATCTGTTGTGAAAAAATAATAAACTTGTCTCATGAGCATTCATGTGTTGTGCCTTTCACCACCGTGATGCATTCTCTGGTTAGTTTGTCATTTTCAATGGATTTATTCAACTCCAAGATTTGAATTCAATCCCAATTTCCTTTTATTTGCCCCACCAGATTTTTTCACTTTAATCAATCCATAAATAAAAAAAAAAAGAATCAAAACAATGCTCAGATTAAATCTACGTACCGTACACACACACGTCGATTAATATGCACTATACAGTTTGAACCCCCGACCATTAACGTGGAAGCTGCTGGGCACTCAACCAAGATCAGCGGATTTACACGTTTCAGGAATCTTTAGATCTTCCGTCTAAGTGATCTCATTATTCAAAGTTTTATGGTCTATTGATTCTTTACCTAACTGGATGTGACACATAACAAAACCCTACTCATTCTTGACTCTAATGAACACTTATTGCCGCCCAAAACATTACATACACAAATTCTCACATTAATTTGCTTACTTACTTTTTTGGATTAATTTAATCAAATTTAATCAATCAAAGATGTATTTACGGCCGTGTTATTGCTTTTTTATTTTATTTGTTAAGCACAGGGCGGCTCTTGTAGTTGAGTAGGTTATATATCTTCTCCATTAATCAAATGAGGGGATCTGAGTTCACACAGAATATGACAACTTCTGTAAGTTTACAGTTGAAACTTCCAAATCAAGTTCTTAATAAAATGAAATTAAACAATAAGATTAATGTAATATTGGATTTTGGTCATGTGAGAACTTAGTTTTTTTATTGGATGTTCATTTTTTTCCCCTCTTTTTTAATTGTAAGTCAACAGTTCATGTGGTCCATGACATCAAAAAAAAAAAAAAAAAAAAAAAGGTGAGTCATAACTCATAACAGATTTCAATCAAACAGTACTTTAATGTTGTATATAATATATATGCACTTCATATTATTATTATTATTATTTTTTTTTTTTCTATCTTATTTCCTGAAAAATGTATCTGGCTTTACACATGTTAATTGAAACAGCAGAAACTGTCTTCACTTTTCAGAGTCTACAACTTCCTGCTACATATCTTGTATGAATCAAGAAGATGAACATATATAAAATATTTTTAATAACTATTGACTTTGATCTTTTAATTTCATATAAAAATTATCGTCTTCTCTTCTTGTAATATATATATACAGTGAAAATTGTCAAAACTGACCATATATATATAAACTTGGTTTAATTATTCATTCTAAGCAAAATATATAGAAATAATTTATGGGGTTCTTATAAGTTTTATATTTGCACACATTGTTTGCTTAATGAAATATATATGGTGAAAAGAAGAAGCAGCAGCTAGCATTAATGGCAAGGACAAGAAACTCTCTGATCTTCATTTTCTTCCTTTTTTATTTAGTAATCTTTTCGACGACTTTTGGAGCGAAAAGATCCGAAAAGGAGGAAGCAGCTGCCTTGTTCATCTTTGGAGACTCATTTCTAGATGCAGGCAACAACAATTACATCAACACCACAACTCTTGACCAAGCAAATTTTTGGCCTTATGGAGAGACTTTTTTCAGGTTCCCCACCGGAAGATTCTCCGATGGCCGGTTGATATCCGACTTTATTGGTGAGATAGCTAGTGATAATTATTTGTTTTGCTAATTAATTGGTTGTACAAATCCATTTTTGGTTAACCGAACAAATATTCTTGTCTGCTTAATAATATATATTAATGTTATTATTATGATCTCTCTTTTGTGTGTAATCTTCTTGTCTCATTGTAATATTGTATTTTGTAAATATTTGATGATCATTCATGGTCTCTCATTGTAGCTGAATATGCAAAGTTGCCATTGATCTCACCATTTCTACAACCTGGACCTCAAAGATATTACAATGGAGTAAATTTTGCATCAGCTGGGGCAGGAGCTCTCGTTGAGACTTTTCAAGGAGATGTAAGTGAATAAATATCATGTTTATAGCTTGGAAAAGTATCATTACAACTTTCTATAATTTTATTTGCTTATATATAAATAAAATTTATAAAGTATAGGAATCCGTTATGTTTTTTCGTACAAAATTCTAATAGATGCACGTTTCAATTAATACCGGTGTCTATTAGAATCCTATTTAAAAAAAAAAAAAGGTTCAGAATCCTCTATATAATTCGTGTTTATACACATATTACGAAGATGTATGTTGGGTTAGTTCGAGTCACACAAAGTCTCACATCGTTATTTATACCAGATGGGATCGATATGTAAGCTTGGACAATCTGATCGATCCCATAATTTAATAGGCAGATCCAAAAAAATTAGTAAGGGGTAATTAGAATAGAAGAGGAAGAGAAAAGGTAAGCAAAAGAGGAAGGTGCAATACAAAGACTTTTCAGGATTTAAATGATAGAAAAATAAGTCTGGCATATTGATATGGTGTTGACCCAAATCTTGTGGACAATGTAAGCTTAGCTTGAGACAATTTCACTTTATTTTTTAGGCTGGCTGGATGCACCTACCATTTGGACCCACTACCTCTCATTTCTCATCGATTGCATTCTTTATTTGTCATACATCAAGTCATCTCATCACTGATCACCCCCAAACATACATTTCATGCTTTGTCTTCCTATTTTCACTTTTACCATATTTATATCTATCAAATAAGTCATATATATATAATCTTTCCAAAAAAAAAAAAAATCATATAGAACTCTTATTTTGAGCTGTTGGATTACGAAGTTTGAACCTATAATGTTGGGCTATGCTGAGAGGTTTAGTATTTAATCCCGTGTATGCTTAGGGTTTCGGTGGCATGACAAAGAGAAAAAGAATACAGGGAACCGAATTAGAGAGAGAGTGACCACCATAGTAAACAATAGCTTGATGGTGAAAGTTGAGTAAACACGGTAATCACACATTAAGATCTATTACTATCATTAAAATTCCTTATTAGTAAAAGTGTCATTATATCAAAGAGCATAGACCCTTAATGATAAAAATTTATAATGCTAGTTGTGTTTTGCGATATATATTTGTCTGCTTGATTATATATGATTACGATTAATTATTAAGTTGTTGATGTATTCTATAATTTATATCGTTAGATCGATCCAAACAAGACGATTTATAGTGGTAACTATTGACTATCGATTATCATACGAACATTTTTGGTGATTTTTTTTACCTTCTTGTTTCAGGTGATTAATCTAAAAACACAGCTTAGTTACTATAAGAAGGTAGAGTGTTGGTTGAGAGAAAAATTAGGCAATGATGAAGCCAAGTTGATAACATCAAGAGCAGTCTATTTGTTTAGCATTGGAACCAATGATTACACAAGCCCTTTCTTGACCAATAATTTCACTCTACTGAACTCCTCATCTCACTCTGAATATGTTGGGATTGTGATTGGCAACCTAACAACAGTAATCAAAGTAAGTATTGTTATTTTAATTTAATTTCTTTTGATTCTTTTTCACAGATCTAGAGTAATTAATTTAATGAAATATCAAAATGGATATTTTTCATTCATTCAATTTGTAGGAAATTTATGAAAGTGGGGGCAGAAAATTTGCATTTACCAATTTGCCAACATTGGGTTGTCTTCCTGCTATGAGAATAATCAGAACAGAAGACAATGGTAGATGCTTGAAAAAAGTTTCATCACTAGCAAAATTGCATAACAAAGCTCTCTCCAAGCTTCTCTTTGATTTAAACAAACAATTAAAAGGGTTCAAGCATTCAATCTTTGACATGAATAAAAGACTCAGAGAAAGAATGAATCATCCATCCAAGTATGGTATGTACTCACTCACATGCAATTGCAAATCAAATTTATTATGATTATTTATTTAGTTATTTATTTGGTTATTGACATGCAAATCATAGGCAATCAATTATTGGTTTAAGGTTGTATTGATATAGAAATTATCTGGGTGAGATCCCACATAAATTTTTCATGTGGGATCATAATTTATGGCATGCGAAAATCAATTTCATAATTACTAATCTGATTGTCACATATCCGACCTGAAAAATATGTGTGGGATCATACACCTGAAACATACTCATGGATGATAGGCCAAAGTCTAATAAAATGCAGTAGGGGCAACAAAGCTGGATTTCCGAGGGAAAAGTTCCACTTTGCATGCCCAAAAAGTTACTAATTCGGCCTGTCCACAAAGCCAGGCCTCTTAATTATAGTTCGGACATGATGGGTGATTGTCCAGATATTTGTTGGACTTCGCAGCCTAAGAGACTAGTCTTTTTAAGTTAATTCCAAATTTACCAAATCTTATATTGTCTTGATTTCAACCTCCCTAAAAATCTTGATGACTATAAATTATAATGTATTAATACTTTGATAAATCTGTGTGATGAAGGGTTTAAGGAAGGAGAGACAGCATGCTGTGGAACAGGAGAATTTAGAGGAGTTTTTAGCTGTGGAGGAAAGAGGCCAGTGAAGGAATTTCAGCTCTGTGAGAACCCAAATCGATTTGTGTTTTGGGACTCGGTCCATCTCACTGAAATGGCTAACAGACAATTGGCTCAGGAAATGTGGAATGGGACAACCAACTCCCACTTTATTGGGCCTTATAATCTCAAAAAACTATTTCAAATTTGTTGATCAACAAACACACACCTTTTTCCTGCTAATCATATGCGAGATTCTGCACATTTTCTCATATAAGATCCTGATTGACATCTTGGTTATTTGTTTATCTTACGCCGGTGCCAATTAGATCTGCACGAAATGATTGGCATTTAATATATATTCTTGTTGTCCAAGCTTCAACACAGCCTTACTAGAAACTCAAAATTTTATTTTATTAATGGTCAAATCTTGAAAGCTTGACTAAAAGCTTTTTTATTAGTGTTTTAATTTGTACAATTTTTCCGACCCAGTTCAATATAGAATCAATACATTTCTATACTAAAGCCACTTAATTTGACTGACATTTAAAAATTACATTAGTCCAAGCATATATGACATTAACATTTCTTTTTCTCCAAGCAATGATCCCTATAAATAATATTTAATTTGATTAAAATTAAGTAGAAGATTATAATTAACAGATCGAAGATCAACAAGTTTTTAAAATGACAAGATTATGGTTCTTTACGGGGTTCTTGGTTGTTTTTTCAAGTCTTCTCATCCCAATTATCATTCCTCAAGGTCACCTAAAGTTTCCTAAAAAAGTACATATTGCATTATTCGTCTTTGGGGATTCATATTTTGATGCTGGCAACAATAACTACATCAACACCACTGCTGATTATCAGGCGAATTTCCGGCCATACGGCGAATCCTTCTTCAAGTATCCGACTGGAAGATTTTCCGATGGACGTTTAGTTTCAGATTTTATTGGTATGATTGATTGATGCATATATATATTGATTATGTGTTGTTTAATTTCTTGATCAGCAACCCATCAATTATATATTTCAACTCAATCTGTTTACCCTCGTGTATATTTTTTTTGGGGCAGCTGAGTATGCAAAGTTACCATTGATATCAACATTTTTACAATCCTCTAATGATCAATTTACTTCCGGGGTCAATTTCGCGTCCGCCGGAGCTGGAACGCTTGTCGAAACTCATCAAGGATTGGTATGTATGTGAATTGTGATTCCACATCACTCGCGAGAGGGGGTCTTCAGATAAACGCGTTTAACGTTAGTACCTTACAATATCTATACTGGACCGGAGTGTATTACAATTAATTATAATGATTTCTCTTTACTACTAAATTCCAGGTGATAGACCTGAAAACTCAGCTGAGTTATTTCAAGATTGTGGAGCAGCAATTGAAGCAGACACTAGGTGATGCAGCAGCCAAAAAATTGATATCAAAAGCTGTCTACTTGTTTAGCATTGGAAGCAATGACTATTTTACCCTTTTCTCCACAAATTCAAGTGTGCTTCAATCTCACAACTCCAAAATAGAATATGTAGAGATGGTGATTGGCAACCTGACAAATACAATCAAAGTAACAGCTAGCATCTAATTATATGTTACATGAAATAAAAATAAAATTTGTTTCTAGTTTTTAAATGTATGTTAATGTTTCAGGAAATATACGAGGAAGGAGGCAGGAAATTTGGGTTTTTAAATTTGCTGCCATTGGGTTGCATGCCAAGCATGAAAGTGCTTATTGTCCCTGGAAGCACTTCTGGTAATTCTTGCCAGGAAGATGGTACAGAGCTAGCAAAATTACACAACAAAGCACTTTCTGCATCTCTTCAGGAGCTAGAGAGAGTCCTGGAAGGATTCAGATATTCGTATCACGATTTCTACGGTTCTTTAATCGAAAGAATGAACAATCCTGAAGCATATGGTACCCCCTTCCGGCCAAATTCCTCTGTTTCAGTACTGGATTTTGCGTTTTTTTTGCTACGTTCTTTCGAATAAAAAAAATGCTGGCTTTGTCACTGTGATTGTACAGGTTTTAAGGAGGTGACAGCGTGCTGTGGCAGTGGCACGTACCGAGGAATACTGAGCTGTGGAGGGAAGAGAGAGATAAAAGAGTATGAAGTGTGTGAGAAGCCTAGTGAATATTTGTTCTTTGATGCTGATCATCCCTCAGAAATGGCTAGCAAGCAAATTGCAGAGCTAATGTGGAGTAGTGAAATTCCAAATGTCACAGGGCCTTACAATCTCGAGACACTATTTCATCACATATAGTATTGAATGTAGTGTAGGATTACTCTTAATAAAAAATCGTCAATTTGGAGCAACTTTGAGTTGTGGATTCGATTTGTTTATTGCTTTCACTTCGTCACACTACGAACAAATATTTCGTAATAAAGTCACAATGATTGATTTGTTTGATAGAACCGATTAAGAATTGTCTTATAGAAGATTTTATCGGATTAGCATTGCATTTCTTGGTGGGAGTTAATATCTTGGCCAGGTTAAAAAGACTGTACTATGTGGTGGTGTCTTATACTCTTATATATAGCTAGAAAATGCATAATGTTTGAAAAGACAAGAAAGCTGGTAGTTGGCTTTTATAGTTCTCCTCCATTTGTTTGCTTTTCAGCCATTCAGTTAAGCTTGGATTTACAAGTGAAAATTATCCTGGATTTGATATATTTTCAGAAATCCAGAGAATCTGCTTATTGTTTTTTCGTGTGGAATCCCGATTTTGTAAATTTATAGAGTGACAAAAAATACTGGTAGGCGACTTCCTCTTGTATCAAAAAATGTTAAAGATGGCTTCTCTAATCATCACGGTAAACTTAATTTTTTTTCTCTAATCATCCGCAGAAAATATTAAGTATGATCAACTTAGTTAATATATTTTTTTTGTCCTGATCAATAATCACCACCAGCTTTTATTTTCTTTGATTTGGTTAGGAAATATATGAACTGGGAAAAAGGAAATTTGCATTTCAAAATGTGGCTCCAGTGGGTTGCGCGCCAGCTGTGAAACAAACATATCATATTCGTGAGGATGAATGTATGGAAGAATTATTAGAGCTGCCAAAACTACACAACAATGCTCTATTTGATGCAGTTGAGGAACTTAAGATCAAGCTACCAGAATTCAAATACTTGATTTTTGATTACTACAATATTGTTTATGATAGAGTTAAGCACCCCTTCAAATATGGTAAGTTGTGCATGTGGTCATAAACGTAATTTTGTTATATATATACATTTGCTATAAAAAAAACAAAAACAGAAACAGAAGATTCATACGGTTAACATAAAAATGTGAATATTTTTCATTAACCCCACTTGATGTTGACAAAAAATGCTGGTAGGCGACTTCCTCTTGTACCAAAAAATGTTAAAGATGGCTTCTCTTGAAGTTTTATAAAAACCTGTCTGCTTATAATTAGGTCAAACTTCGAGTGATATTGGTTAATGAAATATAATTTCGATCAAACTTCTGATCTAACAAATTTAATCATTGGTCAAATGTCTTGAAGGATTTGAGGTATCAAACACTGCATGTTGTGGCAGTGGAGCTTACCGAGGAATCGATTGCGGAATTGTAGGATATGAATTATGCAGTGATCCTAATGAGTATCTGTATTTCGATGGTAATCATCTGATTGAACGTGAACTATTATGGAGCGGAGGGAAGAATGTTACAACACCTCTTAATATGAAACAACTAATTGCGCTTGAACCTCATCATGAAGAGATTGTCAAGTTTTCAGACCATGCAATGAAGTCCTCCAAATGAGATATCAATGTATTAGACTTTGCTTTGTTGTTTTCCTGGGCTTTGTTTTGTTCTTTGGCTGCATGTTTGTGTCTTGTTGCTTGTTGGGTGTGGTATGTTTTCCTCTGTTTTTTCAATAAAACTTATGCAGTTCAAAAAAAATGTTTGATAAAATTAAAATGTAAAAGTGTTTGTAGAAAATACTAAAACATGGCTTTGTGTAGATAGGGAGAGCTCTCTGGAACAACAATGGCGACAAAAAGGGTTTGAAGTCACCTAATGACAATGACCACAATGTAATTGCAAAGCAAGCACTTTTGACAACAAAAGCTCAATAAAACTGAAATCTAATACGATGCACATTATATTGAATTTTATAGAATCCAGAGTATGAAGAACAAATGAAACAATAAACATTTATAAAATCATCTTTTAATATTTTTAAAAAAATTCAAGATTTATTTTTATAAAAAATAAAAAAATTCAAGATTTATGTTTACAAAAATAATAAAAATATTCAAGATTTATTTTTATAAAAAAATAAAATAAAAATTTAATATTAATTTGAATTTTTTTGCACACATGCACAGCTACACCTTGACATACAGCTGGGATTTTTCAAGAATGTGGCCGGTTTGTGGAGGCAGGAGCTGGGTAATGCAGAGGCAAATAAGAGACTAAACAGTGTAGAGGGAGAGTGATGAGGAGGATTCTGTGATGAGGAGAAGGTTGGATGGAGGGAGAGTCTTAATGTTAGTCCCTCATGAGAGTTTATGTCCGAAGAAGATCAGAGTTTTGGTGGGAGGCGATTCTTTTCTGGTGAGGTTGCACGAAGATCCAGCACCGGTGGACTTTCAGTGGATGGCAAACGTCTTGGGGTTGAAGATGAGCTGGCCGGCGGACAATGACAGTGCTGACTTGTCAGCTTTGAAGATGGCGTGCAAGCTGTCGTCTTTTGGTTCTGATCTTGAAGACAATGCATTGGATGAGGGAATATAAAGTACTCAGGTCAATAACAAAAAAGTTATGGTGGCGGGATTAATATGAGAAAGGACTAAGGAGTGTCTAGATGGTGAGAGGATTATTGAAAGTGACAAACTAAGAAGACAACTCACGGGAGAGAGAAGAAATCAGCACATGGTTAAAGCTAAGAAATGCTAGTGGTGACAACACAAATCTAAGAAAAAGCTAGTGGTGGGGAGAACGAAAATAGAGAGGTTTGTGGTCCATTTATTGGACCATTTGGTTTTAGACCTGGTATGGTTTCGGTTCTAGTTTCAAATTGATGGTTTCGGTTTCGTGATTAAATGGATTTGAAATTGGCGGTTCTGAACCTTTTTTTTTATTAATAAAACAAATTAGACTTGTAAAATTATAAATAAAATAAAATATATAAATGAAAAATTATAAAATAAAATAAATAAATGATAAATTACAAAATTAAATTAAAACTAAACAAAATGATAAATTACAAATTACATTTTATTGGGCATTTGGGTCATCTGAAAATAACATAAAATAAATAAATGACAAATTATAAAATTAAATTAAAATAAAACTAAAAAATATATAAAGTTATTAGCCTTGTATTTAATTTTTACCACAATTAAGTTGCCTACGTATCCTCTTGAAGAGGTTTAGAGGAATCAAATGCTACGTAGTTTTCTTACCTTTTATTGTAGGTTTAATTTGGTGATGACGTGGACTAATTGTTGTCATGATCCGCATCCGCTATTCCGCTACTCCACATTCAACAGGTTAGTCATCTTTGAAGAAATCGTACGGTTCCTCTGCTCGATTTCTTGTTGTTGGTATTGCGCCTTAGTCCAGTCATCTACACAAACTTGCATTTGTAGTGATTTCGGGCTCAAGCACGAACGCTTTGCATCCAGGATTAATTCATTAGTTATATCATGCAATAGTTAAAAAATTTCTTACTTAGTCCCTGATTCGATTGGTGTCATATTATTATTTTAATTATTAATTATAAATTTCCTTTGTACCATGCATGATGTTTCCTGTAAAAAGAAAGAAGTGAAGTACTTTTGCATTAAATCTGCTAAAACAAGCAGCATAATAGTCTAATCAAGTAACGAGTGTTGTATATATAAATGATAACAGTATGTGAAAGTGTTTGATAAAAATGTAAAAGTGTTTGCAGAAAAGACTAAAACATGGCTGTGTGTAGATAGGGATAGCTCTCTGGAACAACAATGGCGGAACACTACAGCAAAAAGGGTTTGAAGTAACGTAATGACAATGACCACAATGTAATTGCATAGCAAACACTTCCAACAACAAAAGTTCAATAAAACTGAAATCTAATATGATGCACATTATATTGAATTTTATAGAATCCAGAGTATGAAGAACAGATGAAACAATAAACATTTATAGAATCATCTTTTATATTCATCAAACATGTTACTACGATCGCAATAAGATAATACTGAAGTGGGCCGAGACTTTGAAAGCAATTTGGGGCATCTCAGGTTTGATGGTCAAAGCTCAGATATGTCAAGGTAGTGAAATATTTTATGGGTGTGGGTGTAGGGCGTAACTTTGCTCAATCTGATAATACAGAAGTGGGCTGTGATTTGATAGCAACCGGGGGGGACCAGGTCTGGTGAGAGCTTGCGCTGGAGAGTGGGGAATGGACTCGGCATTAAGGTTTCCAGCGATCCGTGGCTCCTTAGACCTGCCTCTTTCAAACCTATAACTTTATGTAGCGATGCTAACCTGACTGTGGCTGAGCTTATTGACAAGGATAGACATTGCTGGGATTCTCAACGCCTTGACCAGATTTGCTTACCTATGGACAAAGAGGTCATTCTTTCCATCCCTCTCCATTTGCATGATGTGAATGACTCCTTATTTTGGCACTATGACAAAAAAGGTGCTTACCTGGTCAAAAGTGGTTACCACTTGGCCCTAAAAGAGAAACTACATGAATCTCCCTCTTGTTCTTCTATGATTTCTAGGTGGTGGAGAGTCTTTTGGGGCCTGAATATCCCTCCTAAGGTTAAGATTTTCGTGTGGAGAGCCTGTGTTGATGCCATCCCTTGTTTAGTCAATTTGGCAAAAAGAAATATCATTAGTAATTGGGATTGCCGCAGGTGTGGTAATGGTGCTGAGTCCACAGCTCATGCTCTGCTCTGGTGTAAAACTGCTAAAAAGGTTTGGAATCTATCGGGGTTTGGCTGCTTGGTGGACAGATTCCTTGGGGGTTCTGTTTTGGATGTTCTAAGGGGCATATCTTCTATATTTAAGAGGGACGAACTTGCTTTGATTTGTGTTATCTTATGGAGCATGTGGTGGAATCGTAACTGTGCCTTCCATAACAGAAAAGAGAGAGACACTTCTGACCTCCTTCTCTGGGCGGCGGATTACTTATCGGAATTCCAACGTACTCATCAGGTCCTGACCCCTCCGGCGCTCTCCAATGGGGTGCCCCCCTCGTCTACTTGGTGTCCCCCTCCACCTGGTAAACTCAAGTTGAATTCTGATGTGGCAGTGAGAAAGTGTTCCCAGATGATTGATTTAGGTGCTGCTATCAGGGATGATAAAGGTCTTATTGTGGCTGCCATTTCTAAACCGATGCGTGGTTCCTTTTCCCCTGAGTTGGGCGAGCTTCTTGCTTTGAGGGAAGGCCGGAGGAGTTATTTCTGGCCAAAAGACTGAACCTGGCTGTTTCGGTGTCGGAGGTTGATGCCTCAAATGTAGCATCTGCTGTGAATTCTGATGTGTCTTTGTTTGGTGATGCTTTCAATGTCATTGTTGATATTCAGGCTTTGTTTAGAGAGCTGGGTGTTTGTAAGTGCCTTCCTATTTCCAGACTTGGGAATAGCTTGGCTCATAACCTCGCTTCTCTAGCCTGTTCCTCCAATTTGGAGCAGATTTGGCAGGATCTTGATCCTGGTTGTATCTTTCCTCTTCTTTAGTAGTTTCCAGTTTAGTTTAAAAATAAAAAAATAAAAAATAAAATAAAAACTCTGGTGCATGGACCTGGAAGTATCATAATATATATTAAAGCTTCCGTTTTTTTTTTTTTTTTCTTAATGTTTTTAGTGGTCATGTCAATTCTGAGAAAAAGAAAATCATGATTGAAGTTATTACACCGTGGACCCGATTCAACATTGTTATACTATTAAATATCTTATTTCGTAATTTTGTGGAACGAATTTCAATAACTTCTGATCAGAAAAGAAATCAATTTTATATATATATATATATATTCATTTACTAGCTATTAGGAGATTATTTTCTAATGTTTTATATATTATCATTTTTAATTACAGATCGAAAACGTGTCACCATTGGGTTGTATGCCGATGTATAAAAAGAGGTACAACATCAGTACTGATGTCTGTGTTGGAAGACCATTAGTATTGACAAAACTACACTACTCCCAGTTGATTATAGCCCTTGAAGAATTGAAAAGCAGTTTAACAGGATCTTTATTCTCACTTTTTGATTACCACAAAGCACTTAGAGATAGTGTAAATGATCCTGCAAAATACGGTACATTTTGGTTCAGGAATTTAACCTCGTGTATCTTAAATATTTTGTTTTGCTATATATATTTTAATGATCTTTCTAAATAAAAATTCCTGGCTCTGCACCTAATTATAATTAGGGTTCAAGGTAGGAGGAACATCGTGCTGCGGTGCAGGTTCGCATCGAGCAGGCAGTTGCGGACATGTAACCGATGACTATGAATTATGCTTCAATCCAAATGAGTATGTGTTCTTTGATGGTGGCCATCACACTGACAAAGCCAATGGCCAATTTGCTGATCTAATGTGGAATGGAGGTCCAAATAATGTTGTTTCACCTCATACCATAAAGGACCTCTCTGATCTTGAAATTCTGCCTGTAACCACAACCACAACCAAGATTTCCTCCAGAAAATCTGGCCGCGGCTTCAACAACTAGGAACGTAATTGTGATCTTCCATCAAGCATCATCTAGATGGAGTTGTGGTAGTGTTTAAATTGTATGTTATGTTATGTGTGCTATATGGAGTGGTGTGTGGATCTATAAATAAATTGTCGTCTCGAATTACTATTAATATATGTAATGTCCATTATGGAGTTATTTGTGTGATCTTTCAGTAATAAAATTATGTTGTGTGAGATTTTCTACTCAAAATTTTCATTAATCTTTTATCTAAATACATTTAAATATTCTAAATGTTTTTTTTTTTTTTTCTTTAATCTAAAACCGAATAGGTCAAGACTCAAGATTCTGTCAAGCCTAAAGCAAAAATTGTTCATACTGAAGTCAAGTGGATGTTTGTTTACAGAATCACAATTATCATTTAAGCAAGCAAATTAAACATATCAGTAGCATTTTTTTTTTTTTTTTTGAACGGCAAGTTTTATAAAACAAGCGGAAAAAACAGTATCAACGATACGGGACGCCTAAGGGTCAAATGCAAAGCCAAAAAAGAAACACAAAGAAAGCCCACCCTAAGGTTGAGCAACATTGTAGTGGAACCATTAACAACTTGGCTGCATGAAAGCCAAACTATGATTCTTAGATAGCAACTAGACAACTAACGCACACTCTTTTTTCAAGCCAAAAAAAAAAAAAGAAAATTAAAAAAAAATAGTGCATGTGGTTCAGATTATAAGTAATTTCATATAAAAAAAATATCTCGAATAAGAGAATCTTTTTTGGGTAGAAATAGAGCTCGATCTGAACCACCACGTGTAAAAAATGGGTGAAATTGATTAGCTAATTGGAGACACATTTTTAATTAGGGTAAATTACACTCACACCCTTAAGGCTTGAGGCAAAGACACTTAGATGGAAAAGTTTAGTTATTCTACACTAACACTCTTGTATTGTCGAAAATGCCCTTGTATAATAATAAAAAATAAAAGTTTTTTTACACTAACATCCAAGGGCATTTTGGATCTTACCATGGTCAAATAGGGATGTGGTTGTAGAATAACTAAATTTTTATATCTAAGTGTCTTTGCCTCAAACCTTAAAGGTGTGAGTGTAATTTACCCTTTTAATTAAATTCAATCTAAAATTAATGTACAAACCCTCGAATGTATACCAAATGTATTAGACAAATGCATTTAAAGTTTGCATTGTTCAAGCTAATCATTGTATCACCAAGACCCAAGTAGCCTGCTAGTTGGAGATCACTATGCATGGTTCAAGTTGTACTGATTGATCCCGTCAGGTCTCGACACAAACAATTCTCCAAGTCAAAGATGGTTTTGGAAAAAAAAAATCAGATCTTTTGTTTTGTACCGATACACAATCAACTCTAATATTGTAACATATGAAGCTGGTTTTGTAACGTTGTAAAGTTGGTTTTGAAATGTTAATAAAGTGTGTTACGCTTCCAGAAACTCCAACTTGGAGGCTGATGTTTTAGCTAAGAGGGGGCTGCTTCTTGAAGGGGAGAATGTAGTGTGGAATGTGTTTTAAGGGCTGGAGGGTGTTGCTGGTTTGTTGTTTTTTGCTGTTGTTACGTGGTTAGGTTGCTGCTGTTTTCTCTGTTTGTTTTTGTGGCTATTGTGTCCTGTCTTTGGTTGTTTTTTCTCTTGGTGTTCAGTTGGGCTTGTCTGGGTGGCTGGTGTTGACAAATTTGGCTCAACTCTCACCTTCCAACTACCACCAGCCACCAACCTTTTAATGAATACAACCACAATGTTGAAAATGGGGGAGGTTTGTCTCTGTTTTTCCCCTATAAATATGACCCTCAGCAAGGTAAGAAAAGCATCAGAAGAAAAGGCAAGAAGCAGTTCTGTATTTGTGCTTCCAGAGAGAGTTCTTGAGAGAGTTTGAGAGAAATTCTGTTTTTGTAATTTGTATAATTTCTCCAATAATATCAGTTTGCTGCCTCCCGTGGACGTAGGCAATTGCCGAACCACGTAAATATCTGTGTTTGTGTGTTGTGTGCACTTTTCTGTCGAATTTCTGGCCATTTCCGCAACAGCTAGGTCATTTTTGTTTTTTTTCCTTGTTTGTTTCTTGCCTGTCTTGGGTGTGTGCCTGGTTGTTTGCTTGTTGTTAGTGCCTTTGTTGGCTGTTTCAATACTGCTGTTTCAAAAAAAAAATTCGGTTGGTTATATATGTATTGTTTTTATTTTATTTTTTTTATAGATGAACATGAAAGTTCAATTATCAAATTTTGATAAGGTGGCAAAGTCAATAGCAAAGAAAGTAGGAGAAGAAGAAGCCAAAAAATTGTTAATAAGATCAGTCTACTTGATCAGTTTGGGAGTCAACGATTACTTTGGATTCAACACGGATAACCCTAATGATACTCAATCTCAGAGGATTTCATACATGCACATGGTTGTAGCTAACTTAACTAATGGTTTCAAGGTAAGCTCACTAATTAATCGTGTTCTAAAAAAACCGAAATATTGCATCAATAAAACTAGTATACCACATCATTCGTACGAATTACCTGTGAATATTATCGTGTGCACCGTAGTCCATATATTCTTATTTAAAAACTACCGATTATGATGGTAATTTTGAAATCAAGTTTCAAAACATGATAGGCATACATACACATCAAAGAATTTTATTAAATGGGTGTAAAAAAAAAAAAATTGAACAACAAAGTTTATTCATAAACGGCAAAATCAAAGAGCTACAAACAAACCACACACCCACTACCAAACAAAACACGCAACCGCACTAGCTCCCAAATAAACCAAAGCACACACCCATCTTACAAAACACACAGAGACAAAAACACCAGCAGAAACTGATAGAAAAACCTCAAACAGGGCCAAAAACACCAGCAGAAACTGATAGAAAAACCTCAAACAGGGCCAAAAACACCAGCAAAACAAACCCCCAACCTCAGGCACCAACCAAGCCAGGAAAAACACAAACGCTAATTGTTATTGTACAGCAGAATCCCCTCTAACTTACCAAAGGTTCCAGCTTTGATCAACCATATCATTTTCTCTCACTAGCTTCTCTCATCCCATATTTGACAAATGTTGCTTAATATTTATGAAATTCTAACAACGTTAATAGGTGTAAAAATAACATGCTACATCTATCCCAGAACTAAAATTTACTCCATTAAGAAACAAGTATTTCCTTAAAGCGTGTACTTTTTATGTTAATTAGTTGGTTGTATTTGACAGGAAATTTATGGAAAGGGGGGGAGGAAATTTGCGATCCAAAATGATGGATCATTAGGTTTCTATCCTATGATAAAGCAAATGTACCCTGAACTGAAGGGCAATTGTTCAAGTAAATTTTTTTTTTTTTTTTTTTGAATTACAACAACTGCCGGGATCCTGCGAGAAATTACTACTCCCACAAATGGAGAGAGGGCATTCACACTTAAGGTGGGACAATGAATATATGTATATATATATATATATATATATATATAAATATTTATCCATGTATGTCTTGAGCATTGAACCATGGTGGTGGAGTCTCACATTGGAGAGTCACACTACATTAGCAAGAGGCCATTGGCCGTTCAAGTAAATTATTATCACATGCAAAACTACACAACAAAGCTTTGTCTAATGCTCTCAAGAAGTTTGTCAAACAAGTTACCAGGATTCAAATACTCAGTTTTGGACTACTACTATGCACTTGGTGACAGAATCAATAATGCCACAAAATACGGTACGTTATTACTTATTATCATTGAAACCATTGATTTTATCGCGTCAACACACGTCCTAATTATTATTTTCCGTGGTTGATTATTTTTTGAAGGTTTCAAGGTAGGGAAAATTGCATGCTGTGGAAATGGAGAGTACAAGGGAACAACTGTGGAGGAGGACATGATGGAAAAGAGGCATCAAACAACACATACTCATCCAGATGAGTATGTGTTGTTTGATGATGGACATACAACTATGAGAACAGATCGCCAATTAGCAGAGCTTCTATGGAATGGAAAACCAAACATCACTGGACCTTATAATCTCAAACAACGTACTCTTTGATCTTCCATAGTTAGTTAGTTAATAAATAGTTTTCAAAGTTTTGTAGCTTATTAATTCTGAGATTTATTATTAGTACTTCAATTCCTTGTTAATTGGGAGTCCCATATATATATATATATATATATATATATATCATGTATCTAGCTAGCTAGCTAGTAAATAAATTTCTTTTTGGGTAATTACTTGATGAATTTTCATATCATTTCTGGTGTTGAGAAGATCCTAATCAATAATCATTTACAATATTAATGTAGATTGATGTTTTATATGGGGAGATTTTATTAACATATATTTCACAAAATTTGGTTAAATTACAAATAGTACTTCTCACTTATTTGAAATTCATTAGAAAGCTCTACTGAAATTATGTAAATTGTTGTAATTTTTTCATAAAAAGTAAAACCAACTATATATATATATATATATATATATATATGCATACATTGTCTCTACCTATTTTTCAAACTAAACAGACCGCGGATAATCCGCATGAATTTCAGGAAAGGAAAATGAAATTGACCTAACAGCTAGAACCAACAGCAATGGCCTACATGTTGTCAAATATTTGACTCTGCCCAGGGGCGAACCCAGGAAAAATTTTCCATCCGGGCTAAATTATATATATAGTATTTTTTTTTTTTTCCTTGGTACACACTAACATTATAAAGTCTCCTTAGCTATCAATAGTTGGATTTATTTACTTTTGTTTAGACAATTTATTATAATGCTTAATTAATGGCTCACAAATTCTTACACTAAATTTATTAAATTCGGTGTGTATTGTAGAGAAAACCCTTGTTATTTTATTCCTCAATGTACACATATATAATGAAGTGCAAGACATGCTAGCTATTGATTAAGGATAATTTTTTTATATATATAATTTTTGATGAAAGTATTTGTTTGTTTTTTTAATAATAAGATGAGACCGATTCAAGAATGGACATTGTAAAAATTTATGCATAAACAATTGTTTAAATTTGTAGTTAAAAAATTTATTTAAACTTGTAAATAATTTAATTCTATAATATTAGAAGTCATAATATTATGTGTATTTCTATAACTTACTTTGAAAAATAAAATAGTTACATTTCACTAAATAGATAAAATATTATATTAGTGTAATATCATTAAACCTTAGGGATTTTATGTAATTATCCAATTATATATTATTCTTTTCTTCTTCTTTTTTTTGGAGGGCTGCCCCGGGCTACAGCCCGGGACAGCCCTCTCATATGTATGCCCCTGACTTTGCCTAGATATCAGTCTCACTCTCACCTGAAGGCAACAAAAGCAAATCAATCTTTGTATCTTATCAAACAAAAATAATAATTAATCAAAATGTTTAATACTTTAATTTTAGATAGATTTTAGGAATTTAATTATCATGAAGTTTTGGACTTTTAGGTGACACCGTGACATAATTTTTTCTTTAATAACCTCCTCTACAAACAAATATACATGGTCTAATACTCTAATAAGCAACTAGTGAAACCCCGGAAGAAAACAATTTTACAAACCAGACTAACTTTATTAAGTTGTATTGTATAACTTATCATGTAAAATAAAAAATATATATCTATTAACTATATAAAAAGAGGGAGTTGTCGGCTGGAATTATAGCCCTTTTTAAACAAAATTTAGTTTCTTTGAAATGAAAATTACAATTATAACCTGATGAGTTCAAAAGGAATAGGGAATAATACAAGGGTGAAAATATAATCTGCCATGAAATTTTTTGCTGTGAGTTGGGATTATGCGAATTTTGTGTGCAGCAAATATGATCTCTACAGTAAGAGCAAAGTTCTTGTTGATGTTGAAAAAGTCAAGCCGTACTATGTTTCACTCATTGAGAAAGTGAGTGCATTTCTTGCATTTTTTTTTTTTTTTTGTTATGTCAGTGTTAAAAAAAATACAAGATTTAATTATTACAAATTAAAAAATTCAAAGAGAATGATATAATTAGATTCATTTAGACCATGCATTTTCTAAATTAATTGTTGTTTACATATGTCCTAATCATGTGTTGCACGTGAGGTTTGAAAACAATACTATAATATTAAAATAAAATAAAATAAAATAAAATAAATGATACCACGATTATAATGTTTTAAAAAATACAGTATTAATTGTTTGGATTGAAATCAATGAATTCAAACAAATTCGATTGAATACTACAAAAGTCTAAACAAGATATACATTAAAATTAAAAGTAGATTTACTCTTTTAATTTTAAATATTACAATAATTCAGAGGTTTAATATCATGGTGTAAGTGTGAGGGACATACCACTCAACCAAATTTATCTTATTAATTTGCTCGATTTTAGAAATAGATGAATTTAACATTACATTCCAATTTTGACCTAATAAAATAAAAGATTTATGATTCAGTGTTATTTGTTTTTATTGATATATCATATACATTTGCGGCGAATTGAACCAATAACATTGCCAGGTTGAACCACCAAACCAGTTCTGAGAGGTGGTTAACACAAGATTAATGTTTCTAGCACCAATTAATATATGGAGAGGTCCCCATTTTTGAAAGAAGTCAAAGAAAAATAAATGCATCAAATCCCTATTTCGTCTAAAAAAATTCCAATTGAAATAAGTGAGGCCATGATTCGGTTCTTACAAGTGCTTCTATTGGTTCAATCTGGCCCATTCAAAATCTTTTGGGCAAAAGGGCCGATAATGGGCTCAGCCCAATAATTTGTGTCCAATAAAAAAAAGAGTGGCCATATCGGCACCCCTTAAAAACCGTATATACACCCCTTTCGTAAGTACACCCAACTAAAATTTAAAATATTTCTAATTTGTATATAAACCCTACTTAATGTCAAAAATACCTTCCCTTAATTAATGCCAAAAATAATAATTCCTTGGACTTTTTCTGTGCATTTAACAGTTTTTGGTCACTTCTGCCGGAGAAAAAATGAAGTCAAATTTCACTAAACCCATAAACGAAAATAATCACCCAAAAAAAAAAAAAATCTTGAGCAGGACCTTTTTCTTCTCTTCACAGAAAAATTCATTTTTAGAGAGCAAGTTGAGGAGAAGAAGATAGATGGTGAGGTTTTATATAGGGAGTGATTAAAAATAAATTAAAAATCTTGGAATAAACTAGCAGTAGAATTCCTAGTAATAAAACCATGTTATTTATTTATTTTTATTTAAATAGAAAACCATGTTTCATTGATTTCAGCTACGGTGGTGGATGTAATCGATGATTTTGATTTTTTTTTTTACAAACAATCAAAATAGGAAATTGATTAATAATTGTTAATGAGTGTAATTACTAACTAATTAGCCATTCTAGTAATTTTACTCGAAATTATTATTGAATTTTTAAGAAGATACTAATTTGAGGTGTATATACAGTTTTTAAGAGGTATAAATATCGTCACTTTAAAAAAAATTTGATGTGTCCAGACACGTCAAGGTCCTTAATAGTAAAACGTCACCGTTTGATACCCTTTCAAGATAACTTGGGCCATGGACTGGTCTTGAGATCTTACCCTTGGCCCATCTTAAAATACTATCAAAAAGCCTCCTTTTCGCATTTTTTTTCCACGTCTACACTCTTCCTCAACAGTACAGGAACTACACTAAAAACCTCATATATGCCATCTCTAGGCAATTAAGAGAAAGCTAGTAAGTAGTAACTACACTAGAAATGGATTTAGAAGACAAAATTATCAACTATAGAACCAGCAAAAAAGCATGAGAGATGATGATGGATTGATGGGTGTAGGAGGAAATTAATTCACTGTAAAAACATGCATTTTCTGAGGGGTTTCAAAAGGCCACTGCTTTTTAAGTCAAGTAGAGCTTTTTTGAATTGAACATGATACAATACAGAACAGAACAGCATCAATACAAACAATAAAAGATGTAGAATTTGATATGTATATTTCCGATCCTGGAAAATAAATGGAAGAATTTAGAGGAGAGTAGAACAATTACAGAGATAGATAGATAGAGAGGATTTAATTTCTTCATATTCGATATTTTTCCATTCAATTCAAAGCAAGCCTTATATAGGCATTACAAACAACGACTCTTAAGCAAATAAATTGACTCTGGAGAACCACGAGTTGTGGTGTGGTTGGTCATCGCACTCCCAGTGGGACGAATGGTTTGGGCTCTACTCGAGTTCGAACCCCACTGGAAACACCTCGTGATCAGGTTTTACTGACCTCCAGGCCGAAGCGGGGATTAGTCCAACTCGTTAACGATCGGTTATTGATCGAAGTGAGGGATACTTCGTGGTCTAACTCAAAAAAAAAAAAAAAAAAAGACTCTGGAGCAATTGTAGACAAATAAACGGTGCACTAAACATCCCAGCAACAAGACAAATGGACCACTAAACAACAATAATACATAAAGAAACGGGAAAGGCAACATAAAGGGGAACATCCTCACATGGCGCACGAAATGGTGCATGAATAAATGGGAAAAGCAAGACCTAATCATCCATATTCCATCTGCATGTCCCACGTGTGAACTGCACACATCAGAATCTCTCTTCTCCATGTCTTTAAAGTTATAAAGAAATAAGAATACTACTGTATGTTGGTTCGAGAGACTAAAAGTGTATCATCTACTCAGACACTACAGTTTTGTTATGCAGATTTAAAGTGTGTTATAAATAATGTTGTTGTAACATTTTGATTAATTAATCAAAAAAATTGTTATATGGCTGCAGCTGAATTTGCAAAATTGAGTCTACCTCTACCATTCCTGCAACCGAGAGCAGAATTTACGGATGGAGTTAACTTTGCTTCAACCGGATCATGGGTTCTCGACACTACTAATCTGGTAATTTCTTTTTTCGCCCTCTTCTACCTATATGTTAAACTATTTGTCCAACCATATATAGACAAGTATAACAAACCGATTTCTAGAGTAAAATTTTATCTACTTTGATCTTCATGATAATGCGCGTGATCTTAATTAAAATTTGTCTATGATAGAGTGAAAGAAGTACATGAGTGAATATTTTACTATATACCAAATTGGGTATTTATCAACCAATAAATTTCCTTATAGATGGATCTTCCAAATGGAGCAAAAACTAGGTCATGAAGAAGCCAAAAACGTTTTGAGGAGATCAGTATATTTATTTAGCTCCGGAGGCAATGACTACTTGAATTTCAATAATAAGAACACAAATCCAACTGTGTCTAAGCAGATTGAACTAGTAGGGAGAGTCATGACCAACTTAATGTCAACAATTGAGGTAATAAAATCCTACTTATTTATTTTTAATGCTACCTGCTTTTGATTTATTACAAATATGTGACAATACCACCGTCCAATGTGACTCGGTAGTAAATGACGCTCATTCAGCCTAGTAATATGTCTATGCATTTTCCGTGTGATTTTTCTTAATTTGACTCCAAATCTTGTAACAAGTACTTCAGCTATATAGATTAATAGATATCATGTAGGATGTCTTGGTTTTAAAGCTTGCAAGGTCCAATTCTTTTTAGATTTTGGCCATGTATACTTGTGTTTTCTTTTTATCTGTCAATAAAATTCAAGAATTTATTTTCAATTCATCACTATAATCAACTCTGCTTAAATGTTATATCTAATGGACACCATATAATGTGGCTTGCTGGTAAAAGACACTCATTCAGTTTGACATGTAGTGTCTCGGGTTCACATCTAACCGGCCAAAGACACGGTGACAAACCCACATGACCTGCAGCAAATCAAACTTTTCTTCCAATTTTCACCTCTTCCAACCACAAAAATTACCTCTTTTTTGCTTTGTGATGGGCCACTAGTACTTTCAATATATTTTTAGGTGTAAACCGTCCGTATGTTCTTTGTCTGGTCTATGACTTGGACAACTGATTCTAAAATTTTGTGATTTGGACAACTAATTTATATCGATTTTTCAATCTAAATAACTGATTCTACAATCTGAAGTGACTTGAAAATAAAGTGCAAATACTCACACACTATGAGAAGGCTGGATTCTCTACGGGGCTGCCCTGGAGTGGTGCACCAAGTGACTCTAAAAGGTCCAATTATATGTATAGAATATATTTAAAAAACTTCCGGGGCCCATTTTGTAATAATACTCTATTCCTCATTTGACATGTTCTAAGGCCTCAAAGCTACATAAACTAACCAGAAGAACCAATTAGCAAACAGTCTTCTACTGTAGAAACTGAACAGGTCGGTCATGGCAAATCTGAGCTTCATTTTCTGTGAGATTCTCATGACCCTTCCAACCATTCTTGTTGTTGTTGAGCCAGTGAAGTGCTATTCAAAACAACACAAGGCCTTGTTTGTTTTTGGGGACTCATTGTTTGATCCTGGAAACAACAAGTACCTCAATGACACCAAACTGAAGTTCCCAGCAACTATGTGGCCTTATGGAGAAACCTACTTCAAACACCCCACCGGAAGAGCCTGCGATGGCCGCACAGTCCCTGATTTTATTGGTAAGACAGCAGCATAATTAGATATGTTATTATACCTTCATTAATCAATAATCTAGTGAATTACTCTGTGTTAATTACACAATTATTGTCTGCAGCTCAATTTGCAAAGTTGCCTATACTTCCACCATATCTACAACCGGGCACACATCGGTTCACTGATGGGGCTAATTTTGCTTCTGGTGGAGCTGGTGTTTTTTCTGAAACTAATCCTGGAACGGTATGCGAATTCGTTAAATTTTGATTCTGTTGGATATTATTGAAGTTGTTTTGGTGGATTAAGTGTTTAATTTTTCAGATACACTTGAGGTTGCAGCTGAGCTACATTAAGGCTGTGAAGGAGTCACTGAAGCAGAAACTAGGTGATGAAAAAGCCAAAAATGTGTTGAATGATGCTGTTTATTTGTTTAGTACTGGAATCAATGATTACTTAAACTTTTATCAAACATACCCCAATGCTTCTCAATTCTACAGAGGAAAGTTTGTCAAAACGGTCATTGCCAACTTAACATCTGTACTCAAAGTAAGCATATGCATGCGTGTCATCTATATATTTTTTCGTGATATATGAGATACAGTCAGAATCAATTCATTAATCGTGCGTTCTATATGCATTTACAGGAAATATATGATTTGGGAGGAAGGAAAATTGCATTTCAAAATACAGGGCCTCTAGGTTGTATGCCAGCCATGAAAACTATTGATTCAAAACTTGGAAGTGCCTGTGCAGAAGAACTCAATTCACTAGCAAGACTACACAACAGATATCTATCTATAGTTCTTAACAAGTTAGAGAGCCACTTACCAGGATACAAATACTCAATATTTGATTGCTATAATGCACTTGGTGACAGAGTAAACAACCCTTCCAAATATGGTAGGTGTACAACCTAAATTGTTTTAATTATTATATATCGGTCATTCTCTAATGCAGACGTCTACACGTACGTTCGGTCATCAGAACCTGAGAATTTCTATATGTAATCCGTCTTTCGTAATTTATTTGTGAAGGGTTCAAAGAAGGGAAGGCAGCATGTTGTGGCAGTGGAGCATATAGAGGATTGTATTGTGGAGACACAACAATTAATGGAACAAAATTATATCAAGTTTGCGGCAATCCTGGAGAGTATCTATGGTTTGATGGAGGGCATCCTACAGAAAGTGCTAATTTCCAATTAGCAAAGCTTCTCTGGAATGGAGACACAAAAATCACAGGGCCTTATAACATGAAACAACTGTTTAATTTGTAATAATAATAATAATATTATTATTATTATTATTATTATTATTTTATGATCTTGTACTTGAATGTAAAATGTGTTGAAAAGTACTTGGAATTGCAAGTTTTGGACCATGGTATTTTCCAAGAAAATAAACAAGGAAAAGTTCTTAAAATGTTTCTCTGAAATTATCCTTGCCTCCTATAAATTTGATGATGTATTTGCAAAATATTTCATCAATGACTAATTAATCCCAATCAAGTTTCGCAATAATACGATCATGGTCTTTTTCTTTGTTGATTGCGAGAAGACCATTTTCTTTGTAGCATCAGATTTCAGGAAGAGCCGAGAAAAATGGCAAGAACTTTTCGCCAAGAGAGAAGCTCTCGATTTGTATATCGAAAACAAGACACCATATAGAAGCTTTATCAAGTAAATGGGTAGAAATTGGAAAAGAGTAAACTTCCAAGAAGAATGTATGCTGCACAGTATGCCCAGATCAAATATCCCCATATCTTACCGGTACCAGGCAATATCATTGAATATGAAGCAAACCAGTAAAGAGGAGGACTTGCAGACAAGAATCGTGTGGAAACCTGTCAATCGTTAAAGCATCAGAAATTGTAATGCATAATAGCCATCTTTAGCTAACAGGAATGGAGCAGTAAAGAAACATGTAGATAGTTAGGCAAACGAAGAAATATCATCATAGAAGAATTCCTATGCTGCAAATATCTTAATGCTCCATCTATAAGAACCAGGATTGCCAACTGCCATAGAAATAAAAAAATTACTACAGAAGCAATCTTGTCTCATGCATTTGCGAAAATTTAAAGGTAACTCTATAGAATCAGGAGAAATTTGTGATACATGAGAAGTTGAAGCTCTACTAAACAAATTAAGTAAGTTTGTTGTCAATATCAACTAATACTATATATGCCAAAATTCTCTACAAACATATATTAAGAACATGTATACAAAACATTTTCACACTTGTTAAACAGCAAAATGGAAAATCAAAAATCGGAAGTGAGTGGAGGGAATCAAGTTCTCATTCATTCAAGAACTTAATTCATGATATGGGTGTAGGGTCCATGGAACTTAATTCCCCATAAATTTAATAAACATAGGAATTCAAAAACTAGGAACTTAATTCCCTTTCCCAGGAAGGATTCCTAATTGGTAAACACGCCCGAAATGACATCCACTATCTCAAATAAGGAGCAATTGTAGACAAATAAACGGTGCACTAAACATACCAGCAACAAGACAAATGGACCACTAAACAACAATAATACATAAGGGTACATTTGGCACGGACATAGGACAGGACAAGGTGGGACGGGACAGGACGGGACGGAACGAGACAGGACATGTTGTTCTGTATTGTGTTTGAAAAGTTTAGTTATTCTATACTAACACCCCTGTATTGTCGAAAATGCCCTTGTATAATAATAAAAAATAAAAGTTTTTATGCACTAACACCCAAGGGCATTTCGGACCTTATTATGGTCAAATAGGGGTGTGAGTATAGATTAACTAAACTTTTCCATCTAATCGTCTTTGCCTCAAACCTTAAGGGTGTGAGTGTAATTTACCCTTTTAATTAAATTCAATCTAAAATTAATGTACAAACCCTCATACATATACCAAATGTATTAGACAAATGCATTTAAAGTTTGTATTGTTCAAGCTAATCATTGTATCACCAAGACCCAAGTAGCCTGCTAGTTGGAGAGCACTATGCATGATTCAAGTTGTACTGATTGATCCCGTCAGGTCCCGACACAAAACAATTCTCCAAGTTAAAGATAGTTTTGGAAAAAAAATTCAGGATCTTTTGTTTTGTACCAATACACAATCAACTCTAATATTGTAACATATGAAACTGGTTTTGTAACGTTATAAAGCTGGTTTTGAAATGTTAATAATCGGTTGGTTGTATATGTTTTTTTTTGTTTTTTTTTTTTTTCAGATGAACATGAAAGTTCAATTATCAAATTTTGATAAGGTGGCAAAGTCGATAGCAAAGAAAGTAGGAGAAGAAGCCAAGAAATTGTTAATAAGATCAGTATATTTGATCAGCTTAGGAGGCAATGATTACTTTGGATTCAACACGGATAACCCTAATGCTACTCAATCTTAGAGGATTTCATATGTGCGCATGGTTGTAACAAACTTAACTAATGGTTTCAAGATATGCTCACTAATTAATCGTGTTCTAAAAAAACCGAAATATTGCATCAATAAAACTAGCATACCACATCATTCGTATGAACTACTAGTAAAATATTATCATATGTACCATAGTCCGTATATTCTTATTTAAAAACTATCGATTATGATGGTAATTTTGAAATCAAGTTTCAAAACATGATAGGCATACATACACATCAAAGAATTTTATTAAATAGGTGTAAAAAAAAAAAAAAAAAAAAAAAAAAAAAAAATTGAACAGCAAAGTTTATTCATAAACGACAAAGCTAAAGAGCTACAAACAAACCACACACTCACTACCAAACAAAACACGCAACCGCACTAGCCCCTAAATAAACTAAAGCACACACCCATACTACAAAACACACACAGACAAAAACACTAGCAGAAACCGATAGAAAAACCTCAAACATGGCCAAAAACACCAGCAAAACGACCCCCAACCTTAGGCACCAACCAAGCCAGGAAAAACACAAACGCTAATTGCTATTGTACGGCAGAATCCCCTCCAACTTACCAAAGGCTCCAGCTTTGATCCTCCTAACAATTTCCTTAACCATATCCTTTTCTCTCATTAGCTTCTCTCATCCCATATTTGACAAATGTTGCTTAATATTTATGAAATTCTAACTAGTTAATGGGTGTAAAAATAACTTGCTACATCCATCACATGCAAAACTACACAACAAAGCTTTGTCTAATGCTCTCAAGAAGTTTGTCAAACAAGTTACCAGGATTCAAATACTCACTTTTGGACTACTACTATGCACTTGGTGACAGAATCAATAATGCCACAAAATACGATACGTTATTATCATTGAAACCAACGGTTTTATCGTGTCAACACACGCCCTAATTAATATTTTCCACGGTTGATTATTTTTTGAAGGTTTCAAGGTAGGGAAAATTGCATGCTGTGGAAATGGAGAGTACAATGGGAAAAACTGTGAAGGAGGACGTGATGTAAAAGAGGCATTCAAGGTATGCAGTCATCCAGATGAGTATGTGTTGTTTGATGGTGGAAATACAACTATGAGAACAAAACGCCAATTAGCAGAGCTTCTATGGAATGGAAAACCAAACATCACTGGACCTTATAATCTCAAACAACTCTTTGATCTTCCATAGTTAATTAGTTAATAATTAGTTTTCAAATTTTTGTAGCTTATTAATTCTGAGATTTATTATTAGTACTTCAATTCCTTGTTTATTGGGAGTCCCATATATATCATGTGTCTAGCTAGCTAGCTAGCTAGTAAATAAATTTCTTTTTGGGTAATTACTTGATGAAATTTCATATCATTTCTGGTGTTAATAATCATTTACAATATTAATGATTGGGAGATTTTATTAACATATATTTCACAAAATTTGGTTAAATTACAAATAGTACTTCTCACTTATTTGAAATTCATTAGAAAACTCTACTGAAATTATGTAAATTGTTGTAATTTTCAAACTAAATAGACTAAACAGATCACGGATAATCCGCATGAATTTCAGGAAAGGAAAATGAATGGGTATCGATTGCCTTAAATATCCACTTGACTTAAATATGTTTTCGTGAATGTTGGTAGAATGGGTATCGATTGCCTTTGTATGTATGTTTTTATGTTTTGCTTCTTGCATGCCTAATATTATTTGCTTTGCTTGTTGAGTATTGGATTTGATAATAGTTTATTCGAAACTTATAGCGAATAGCTATTAAGAGTTGGGACTGTGCTAATTTTGTATGCAGCAAATATGATCTCTACAGTAAGAGCAAAGTTCTTATTGATGTTGAAAAAGTGAGTGCATTTCACTCATTGAGAAAGTGAGTGCATTTCTTGCATTTTGTTTGTGATGTCAGTGTTAAAAAAATACAAGATTTTTTTAAAAAAAAATTTATTACAAATTTAAAAATTCAAAGAGAATGATATAATTAGATTCGTTTGGACCACACATTTTCTAAATTAATTGTTGTACGTTTACAAATTGGATTGAATACTAAAAAAGTCTAAACAAGATATACATTAATCGTAGATACGAGGGATAACTCAGCCAACTTTATCTTATCAATTTGCTCGATTTTAGAAATAGATAAATTTAACATTACATTAAAAGATGTATTTGTTTTTATTGATATACTATATACATTAGCGGCGCCAGGTTGAACCACCAAACCATATACAATGACTCTGGAGCAATTGTAGACAAATAAACGGTGCACTAAAAATACCAGCAACAAGGCAAATGGTCCACTAAACAACAATAATACATAAAGAAACGGGAAAGGCAACATAATGGGGAACATCCTCACATGGCGCATGAAATGGTGCATGAATAAATGGGAAAAGCAAGACCTAATCATCCATATTCCATCTGCATGTCCCACGTGTGAACTGCACACATCAGAATCTCTCTTCTCCATGTCTTTAAAGTTATAAAGAAATAAGAATACTACTGTATGTTGGTTCGAGAGACTAAAAGTGTATCATCTACTCAGACACTACAGTTTTGTTATGCAGATTTAAAGTGTGTTATAAATAATGTTGTTGTAACATTTTGATTAATTAATCAAAAAAGTTGTTATATGGCTGCAGCTGAATTTGCAAAATTGAGTCTACCTCTACCATTCCTGCAACCGGGAGCAGAATTTACGGATGGAGTTAACTTTGCTTCAACCGGATCATGTTTTCTCAACACTAATAGTACATATCTGGTAATTTCATTTTCCGCCCTCTTCTACCTATATATAAAACTATTTGTCCACACCATATATAGACAAGTATAACGAACCGATTCCTAGAGTAAATTTTTATCTACTTTGATCTTCATGATATAATGCACGTGATCTTGATTAAAATTTGTCTACGATAGAGTGAAAGAAGTACATAAGTGAATATTTTACTATATACCAAATCGGGTATTTTACTATAATAAATTTCCTTATAGATGAATCTTCCAACTCAATAGGGATATTTCAAGAAGTTGGCAACAGAAATGGAAAAAAAACTAGGTCATGAAGAAGCCAAAAACGTTTTGAGGAGATCAGTATATTTATTTAGCTCCGGAGGCAATGACTACTTGAATTTCAATAATAAGAACACAAATCCAACTGTGTCTAAGCAGATTGAACTAGTAGGGAGAGTCATGACCAACTTAATGTCAACAACTGAGGTAATAAAATCCTACTTATTTTATTTTTAATGCTACCTGCTTTTGATTTATTACAAATATGTGACAATACCACCGTCCAATGTGACTCGGTAGTAAATGACGCTCATTCAGCCTAATAATATGTCCATGCATTTTCCGTGTGATTTTTCTTAATTTGACTCTTGTAACAAGTACTTAAGCTATATAGATTAATAGATATCATGTAGGATGTCTTGGTTTTAAACCTTGCAAGGTCCAATTCTTTTTAGATTTTGGCTATGTATACTTGTGTTTTCTTTTATCTGTCAATAAAATTCAAGGATTTATTTTCAATTCATCACTGTAATCAACTCTCCTTAAATGTCATATCTAATGGACACCATGCAATGTGGTTTACTGGTAAAAGACACTCATTCAGTTTGACATGTAGTGTTTCGGGTTCACATCTAACCGGCCAAAGACACAGCGACAAGCCCACATGAACTTTCAGCAAATCAAACTTTTCTTCCAATTTTCACACCTCTTCCAACCACAAAAATTACATCTTTTTGCTTTGTGATGAACCACTAGTACTTTCGATATGTTTTTAGATGTAAACCGTCCGCACATTCTTTGTCTGGTATGTGACTTGGACAATTGGTTCTAAAATTTTGTGATTTGGACAACTAATTTATATCGATTTTTCAATCTAGACAACTGATTCTGTGATCTGGAACAACTTGAAAATAAAGTGTAAATACTTACACACTATGAGAAAGCCGGATTCTCTACAGGGTCAGCCCTGGAGTGGTGCACCAAGTGACTCTAAGGGCCCAGTTTTTATTTTTTTTTAAATTATATATATATAATATACTTAAAAAATTGCAGGCCACATTTGACAACACTCTATTCCTCATTTGACATGTCATGGGGCCGCAAAGCTACATGAACTAACTAGAAGAACCAATTAACAAACAGTCTTCTATTGTAGAAACTGAACAGATCACTCATGGCAAATCTGAGCTTCATTTTCTGTGAGATTCTCATGATCCTTGCAACCATTCTTCTTGTTGTTGAACCAGTGAAGTGCTATTCAAAACATCACAAGGCCTTGTTTGTTTTTGGGGACTCATTGTTTGATCCTGGAAACAACAAGTACCTCAATGACACCAAACTGAAGTTCCTAGCAACTATGTGGCCTTATGGAGAAACCTACTTCAAACACCCCACCGGAAGAGTCTGTGATGGCCGCACAGTCGCTGATTTCATTGGTAAGACAGCATCATAATTAGATATGTTATTATACCTTCATTAATCAATAATCTAGTGCATTACTCTCTGTTAATTACACAATTATTGTCTGCAGCTCAATTTGCAAAGTTGCCTATACTTCCACCATATCTACAACCGGGCACACATCGGTTCACTGATGGGGCTAATTTTGCTTCTGGTGGAGCTGGTGTTCTTTCTGAAACTCATCCTGGAACGGTATGCGAATTCGTTAAATTTTGATTCTGTTGGATATTATTGAAGTTGTTTTGGTGGATTAAGTGTTTAATTTTTCAGATACACCTGAGGTTGCAGCTGAGCTACTTTAAGGCTGTGAAGGAGTCACTGAAGCAGAAACTAGGTGATGAAAAAGCCAAAAATGTGTTGAATGATGCTGTTTATTTGTTTAGTATTGGAATCAATGATTACTTCAACTTTTATCAAACATACCCCAATGCTTCTCAATTATACAAAGGAAAGTTTGTCAAAATGGTCATTGCCAACTTAACATCTGTGCTCAAAGTAAGCATACACGCACGTGTCATCTATATATTTTTTCGTGATATCATATACAGTCATAATCAATTCATTAATCGCGCCTTCTCTCTGCATTTACAGGAAATATATGATTTGGGAGGAAGGAAAATTGCATTTCAAAATGCAGGGCCTCTAGGTTGTGTACCAGCCATGAAAACTATTGATTCAAAACTTGGAAGTGCCTGTGCAGAAGAACCCTCTTCACTAGCAAGACTACACAACAGATATCTATCTATAGTTCTTAACAAGTTAGAGAGCCACTTACCAGGATTCAAATACTCAATATTTGATTGCTATACTGCACTTGGTGACAGAGTAAACAACCCTTCCAAATATGGTAGGTGTACAACCTAAATTTTTATTATGTATTAGACATCTACGCATACGTTCGGTCATCAAAACCTAATAATTTCTATATGTAACCGTCTTTCGTGATTTATTTGTGAAGGGTTCAAAGAAGGGAAGGCAGCATGTTGTGGCAGTGGAGCATATAGAGGATGGAATTGTGGAGGGACAATAATTAATGGAACAAAATCATATCAAGTTTGCAGCAATCCTGGAGAGTATCTGTGGTTTGATGGAGGGCATCCTACAGAAAGTGCTAATTTCCAATTAGCAAAGCTTCTCTGGACTGGAGACACAAAAATCACAGGGCCTTATAACATGAAACAACTGTTTAATTTGTAATAATAATAATAATAATAATAATAATAATAATATTATTATTATTATTATTATTATTATCATATGATCTTGTACTTGAATGTAAAATGGTTGAAAAGTACTTAGAATTGCAAGTTTTGGACCATGGTATTTTCCAAGAAAATAAACAAGGAAAAGTTCTTAAAATGTTTCTCTGAAATTATCCTTGCCTCAAATTTGATGATGTATTTGCAATGTTTAAGGATTAATTGACAATACAAAATATTTCATCAATAGCTAATTAATCCCAATCAAGTTTGGCAATAATGCGCTCATGGTCTTTTTCTTTGTTGATTGCGAGAAGACCATTTTCTTTGTAGCATCAGATTTCAGGACGAGCCGAGAAAAATGGCAAAAACTTGTCGCCATGAGAGAAGCTCTCGATTTGTATATGGAAAACAAGACACCATATAGAAGCTTTATCAAGTAAATGGGTAGAAATTGGAAAAGAGTAAACTTCCAAGAAGAATGTATGCTGCACAGTATGCCCAGATCAAATACCCCCATCTCTTACCGGTACCAGGCGATATCATTAAATATGAAGCAAACCAGTAAAGAGGAGGACTTGCAGACAAGAATCGTGTGGAAACCTGTCAATCGATAAAGCATAAGAAATTGTAATGCATAATAGCCATCTTTAGCTAACAGGAATGGAGCAGTAAAGAAACATGTAGATAGGCAAACAAAGAAATATCGTTCTTAAAATTGTCACTCTTCTAAATGGTCCACAAATGTTCATCATCATAGAAGAATTCCTATCCTACAAATCCTGTGGCATTCTGCTGAAGGGCAGAAGCTTTCACTTATATCAATAACTTCATCAAAAAAATAATAGTTTAGACGAACTAAACAATAGCAAGTTTATTATTAACATCGATAGATAAATTAAATGTTTTCACAAGTTTTTCCTTATTTGAGAGACGTTCAGAATATAAAGTACCCTCTAATTTGCAACTTCTTCTGTTCTAACTATTATGTTTTATAATGAAAATTTATGCACGTGACGTATGCTCCACAAAGAAGAGATGTATCCAATACAAAAGCAACAACTGCTAACATTTCTCGTAACAGTTGACATTTTATCACTCAAAATTGTGGAATCATAAGCCAACAAAAGAATAAAGACAAGTCTAACCTGCACATGCATGACAAAAAATGCAGTGGCTGTCATAAAACCCAAATGTAGAATAAATGGGAGTACAGAGGTAGACAAGTATCCTGAATTCACAGGTGATCCATTTTCTACTGAAAGCTCAACAGGATTTCCTCCTTTGTATATAGGCTTTCTCTGTCTCAAATTTTCATTTCCTGTATCAAAATGAAAGCTGTTAGAAAAACTTAACATTAAGTTGTAATAAAATTGGAACTAAAGATCAACTGACTACTAGGAAAAATATTATCGATATTCACAATATACACAAACCAGAATATGAATGTGACTATGTGAGTGAACCTGTTGTGAGCAAAGTTCAAGCTCAAGGATTGTCAACAAGCTCAAATGAGAAAGACAGTGGTCAAGCCAAAGTGAGCAACAAGGTTCTACTAGACTACATAACAGTACACTACTAGCTACTGTGGTGCATCAATCTCAGCCATGTATTACAAAGGTGTCAGTCAAGGTTCAAGAATCAGCTAAAGTGATGAATTGTGAGCTGGCATCCGCAGCTGTATTTAGTCAACTTTAGCTGATAGGTTTATAACTAATTTAGCTATGGTGGCAATGTGATTGGCTCTCCTTAATTCTAGGAAATTGAGTTAATTTGTTATAGAAGATTCTGGATGTATGAAGTAGTATATATTAGCTTCTTGTATTTGGTTATCATCATACAATGAAGAAAGGTATTTTCCAGAATCTCAAGCATTTTCTCAAACAGTTTGATACTTGTATCAAACATCTAGTTCTTACTAAAATCTTCAATGAAAGCACCAGAATAAGTGCCACGGTTCAAGTGGAAAACACTAAAAATTTACAGTTTGACCTACAGAAAACAGCAGTAATGTGTCAACTGGATATCCACAAGCAAATATATATTTGAAAGCAATACCTTTTTTCTTAGAAGAGGATTTTGGGTCTATTCCTGAAGAAGAAAGCACAGGAGTGAAATCTTGTCCCTCATTAGATTCTTGAAAACCCAAAGAGAAAAAAAGCTTGGGCTGTGACTTCGCGTAATGGATAATTGAGCAGAGTGCCAAAGACAATATTGGTGATGCAAGTAGAAAGTTTGGCAACTGTTTGAATTGGAAATACCTCAAAAAACCTACTTGCCTGGCATTAAAAAAGAAAAGGCATTAATGTTAGTAGAATACCTGAACTTGAATATCCACTTTTCTTTTCTTTATTTTTATTACTATTATTTTCAAAACAAAAGTATAAATGTATAATAGGAAAAAGGAAGTACACATAATTATCATTTTTATTGCATAAGGAGCATCAAAATACATAATTGCAACGGATACAGATCGATGAACCGATGAAGCTAGAAACGAGAAATCATTGAAACTAGGCAGATAATCAAACTAATTCTATTTTGGATAAGAGTCAATTCTTACACTTATCAAATAAATCTAATCAAGTATGCTCTTGATCATTTGTTGAACAATAGATACTGATGATACTCCAAAAATACCAGAAAAGAACTTCTGCTGTAAGATAGAGCAATAATACACAAGGAATGAAAATCTAGACATGGTAATCTATCATCCCGGCATGAGATCTTACAAATAAGTATATATGACTGCAAGCTACAGCTTTTTGTCTAGAGCAATTAATATTACACAAAGTAACTGGAAGATTAATGTGATAAAAAAATAATTTTGATAGTTAAATGAATTTACCAGTAATGACTTTGAATAAAATTGTACAGCAAAGGTACTCTTGCTTTGCACCAAGGCCTCATTTCATCCGGAGAACGTCCAAGACAGAGGTTGCGGTAGCCGTACACTTGAAAAGCAATAAAGGGAATAAAAATACATATACATCTTAATGCTCCATCTATAAGAACCAGGATTGCCAACTGCCATAGAAATAAAAAAATTACTACAGAAGCAATCTTGTCTCATGCATTTGCGAAAATTTAAAGGTAACTCTACAGTATCAGGAGAAATTTGTGATACATGAGATGTTTAAGCTCTACTAAACAAATTAAGTAAGTTTGTTGTCAATATCAACTAATACTATACATGCCAAAATTCTCGGCAAACGTATATTAAGAATATGTATACAGAACATTTTCACATTTGTTAAACAGCAAATGGGAAAATCATAAATCCTTGGTGAAAAAAAATCATTTCCTACACAATGCAATTAGTCATTTATGCTAGAAGGAAAAGCTATAGCAATTTGTAGTTCATGCACATTATTGCGTCTTATGGCAACGATCAAACTCTAATTGAAATGCATATTCAGGAAGAAAATTAATGCAATCATTTACATAAAATGAATATAAAGATGGATTTAATTTTATTTGACCAAATACATTAAATTAGTAAACCATAAACAGAACATGCCAATTAAAGAAAACAACAAACTTACATAACCTCGTTTTTTCCGGAAAAGAGCATCATAAGCCCGATGCATAGTCTGAAAACAGAAATAGCCAGCATTAAGCACTCCATTAGATCTTGCACAACCAGAGAGAGCAAGACAAATAACAGCAATATTCTTCGAACCGGACATTAAGTAGTACAATCCCCCAACTGAAAATAAAGCATATAAGCTCTCGGAATATCTGCAATTATAGAAATAAATAAAACATTACTTATTTAATTCAATTGCACATCATTTTAAGAAAAGAAAAGAAAAAAAGAATGAGACCATCACATTGAAGAATAAAATATAGAAGCTGGATTGAAGCAGAACAAAATCGAAGCTCGAAAAGCTGCTTCAGGGTCCTTCAATATCACAACTGCAAGCCTGTTAGAATCAAAGAAAGATAAAAGACATTAATTTAATCAGAAAATCTAAATCGAACCCATTTTTCAAATTCCAATAATTTACCTGTAAAAATAAACCGCAGCAAACAAGAATGCAACATTACTAACAACATATCCACACAACCCCAACACAGCTCTATATCCAATAACAGCAACAAACGGTGCAAAAACTGAAATCAAACCAACAAACCCACCTCAGAAATGAATCAATCCTCAACAAAAAAAGTAAACTTTTTAAACAAAAATGGTTGCATTAAACGTACCTGTTCGAGACAAGAAAGAAATGCAAGCAGGAAGTAGAGGAAGAAACGCGTAGGTCTGTTCATACTCGTACCCGCACTGCACAATACGAACAAAGAAGACGCTGTCCCAAACGATAGAGCTTTCGATTTTAGAGCCGATAGAGTTGTTTGAAGAACGGTGGTGGTGGTGACGGTGGCGCCACCGTGAATCATCGATTAAACAGTCGTCAGGGTTGAGAGAAGCTGAAGTGTCGTAAGGATTCAAAAGGGTTCTCCACAGGACGATCAACGTTAACAGGAGGAGTCTAGAGATTACTGCGGATTTGAAGACTAGAGTTTGATGTGGGAATTGGCGGGTTTCCATTTGCTGTATCGAAACTGGTAATTCTTCAGTCAGCAAATTTATTTGAAAATGTGACGATGGTAGTGGTGGTGAATGGTGATACAGGTATTGGTTTGAAATGGGCCGGGTTTTGGGCCCATTTTAATTGGGCCGGATATGGGCTTTTAAAAAATACAGATTCATATATTGGAAACTCTTCATTTATTTTCACATCCCAACTTAACTAGCGGATTCAAGTCTCATAATGGTCATTTTACAGATGGATTCAAATCAGCTATCTAAAAATAGTGTCTAACCAATCAATTTGAGACATGTGTCTATGTTTTATTATTATTATTTTAACTTATTCCATAAATGTAGTTACATGTCCCAATTTGGCTTGTTAAACATAAATTAAGACACTATTTTTGGATAGCTGATTTGAGTCCTTTACAGACATATGTGGAAGTAAATATCTCCGGTTTGTGAAAATAAATGACATTCGGAACGTATATATAGTGTTTTATTTTGCCATGTCCCAAAGATCTTTGCACTTATTATAAAAATAAAATAAAAAACAATAGTGCATGACATTTGAAACAAATGTCTCCTTTATTTAATTTATGGCCTAATTATCATTTACATAACAAAATTGTTACGATATTTCATCTTTTATATTCGCCCAAGAAGTCAATAATGAACCTTTCACCAACCGCATTATAAAAATTTTATTATTATTTTTTTTTTTTGAAGTCCAACTTCATTGGATCATGCAATATAAGTTTAAAAGCACAAGATATCAAAACTTTACCCGATTTACAGCATCTTCAATACTATTATGTATTTGGAGAAAATAGAGTGCTACACAGGATAGATATTAAAAAAGTTAGAAAAACTCTCTCCAATGCTATTATCTAAGTTGAATATGGAGATGATGTGGCCAAAAAAAAATTAGAAAATATGGAGTTGGGTTTCTAATTCTAGAGACTCTCATAGAAATACTGACTAGGATTTCTAACTCTTTACACCAATAAGATTAGGCCTCATTTAATTGTAAAATAAAAGAGAAAAGAGAATGTAATAATTATTTTATTATGATTTGACATAAAATGGATGCATATTTGATTTTAGATAATTGCATTGGAGATGTGAATATGCATTTCTTTAATTTTTTTTTCAAAAGTTGGTCCATAATAAATAGAAATACTAATGCAACACTATTTAAAAATTTAAAAATGTATATTTGCAATGGAGATGCTCTTAAATATTCATAACAAAAACTAATGTTTTTGCTAATTTTAAATTGGGTCTAGATTATTTTTTTATCTATATATAATAATATAATAATAATTTGAACACAAAATATAATTGTTGTTTGGTGGGTAGATGACCTAACCTACTGATTAGGGTTATAGATTCTAACCAAGTGAAAGAATAGAGCTAGAGTATATTATCTTATTCATTCCACGTAAGATTAAATAATTAATTTTATATAATAAGAATAATAGTTAATGTAACATATTATAATATGTCAAAATAAATAAAATATTAGCTAGCCTAAGTATCAAACCAACTAAAAAGTCTTCATTCACTATCCGAGCGATTTTCTCCTAGCCAACATTGTTGATGTAATCAGCCTTGAAGGAAAGAGTATAAGAATATCATTTTACAGAGTGTTTTGTGACATTATTTAAGTTTTATTTTTTTTACCATCATCCAATGTGGTTTTTTTTTTTTTTTTTTTTTTTTTTATATTATTGGAATACAACAACTGGAATGGACAACAACAATTGGAACCCTGCGAGGATGAGACGCGACTACAAGCACAGCCCAGACAGAAGCTCCCACAAATGAGGAGAGGACACCCACACAAAGGTGGGACTGTGGGACACAAGCCATACAAATAGTGGGACAACATCCACCTACTAGTGGAGCAAGGAAAATTGCATATATAAATGCACGCTATGACACTCGAATCGTGGGGGTGGAGGGCTCCAACGGAGGGTCTAACCATTTTGGCAATAGACCTTGGCCTATCATTCAATATGGTTTAATGGTAAAAGAATTCGCATTCAGCCTATTAATGTCGCATGTAAAGGGTGCAATCCAGATATTTACTTTATAGAAGAGAGGTTCCTACACTTAAGTATCACCAAATAAATATCGTCGGCGTTAAGAGATACAAATTAAAAATATCAACAAATTTAACATTTAAATAGTACATTTTTTTTAACACTATTTATCTATTCACTTATTATACCAGGTATTTACTTGGGAGTCATTTACTCAAGTCTCAAACTCGTCCATCTACCAGTTGAGCTACACCCTCAGAAATTTAAATAGTACGTGTTTGTGAAATAGAATTATATATATATATATATATATGAAAATCTCTTATTAAAATAAGGTTGTCCACCAAAACAAACAAAAACCAAATCTACCTATACCATTTATTATTGATCAAAGGATATACTTAAGTGGATCCATTTTAAAAAATAATAAACTATTTTTTTTCTTGATTTTCAAATATAACCCAAAAGCAACAATTACATTTAATAGTAACGTGTGAGCAAAAAACACTTTGAGTACACCCAAGACAAAATTTTGCTTTCCTAGAAAGTTTAATTAGCTTAGCATCCACAAAATTGATAGTATATATATAAATGATGGAAAGCAATGACAAAAAAAAGACAAGAAATTTCAAGCACTTATTCATCATCAATGATTAAGAATTGAAGTGATACAAATTCCCTCATGAAAGACCAATTTTGTTGCTTTGTTTGTGGAAGGACGCAACAAATATAAACAGGACAATGACAAGATATAGAAAGGCAAATTAAGTGGCAATGTTTATGCCTACAAATTACTATTTGGTTAATAATCTTTTGCACAACAACATAATTTGATTTGTTAGATCCATCTAGGACATGAGAATTCGATGTTTAAATTCAAACAAAATTTGAACATATCTATATGATAATCTTCATATATCTTATAATATTTTTTAAAAAACCGACCCGATCAAAGTTTAACTAAATACAAGTTGATTGCACTAGTTTTGAACTCCATAGTATTCTTCCGCTATTAAGTTATGAAATTGCTGTAATACAAAAAATGTCAAATATCTACTTCAAATTTTATTAAATTTAATATGGTGTGAAATCTCATAAACCTATATCTTAAACAGTGACGAAGTTATGAAGGCGACATGACCCCACATCCTCGTGAAAAATCCATTTGTAGTTCTTATCATTAATTGAATTTTTCTTTTCTTTTACTTCTCAAAAACCATAATTATATACTTTACCCCCTAAACTTAGTCAAACTTGAAATTCTGGCTTCGTTCTCATCTTAAGTACTTGAATCCTTAAGAACATGATGTGGAGAATCCAAGAGAAGAGAAAATGATAAGGGAAGAACACACACACACAAGATGATTAGATTAGAATCATTTTTATTTTTTTTAAAGCCATTCTTTTGACAATTTCTCCTCCCCCACTCTCTTTTGTCACCCCACGTTCTCAATTATTGCTTCCAAGTCTTCATTCTAATATTCGATAGATAAAATCTCAGGCAAATTACATTGGACCCCTTGAGGTTTGACCTCAAGACACCTAGATAGAAAACTTTGGATATTCTACACAAACACCATCACAATTAACGGTGCTCTATTAACAATTAACTAAAGGAGGGCTATTTTGGTCTTTTTAATATTTATTTACTAAAAACATTTTTTTTAATAAATAGAAGAAAAAAAAAAAATACATCTCAAAAAACATTCTCTAACCTCTCAAACCCTTAAAGATATCCATGGAAGTCACACATTCACTAATCGAAATTAAAAACAAACACCGATCATCGGCATCTTAACTATAATTTCCCCTAAAATCTCAAACTAATAACTTTCACTTTCAAAACCTACTCGCTTCCCACAACACTTCTTCTCTTTGTTTATACTTATGATACGGATCCATTAATATATGTATAGCTACTTATTTTCTAAAAATGCTTATAAAAATAATTGGGCCCACTTCGAATATGATAAAATCAATAGAAATTTATCTTCCCAAGCTATCTATCACAATAATATGTTAACAATTTGGTGCATACCTAGATAAATATAATTAATCTCGCGATTTAGACTATTTCTCCCACGATCTTGAGAAATGTCGTATCCAATTAAGAAAACACATATACATAATAAAATTATTGGTAATGCAATAAAACTTCTCTTTCTTTCTTTTTTTTTTTTTCAAAAAGCATTCAACATATTATAAACTGGAATTTGTTTATACCATATAAATCGTTTGTAACTAAGACAGAGAATATGGTTGTTTATATGGTTATGTCTTCCGATAAGGATTTGTTTTAGTTGGAGATGTTCCCTCCACTCCAAGTGTGGAGGCTTTGGTCTTGATTGATTGCCCAAGCCAGTTTTTTTTTTTTTTTTATAATTTCTTTTAATATATTTTTCCTTTCATAAAAAAAAAAAAGTAATACAAAATCGAAAAATCATCAAGATCTAGAATGATTGAACAAGAATAAACAAAAAAATTGAACGTGTTTAAAAAAATAAAATACTAGCCTACTTTGAAATTCCTTTTAATTAATTCATAATTTGAAAATTATGGCATGATTTAGAATTCTATTATTATTATGTTAATAAATTTAGAATTCTATGAGATATATAATTAATAAAAATAAAATAAAATAAAAAAGACAAAGATAAAAGCGATTATATTGCGGCTTCTGACAAATGCGAGTACAGCTGCAGAGACCTCTCCACTGTTTTTGACCTATTACAGACGAGACAAGACACGTGGCGTCGCTGTCGGCTTAGGCAAATGAAAAAAAAAAAAAAAAAAAGAACAAATTTAAACAGCTGGCACATTTTCACGTGGTGATCATGAAAGTGAAACGTCAACGTTTTGCCATGTCATCGTCCCAGCTGTCTCCAGCTACGGTCCAAATTCTCTACCACGTGTTTGACAAAATCTTGTCTCCCACATTACACTTGTCTTCATTCCAGCCGTACGATCATGATCAGACGGTCTTGACTGAATGTCTTGTGTTCCCATTTGTTGGGGTAATTCGATTCATGATTGGTGAAGGGTGTTTATCTGTCTATTTCTATAATCATAATTATTATTTTCCATTTAATTTTTATTATTATTTTTTCATATTTTCTTTATAGTTTCTCTAAACACTCATGTGATTCGTGTTTTATTTTTTTTTTCTTTTATAAAAATAAATCAAATTAGGTGTGACGTAAATGATATATACAATCATGATCATTAACATATTAATATTCACTAAATCAAATTTTATAATACCAAAAAAATCTTCAATTTCCTTGTCTATTAAGTTTTAAATTGAAAACTATTTCCAACCTTTGATTTATTATAATTTCCTAAATAGTCAGAAAACTTATCCGATAAAATAAATAAAATTTGATTTAATTTGATTTTCTTTATTATAAACATGGTTATTTTTATATCTTTATTGTTTTTCTAGTCATCCATTTGAAAAATTAAATAAAATCCGATATTTGTGACAATATACGAAAACGATACATGAGATCATTAACATGTAGTATACGTAAAATCATTTTTTTTTATTATACTAAAATAAAAGAAAATTAAACTTCAATTTCCTTATCTACTAAGTTTTAAATGAAAGACTATTTCCAAACTTTGATTTATAATTTTACATAAAATTAAATAAAATATTATTGATATTGATAAGTAACTCTTAACGAACAATAATAAATTCATTATGAGTTATAACACCTTGACTCTAAGTTTTTCTTCTATGTATACAAAACTTTACAAATGTGAAAATGTATTCCGTGAATTTTTTAAAGATATAATTAAGTTTAAATTTTTTGAAAGATATATAATTAAGTCTAATTTCAAAAATAATAATAATAATAATAATAATAATAATAAATTAGATTTCAAATCAAAGAAGTTTACTATTTTACACTTGCTCTAAAACATTACATGTTATGTTCAAACTTAGTACATTTTACATTCACACTTGCATATCTCATGAACGCGACCAGTCTCTCGCAGTATAACAAAATCATATTATAAATTTACAATAATGTCATTTATTATTATATACATATGTTTGATAGCTAGAGCACAAATTAACAAAAACAGAGGTAAATAAAATGACTAAAGAGTTTGTGGAAAATAAATTACTTAACACAAACCAAAGCTTTAATGGAACACGTACAAATAAATAAATAAATTATATATATATATTAATTTTTCAATAAGAACTTTTAACAATACACACTTTAATCACCTTTGATGAAATTGTATGAAATATATTGAATCTTGATTTGATTTTTTGTATAGATTGTGAAAACATTGAAATACATTTATAGAAAAAAAATTTTAAAAAAATTAGGGCTCAAGAACTATTTTTTTCCGATTTTTTTGAAGATAAAATATTTTAAAATAGGTAAATATAAGAAAAAATAGTTCTCAAATCCAAAAAAATTTCAAATTTTTACCAAATGTGTATTTTAATTTTCTTATGATGCATATACAAAATCTTATCGAAATATATATATATATATTTATAAGGTTGTTGGTGATCGAAATTAACCTCATCCCAACATTTTATTAGTAAAAAAGAAAGAGAACAGAAAACAAAAGAAGAAAAACAGGTCAACAAAACCTAAAAGAAGGTCTGCTACAAAAATCATTGAAAATAAAAGGGTTGCAATAATTTGGAGCGGTCCACCACCATATAGGAGAAACGATACTAGGATTCCTAGATGCTAAACTATCTGAAACTTGGTTACCTTTCCGATAAATATGAGTGACAGCAAAGTCCATTTGAGAGATTAAGCTCAAACACCTATCTCAAGCGGGGCGCCAATGCCAAGGAGCCATACGAGACCTAGAACGAAGGATATCCACTACAAAAGTCGAATCGCTCTCCAACCATAACTAACGCCAACCAAAAGTCCAAGCATAATCAATAGCGTAAACGACAACAGTCAATTGAGCCTCAAAAGCAAAACATACACCAAGAGGAATAGCAAAACAACCTTTAACGAAACCCCTGCATGTGCAAAAAACCCCTGCATAACCAGCAAGACCAGGACTACCAAAAATAGCCCCATCCGTGTTAACCTTTACACAGCCCGACGGAGGAGAACGCCAATTAACCTCTAAAATGTAAGGAGCCTTGGAAGGACGACCAGAGACATGAAGCCGTTGAAGAGTCTGAACCTCACCCACTAAATTTCTCATAGTGCTAGACTGAAGAGAGTCTGCCTCACGAACGAAATGCCAAATCAAGGAAAGAGCATCGGAAAAAACAGGCTTGCCATCATCAAAGGTAGCTTGGTTTCGGAGGAACCACACCACCCAGAAAACAGTGATGATAGAAACCTGTTAGAAAGCACTCAGTTGAGTGTTAAAGACAACCCTTATTGCCACCTTCCAAAAGTACAAACAAGTACCATCCAACCTAAGCTTGGCCAAAAGTAGAGGAAACAACATCCCACAACCCACGAACAAAAGGACAATCAAGAAACAAATGTCTTAAGTCTTCCTCTGTATCACAGCAAAACCGACAATGAGATGAAGAAATATAACATCTGACACGCAACACAATGTCCGTAGGAATCTTACCATGAAACAAGCGCCAAATGAAGACAGAGCGAGGATGAGGAATAAAAGACGCCCAAATCTGTTTACCCTAAAAAACAGAACTCCTAACCTCAGAAAGAGAATCATAAGCATATTTACAAGAAACAACACCATCCAAGGAATATGTCCAAACTAATGAGTCTGGGTCAGTGCTTACCACCACCTTCTCAATCTCAAAAGCAACATCCGGGTGAGAAGCTTGAAAAGAAGCAGGAATATCTCAACCCATAGCATCTGAGTAAATATCACTGACAACCTAATCCAGCGGAGGTTGTAACGAAGACCTATCCTCAACCAGGTTAATCAACGGATCTCCCAACCAATTATCCTTCCAAAAACGAACCTTAGAGTGACGACCAACTAGCCACCTAAACTCAATCATCAGGGGAGTATAATGCAGCTTTAGACCTGGCCAAACAAAAGAAACAACATACCATGTTCTAGGTCTGTGATCCTAGGTGAAAAACCGAGCCCGAAGATATGTGAATAAAAAGAACTCATCAGTCAACATCCTCCAAGTGAACTTCTTAATCATGGCCTTGTTATGAATACCAAGGTCTTTAACACCAATACCACCACTACCTTTAGGCTTGTAGCAAGATTTTCAAGCAACTTGGACAGATTTACGACCATCGATCAAACCAGTCCAAAAAAAATTTCGGATAGTAGTATTTAAATCTTTCGTAAGAGATGAAGGTCAACGATAAACCTGAAATTAATGCAGAAAGGAACCCATAATCACTGAATTAATAAGACATAATCTACCTGCCATTGAAAGAGAGAAACACTTCCCACGATTCCAATTTACTTTTAATTTGATCAGCCAAAGGGATTAGCCATCGACGTTTAGGCGCACCAGTGAAAAGAGGGACCCCTAGATAAGTCATTGAATCACCGCCCTTACGCATCCTAAAAATTGAAAGAAAATTAGTAATTCGAGGCCCGGAGATGCCTTTGCCAAAGAAAATGGAAGATTTTTCCTAATTAATACACTGACCCGAGAGAGAACCATAAAGAGTAAAAGTATCTAAAATCACTCACAAATTCTGAGGAGAAACCCAGCAAAAGAGGGTAACATAATCAACACAGAGAAAATGCGATGGGGCTCGCATCCCAACCAAAGAAGAGATAGAAGTTATAGAGCTCGAGTCTACTAGATGCGCAATGTATTTACTTAAAAAATCTTCCGCCAAACAAAAAAGAAGGGGAGAGAAAGAGGATCACCTTGCCGCACACCACACGAACATGGGAAATAGCCCTGAAGGGAACCATTAGTAAGAACTAAGATCCTAGCAGAATCAAAAATAGTCGCAACCCAACCAATAAAACTCTCAGATAAGCCAAAACACCGAAGGACTTCGAAGAGAAAAGGCCAACTAATGGAATCAAAAGCCTTATGAATGTCTATTTTTAAAGCTAAGTGCTCACCGTGACTACCATTATTCAACATATTAAAACATTCAGAGGCACCAGCAATACAATTTCCAATCTGACGACCCATAATGAAACCAAATTGATTTGGAGAGATAATGTAAAAGCAAATATCAGCCAAGCGGTTAGCAATAATCTTAGTGATAACCTTAAATAGGAAATTACCAAGAGCAATCGGGGCAAAACTGATCGACTAAGAGAGCATTCAGAGTCTTCGGAATAAGACCCATGAAATTAGAATTCAAACCCGGAAAAACTTGACCAGAGTGAAAAAAATTATGCACAGCTAAAACCACATCATGTTCCATAATTTCCTAACAATTAATATAAAATCCGCCCGAGAAACCATCAGGACTAGGAGCACTCAGATGATCCATGGCAAAAACTGTACTCCTTATTTCATCAAAAGAGGGAATCCGAAGAATCGAAGCATTCTCATCAACAGTAACCAATGAAGGCACATGCTCTCGAATTAAAAAAAAAGTCTGAACTCTCATTGTCAGGATCCAAAAAGAGATGCTAATAAAAAAAGGAAACGTGCTCGCCAATTTCAGCAGAATCATAAGAAATATTGTCACCAATTTGAATAAAGGAAAGAGGCTTATTACCCCCTCTACGCTTCAGCAGTGAATGAAAAAATTTAGATTTCCGATCACCTTCAGCAAGCCAACTGACTATACTCTTCTCTTTCATAAAAATCTCTTGTTGTTTTATAACACTATCCAAATCTGCAAGAGTGGCAGTCTCAAGATGAAAAAGATCGTCTGAAAAACCTTCAGAACTAATCCTGCCCTGGATAAACATCGCATTCTCATTAGCATTAGTGACATTCAAGGCAATATCTCCAAACACCTCCTAATTCCACCTTCCCAATGCCTTTTTCAACAACTTCAACTTCTGAACAACAACCCAGTAGCACTCCCAGTAATAGAGGATGATCAAACCGTTCTAACCAAATTAAGGAATAGGGGATGAGAGACCCACATACCTTGAAACCTGAAAGGCCGATGACTCAGTGAAACACCCGCAGAACAATAAACCAATAAATGGTGGTAATCTGAATGAGATATAGGCAAGGTAACACAGACTATCTGTGACCAAGCAGCCAGAAAACAATGAGAACATACAGCTCTGTCTAATCGAGAAAGAACCATACCACGCCTACCTCGGTCGATCCGGGTATGAAAAACTCATTTCGCTTCAATGTCAACAAGATCACACGAAAATCATCACAGGAGATAGTAGAAATGTTAACGATAGTATCATGAGCTCCTATAACCAAGTTGAAATCCCTAAGCACAAGTCACGGATCATCCGAACCAGCAATGTCCATAAGAGAACTCCAATGAGATCTACGGGTGATGTAGTTCACACTAGCATAAATAAAAGAGATCTGATGAACAATCCCATAAAAATTAGCAAAAACAGTAACATGTTGAGAGTGAGACAAAACAATAGTAGCATCCTAAAAAGCAGTAGACCCAAAAATCCACATAGTAGAAGTACCTCTAGCATTAGCACCGATAAAGTGTAGTCCCATAGAGCGCCAAAAAGAAAGAGAAATCGGATCAAAAGCACACAACGGTTCAGCAATGCAAACAAAATTTGGTCTATGACGAGAACAAAAGTCTTTCAAAGTACGTTGGGTATTGTTGTTTACCATACCTCTACAGTTCCAATAAAAGACAATCATTTATGTAATAATTTATTTATAGCAGCCTTAGTTTTGGGCGAAACAACACTGATAACCTGTTTTTTTATTTTTCTTACCTTTTTTAGCTGTAACATCCTTCCAACCTGAATCTTCCAATTGATCTGCCCAAGAGACTCCACCTTAAATACCTATGGTGGGATGGCTGAAGTCTGATTCGGTGCCTTCATTGTCAATGTCAGAGCTAACTTCACCCTCAAGAGTGTGCAAATATGGCTCTACCATGGGAGAATCTATCAAAGGCTCCATATGAGCAATAACAGGATCTGTCATGGCATCAATATCTACATGCTCAGTGTGTAATGGGTTTGTGGAATCATCTAAATAAACAACGTTTTTCAAGGCATCCCTTTGTCCAGTAGGAATGATTGGCCTGAGTGAACTAGAAGAGGCAGCCGGATCTAAATTTGTCTTGTTTAGAGCAGAGGTTGCAGCTTCATCGAGTTTAGTCGCAATGACATCAGTACCCGATTTGATAGTCTCAAAGACTCGAGAGGTCGGAATGTCTCTTGACTTGTGTATCAGTCTATACTTTTGTCTAATTCTGGATCTTCCTATTTCCGGATTCTTATCTTTTGGTTCATTGGTGACATTCCCTGTAAATCATGACCAATAGAGCAACAAACCCCATCGTCGATCAAAAAAGGAAAGATATGCAACAATCAAGGAAATTAGGATTATTTGCCAACATAATCCTTGAGATAACTTGGGGCTGAAGACTTTCTTTTGGGCTTGCTTGACAACTCCTCATTGGATGTTCCTGCATTAAACTCCCCAGGTTAGAAAGGACTCACCCTTAAGTCTAAACCAGCAACTTCATTCTCTCCATGATAAACTTGCAAATCAGAAACATTAAATGTAGGTGACACCCCAATATCACTCGGAAGGTCTAGCACATAAACTCGTCTCAACACCTTGTAAGGACCTCCACCACGATCATGCAACTTACCATATTTGCCACGCAGAACCGCTCCTTCCTCATATTAATCCACACCAAGTCACCTTCCTGAAATTATGAATGCCGACGATGTTTATCAACAGTCTCATTGTATTTTTTGTTGCTTTCTTCAAGCCGCTTTCTAACTTTCCCATGCAGCTTCTGAATATAATCAACCATACCCTTTGCATCACCGCTAAAACGATCATTAGTTGGCTACAGAATTAATTCCATTGGACTATTGGGATTGCGTCCATAAACCGCCTCAAAAGGACTCATGTCAATGTTGCGATGCTTAGAACTATTATAAGCAAACTCAGCTTGTGACAAACACTCACTCCAACCTATCTTGTTATCCCCAACCAGTGACCTCAATAAATTACCTAGAGTACAGTTAACCACCTCGATTTACCCATCCGTTAGTGGATGATGAGCGCTGCTAAATTGAAGTTTGGTTCTCAACTTCCGCCACTAGGTTCGCCAAAAATGACCCACAAACGACGTATGGACTCAACCTATTAATTTGGTATCAGAGCACGGTTTGTTGTGTGGTGGAGTCAAAGCGATTTCATGGCTCCCAATAAGCGTGGTCGAGGAGGTTTTCGAATGGAGGGTCGTGACAATGACAACAATGATAAGGAGGAAATTAAGAGGATGATTCAACAACTTGTAGATCGAATGACTCGCATTGAAACTCGAAACATGGATGACGAGAGTGGGTGGAAAATATAGGTAAAGTAGCAGCTTTTTGTTAAGAAGTGTCTAGATTGTTTCTGTTAACTAATTATTAATTATTTAATTTAAACATACAGATTAAAACAAAACCATGAACAAATTGCAATTATTGGAATTATATATAATTAATAATGATTGCTTGTGGGACGAGGCACGCTAAATTAAGCTTTAAAATCAAATCAAATCAAATCAAAATGGAGAGGCCAACTCCTATCCTCTCAAGCACCACCTTTGAAAACCATGCGGTCATACGTATACAGCAATACAGTATACATACATATGTCCCCACCAATGAAAATTATTTTGCTGATATTCCTGGACAAAACTTGTGTATAGATATGTAAGACTTTTTCCGATACAAACGCGTGAAACATTTGTACGTTAAATTCAGTTTATAAGAGCATTTCCAATAATATTATACATTTTGGTAAAATTTATTATCATGTAAAGTAAATAGATAATGAAGTTAAAAAAAAAATTAAAAAAAAAAACATTTCTAATACAATTATTGAACTTAAATATAGAGTTACTGTGGGAAAAATGTTTTAGATATTAATCGAGAAACTGTCCTACAAATCATAGCGATCAACATTTCTAATTATTTTTGTCAATAATTATGGCTAATTTAATTGTAAAATAAAAGACGAAGGAAAGTAAGACAAATGTTTAATGGTGCTGATTAGAAAGTGATAAATATTTTTATTTAGATAATTGTTATTGGAAACAAAAATATATATTTATTTATTTTGTTGCCGAAATAGTTTAATATCCAAGAGAATTGTTGATATTTCACTAATTAGAAACTCAAAAACTTATAAAAATAATGAAGATGTTTTAAATATATACAACAGTTGTATATTTCCATCCTATCAATGATGGATTCGAGTACCACCATTCGTATCTTATATATTGCAATGAGTTTTGCGTGATTCGCAACTTACGAAAATGATTTTTATATAGTATATTCTATAAACCAATAAATTGATTTTGTTTACCGACACTAGTTTGCTTGCACTAAATAAATAATTTTATTTTATTTGATTGTTTAGCAAGTAGTCAACTGATCATTATCTTCGATAATCATTGTCCATGGCCAGTAAATTAACTGTGTGTTTATTTTCATTTTTTTAAGTCGTTGAAGAACAAAGAACCTGACAGAAACAGTTATATGCATGTGTGTTTTTACGTGTACAAAAATTTAATTAACTGGACCAACATTAATTGTCTTTTGTGTTAATTAATTATTAATCAACGTGTGCAGTTGTGCAAGAACGTTCAATTTATCTTTACACTGCCGTCCACGATAAAATGTTTTTTTTTTTTTACTATCTCATGTTTAACTAATAAAATACTACTTCAATACTTCTTCGATCATTGACTTATATATACTAAGACCCGGTTTAATATTGCTGGAACCTTTATAATAATCACTGTTAGTAGTGCTGAAAGAATAATAATAATCACTATTAGTAGTGTTTAAAGAATAATTAGTTATGAAATTTATCAGCAGATATTTAGTTAATCGTATTTTTAAAATTACTATATAGCTCGAAACCATTATATATATGTTTGGTAATTTCATTGCAAAAGTGTCAATATTAGTTACAATAACTAAAATACACACGATTAGAATATTTAAATTTGAAAAAAAAAAAAAAATCCTTAAGAACAATAAAATATTTTTTAAAATTTTTATAAATCAAATCAATATTTAAATAGAATATTTAATTTTGAGATGAAATAGTGTATATAAATGATTTTAACTTTATTTCATAAGAATAATAATAATATTTTAAAAGATTTATTAAATATTGAAATAGATTATTCCATAATCACTTTTAAAAAGTAACATCTCATCTACTTTTCAAAATCACTATCAAAACTTATCAGATTATCAATTAATCATTTTTGGAAATTTTATCAAACATCATTTTATTTCAAAATAATAAAATAACATGATTTTAACTTTCAAAAGTAATACCAAATTGACCCTAGTATATTTTTCAATATATATATACAATTGCGTGATACTCGGTATTTTTTAGATATACTATATGCGATGTTGGGCTACTAGCGTGACGTAGACCTGGAACATTGTCAAACCGAATAATTTTTCTTAACATAAAAGTCACATTGAACAATATTAGTTACATATATAATACCAAGTTAATATTGATGGACTTGTTAATTACAGAATATGATATTGTTGTTTTTAGAATATTGTGTATAGTTTTTTTATTAAAAATTTTAATCCTCCAAAATTCAAAGAGTAATCAAGCACTTTTTTTATCATAAACTATAAATTAATTCACCAAATAAAATTAATAATTATAAAATACCTTCAAATAAATCTAACAACAAGGTCCAAATCAATCTAAATGAAATTAAAATGTCGTAATTATAATTGAAATATAAAGATCATACATTACTTTAAATCTAATTTTTCAATTATCAAAATAGTTATAACATACTTAACTCTGAATTCTGTAACCTATTTTGATAATTATTTGACCGTTTTCTCTTTTGAAATTTCTGATTAAATTTTGAATCTTAGAACAATTCTTTATTGACACAAAGATGTTTCATTTTATATCCTCTAAATATTGACGTAATCAGTTTATTTTTTTATTATTATTATTTTTTTTTGTTGATAATTTAACTGTATCAAGATTAATTAATCGTGTTTGATAGGGTAAGTCAGTAAGATATGAATTTGATTAGAATTTCTTAAGTTTGTATTTGACTATTTTAAGAGAATAATTTGTTTACTCGAGTTTAGCTTTACGAGCTATTGATATTTCACTTACACTCTGTGTTGATTTGATGGAAGGGAAAAAAAAAAAGGAAAGAAAATGATGGTGAGGAAATGAAAGGAAAGAAAAGGATAGTGGTTTTAATGATCGTTGTTTGGATGATTATGAATGGAAAGGAAATGAAAGGATATTGATTTTATTTTATTTACGAAAATACCCTTATTTTAATAATATGAATACAAACAATATAAATGGTTATTTTTCAGATTTAAAAAAAATTATTAACAATGGATTCTTTTTCCTCCCATTCCTCCCAAATTTGGATGGAAACCAAAGTGTATAAAATAGAAAGAAATTATTCCTCAAATTTCTTTCTATTCCCCTCAATTTCTTTTCATTTCCCTCTCATTAAACGATCAAAACAAGAAATTAGAAATCTCCCAAAAAATATATATATATATATATAGTCTTTCTATTGTTAGTTTGAACTGATATAAAATATATCGATTAGTTCCTTGCATATGGATCATTGAATTTAAAAGATGCTTTTGTACATGTAGCCAAATCAAAGTATTTAAATCCAATGATCTACATGTAAGGAACCGATATATTATATATCAGTTCAAACTAATAATAGAAAAACTATATATATATATAAATGTTCAAGTCAGTACGCATTGATATAACTTCATCAGTACTTTAGATGTAGACCATTAGATTTACATATTTTGATTCAAAGTGTATGCATTTATCAAATATTTTTCATAATGAGTGGTTTACATATATTAGTATTAATGTAATTTACACTGATATAAACGGGACTGTATATATATATTAAGATGGAAGTTAAGAATTAATATAAAATATAATGTTAGATTTTCTAATTTTTTAAGATGTCAATATTATAATTAATATGATATTAACACCATATATGCCGCACATTTAAAAAATTTAGAACGATTGACATTACTTTAAATACAAATGGTTTAAAGTTCCACTCGAATTTCGAAAAAAAAAATAATAAATAACTTTTCTTTTTTTATTGTTGGGTTGGGTACAATATTCTTACACAACTTTATTCCATTTCCATCATATTTAAACCGTGTTATTTGCATAAAGACAAAATCATGACGAAGACATTTAGACATTTAAAGACTAAAGACTTGAAGAGAAGAAGTAGTATATGGCACGTGCCCAGGTTTTGTAGCTGATCGAGGCAAGTACATTTTTAACGGTTATGATCACCTCATTGTTAAAATTTGTGAAATTTAATATTAAGAGTACCTCCATTGTAAAAATATTTTGTATATTAATAATTATTAAATGATAATTGGATCAAGAGATTTGTTTCATATATGGTATAAATATAGAATTAGTGTCCGTTTATGAGAGTTTGTCTATTTTTTTTTTTTTTTTATCGTTTGGTTGTCACTCAGTAGAACTTTTAGATGATTAAAAAAACTGTTTTACATCTACTTAGAGAAACTCAAATTTAAAGCTTTTTCAAATAGATCTTTTCGAGTTTTTTTAATAAAACTAAAATCTCCAATATAACCTTATAATTTAATATTTGCTAAAGTATTTTGGTCATTCTATCGTTAAAAAGGCTCTATTTTAACTAACAACCAAACGATCAATGACTTTTATTTAAAAGCTCTATCTTTAAAATATCTACTTCTAAAAGATTAAAAGATCTATTATAAAAAGATCTATTTGAGAAGTACTCTCAAACGTACTCTTAATAGACAATCAATTTAAAATTTAGAGCTTATTTGGTTAGGCTTTTGAAAAACCTCTATTAGTAAAAGATCTACTTGTAGTAGATATATTAGAAATAGAGTTTTTTAAAAAATAATCATAGATGTTTGGTTGGTAGACTTTTTAAAGAAAAATGTATATTTGGAGAAATACCTCATCACGAGCTTTACCCAGTAAACGTTTAAACTCCATTAGCTTCTACTTAATTTAAAATAGACAATCTCAAAATCCCAACCAAACAACTCCAAAAAACTCAAATAGACTTTGGTAGACATTTTGAGTCAGTAGAAAACCTAACAAAACAAGCACTTAGTTTCTAATACTTTTGTTTAAAACACTTTTTATTTTAATGACCTGTCCAATTTTTTATTTTATTTTATTTCCTTACCAAAAATAGATGAAAAATTAATTTCAATTTTAAATGTTTAATGAGTCAACCTTAAAAAACCTTAAATAAATATAAATTATCTTAACTACCACTTATGAATTTTATTCTACCATTTATCAATTTCATTATAAATATACCCGTATATGCCTTTTTTTATTAGTTATTTTATAACTTATCACAACTAAAAACTCCGACTTAAAATTGCATTTTCAATTAAATACTAAACAACATTATTATTATTATTATTATTATTATTATTATTTTAAATGCTCTTATCGTATGTAAAATATATATTCTAAAAGCTTTATTTGAAAGGTCATACCAAACACACCCAATTCACACCCAATTCAATATAATTGTGGTCAATTTTTATAAATCATAACTTGAATAATTTTTAAAGTAGGATTCGACACATTTTGTTTGTTAGGAAATTAAATTGATATGGGGATTCCGAATAGAGAAATATATATATATATATATATATTCCCAAATTTACTATTTGGAAATATTTTTATATGAACATCTACACCGAAGTTCCTTATATGTATGTATTAATAATCATGTACCATATATAATCTAAGAATTGTTCAAATCCTTTACTTGATAGATAATAATCTTATAATAAACAAAATTCAAAACTCCAGAACGAATTCCCCAATAAAATAAAAAGAATAATGTGATGTGTCCATACAAGCAACTTGTTCAAAGAATGGTATTTTAGTATATTCGCATTTCACTGTAAGATCATTCGAATCATTTCTTTCCATTGTTTATCTGATGAGGTGTTGAGGTTTATTGGGACCTGACGAAACTATCTGAAAAATAACATTTATTATAGAGGAGGAGCCTCTTCCCACTCTATATAAAATAAAATTTATTACAGGGGAAGAGTCTCTTCCCACTATATATATATATATATATATACAGAATTTTTTATATGAGAATACCCTAATAGAATTATATAAGGACATTGAATGTGAGCCACTCGTTTTATATATTTTGACGTGGTATGCATGCACTTGTCAAATCACTTTTATAAATGAGTGGTTCACATTCAATATCCTGATAAAGTTATATAAGGATGCCCTGATAGGAACGAGACCGTATATATATATTGTTTTTCTACTGTTATTTCGAACTAATATAAAATATACCAGTTATTAGTATGTGGGCTATATAGTCAAGTCAAAACATTTAAATCAAGTCAAACTTCTCCATAATCTGTGATCCATTTTCTTCGTCCTGATATATTTTATATCATGATGAATTGATTATGTAGTCTTTCTATTGCTATAGTCAGTTCGTCCTGATATTAAATATATCAGAACGAAGAGTGTGATCATATACTTGGAGAAGTTTTAACAAGTGTATACACTTGAGTCAATATATGTAAATTTAATGGTCCACATTCTTTATCCTAATATATTTTATATCATAATAAATTGATAATAAAAAAATTATATATATATATATATATATATATTTATAATTATACAGAAAAATGTGAGCCTCGAACTTATATTAAGAAGATAAAAAGGAGGGGCACAAACCACTTGTTATGAGTGAACGTGCATAATGTGATTTATTTATTAATTTAATTTTAATATTGTTTTTAAACATGTCACCCCAAACTTATGGAAATATAATATCAAGTCAAATATACAAAATCCCAATAAATGAGGGAAATTCAATCCAAGTTGTAAAACTAATTTATTTGAATTTTAAATTTTCATTTTGTATAATTATTTTTAAATTTAAATTTTGTAAATTTGTCGAAGTTGATTAATGAACAGCAAAGCCAATAATTGTACAATAAAATCCGAGATGACTCAGAGTCAACCCATTAATAGCCAAATTTTCACTTTAACCCCACATTTATTCTATTTTCGTAGAATCAACCAATTAAAATTATGAATTTATTTTCTTTAAAAAATTTAAATTTTTACTTAACTTTTGAATTTTATTTTTATTTCTCCGAAATTAAATTAATACAACTTTTTACAAGATCCTAAATGCTACACCAACAACATTAATAGAGTTTAGTAGAGCTAGGATTATGAATTCCAATAGAATTAATTTCATAGAACGAGTTTACACAATCTCATTAACGCGGGTGTGAATAACTTACCCTTAGGATCCCTTTACTTCTTTTACTTCACGTTTTCAAACTTTTGAGTATTTTTAGAAACATGTTCCCAATGACTTGAACATAATTAATAACATTCAAATTTAGCTGGTCAAAGTTTGATCGATTTGATAAGAGTCGTGTTCGGATCAATCGACACACATGACACAATCTAATAACTTACCCTTAAGACGCCTCTACTTTTACATCACGTTTTGTTGGAAACACATTCCCGTTAACTTTAACATAATTAATAACATTCAAATTTAACCATTTAGAGTTCGATCATCACCCACAAACACAACCTAATAAATAAACAAATTAGAAATCATAGGATTTAGATTTAGTCCCGAACAAAGTTTTACCCGAACTTTTTATAGTTTAATGATATCTAAAAATTAAAAGAAATAAATGATTGATCGCAATTAATTCTTTTTTTTTATTTTTAATTTTTCATATTTTGTAGAAAAACAGTCTAAAATAAAACTTAGATTATGATAAGATCGGTTTCCGAAAACCCATTTGAAAAGTGAACACACAAGAAACTCGTGTGAGTCACAACTCACAACAAAACTCACAACTCATCCACCAAACCCCACAATGTTATTTTTATATACAAAATCCAAATAATTTAAATTCACTCCTTAAATCTCGCTAATCAAATATTATTACCAACTAAATATCTTAATTAACCTTCCATAATAATAATAATAATTAATATATTCCAAAAATTACCTTTTGTTTTCAAAAAAAAAAAAATTAAAAAAATTAAAAATATAAATACAGCGAGTCTCTGCTTCTTCTTCCTCCTCCTTTGCTTCTCTTGTTGTTACTGTTTTTTCTCCGTGTCTTTGATCTCTCTCCAAAAACGCAGCGTTTCAAACTTCTTCTTCGCTGTCGATTTTTTTTTCTACGTCGTATCTCCTCTGTCTATCTAAAACGACGTCGTATCTCAAGCTGTTTGTTTGTTCTTCATTTCTCATTGTAACCATTTCCTGCTCTGTGTAGTTGTAATTTTGTAGATTCATTTTCTCAGGTCTCTGTTTCATTTAATTTTCGTTTTTGCTTTTCGTTTTTTGTGTTTTCGTTTTCGTTTTCGTTTTTTTTTTGGTGTGTTTGAGAGATAAGAGAGATTCCGAGCTACGAAGCTCGGGATCCGGCTAGCAATGGCGTCGCAGAAGTTGATGGATCGTACACCCGACCCGAATTCATGTTATCTGCAGAAGTTTAGACTTTACGAGACTCGCTCGGTATCATATCTGATCTTTTCTCATTTCAAGTTCCAATATTTTTTTTTCGTGTGTTCCTAAAATTCTTATTGTTTTTGTTATTTCTGTATCATATATAATGCTGTTAATTGAAAATATTTTAAAAATTGGAAATGATTCATGTGATTCTATATGTATGTAACTCGTTAGATTTTTGAACTTTAAATGGTTATGTGAAGAAATCAATCAATGTTGTGAGAATATGTTTATATGTTTATATTTTGATTTTTGTTATTGAAAAAAAAAAAAAAAAAAAAAACAGAAGTACTATATGATTGGGAGGGACAAAAGCAGAACTTGTTGGAGGATTTTGAAGATTGATCGGCTAGAGCCATCTGAGCTAAACATTGTTGAAGATTGTTCAACATACTCCGAATTCGAATGCTTTGATCTGCTGAGACGGGTGCACGAAGGGAATAGGTCAACGGGAGGACTTAAATTGGTTACTGCTTGTTATGGAATTGTTGGTATGTTTTGTATATATGTCTGTGCATATAATGTTTCCAAGGTGTCGAATTCAATGCTTGAATTGGGTTTGCTTCTAGTACTTAAATGTTTTTTGTGCTGTGAATTCAGGGTTTATAAAGTTTTTGGGACCTTATTACATGCTGCTGATCACAAAGAGAAGGAAGATTGGGGTGATTTGTGGTCATGTGGTATACTCTGTGTGCAAGAGCGAGATGATTCCAGTCCCGCATTCCTCAGTGCAGTTCAGTATGGATTATTCTAAGAATGAGAAAAGGTCTTTTGTCAATTCTGCATGTACTAATTGTAATATGTACATGGTACTTGTGAGGAGACCTATGACCATTGCTCCTTTGTATTTAGATGAGGAATTGTGTCATCATTTGATTTTTTTATATTTTCCCAATAAAATTAATGTTGGACTAATAGTATGTGTTTCGGTATTCTTTCTTTTTAACATAGACAAGTTTGCACTATGTGGAGGTAATTTCTGTTACTATTTTTTTGTTGTTGCAGTTCAAACTGATGTCAGGTTTTCCCTGTAGTTATAGTTTTTCCTTTTTTAGATGAAGTACGTGTCTGTTAAAATTTAGATTGTGATTTATTCAATGTTGTTGCATCCTTCTTTGTTAACATCATTCGTAGAAGCTATTTCCAGTTCATTTCCTGCATATGTACAGGGGAAAACAACATTGGTGTAAGTGATGTTTATATAACATGTTGATTGGGACAAGGTATCATCAGGGTTTCTGGGGGAACGATTTCTTTCCTTTTGATTAAAATTTATTGTTTGTTCTCTTGTTACACTTTCCGCTTTGATCAATTTATTAAACATGTATTAATGTGCCTTGATTTTCTTTCCCTTTGCTTGCTGATGATATAGATACAAGAAGCTCCTCAGCACTGTGGATCTTACGAAGGACTTCTATTTTAGCTACTCATACCATATCATGCAGAGTCTTCAAAAGAACTTGAGTAATAATGGTACAGGAAAATCACACTATGAAAATATGTTTGTTTGGAATGAATTCTTGACTCGAGGAATCCGGAATAGTCTAAAGAATACTTCGTGGACTGTTGCATTAGTATATGGCTTCTTTAAGCAGGTATGGTATTTTTGACATGTACTATCTTTATTTAATGTTACAAAAATCAGAAATATGCAAATAAGAGGTAGCAGGTAGCTTATTTACTGTATTAGGGTTATTGTTTTGTCGTTTTTCTACGTAGTGGTCCATGTAGGCAGTCGTGTTGGTATACCAATCCAGCAGGGTTCCGAGGTTCCTTTTTTTGTTATACTACTTTTTAGAATTTGATTTGGCTTTCCATTTTTCTATGGTTGCTTGGAATAAAAGTTCAGCTGTTAAATAATTTATGCTTGCTTTCTACGCTTTCAAATTTTCTGGAGAAGTTCAAACTTATGGTCAAGTTTCTTGCTATATTTTCAAAGTGTGATTTGATATTTATTGCTTCATGCATTGGTATCCAGGTTCAACTTTCAGTATCTGGCAAAAACGTCAAATTCACTCTGATTGCAAGACGCTCACGGCATTATGCTGGCACAAGGTGTGATATTCTTGCGCTACTGAATAATATGCTGGCGATATTTGTTAAGTGGTGAATTAACTTATTCATAATTACACATCTTGTATTCTTGAATTGACATCTTCATGATTGAGTTAAATGTATGTGCACTTCTCAGGATCCTGGTAGTCTTTGACCAGCCAATCCAATCATCCAGTTTTGTTCCGAGTTATGAATTTGTAGGATTATTTGAAGCATTACATATTTACATTTGTATTTAAGATGCATACTTTCCTTTCCCGTTACACCTTTTTCATTTCCGTGCTTATGGCTGATGGTGAGGCTGATTTTATTCTCACTTTGTTTCTCTTTTGAAACATGTTGCGTAGATATTTGAAACGTGGTGTCAATGAGAAAGGTAGAGTAGCTAATGATGTTGAGACGGAGCAGATTGTAATCGAAGATGTTCCTGATGGATGTCCAATACAAATAAGTTCAGTTGTGCAGAATCGGGGTTCGATCCCACTTTTCTGGTCTCAGGAGACTTCGCGATTGAATATTAAACCTGACATTAAATGTATGATTTGGGCAAACTAAACTGTAGTACTCTCAATGGTTATATTACATAAAACTTTTGCTGATTTTTCTTTTCATTTTTTACAGTGTCCAAGAAGGATGAAAATTATGAAGCCACAAGGCTTCATTTTGAAAATCTTGTACAAAGATATGGAAATCCGATAATAATTTTAAATTTGATAAAGGTAGGCTTTCTCCATTTATTGAGAGACCAAACATTATGTATCCTTATGTGCGAAAGTGTTATGACTTTCTTATTTGAAACTTTGCTCTGACATGTTTTTCGTTCATTGATTTCTTTTCACTGACATGGCTGGTGGTTGACAGACGCGTGAAAAGAAGCCCCGGGAAACCATTCTTCGTGCAGAGTTTTTAAATGCTATTCTAACTATTAATAAAAGTTTACCGAAGGAATATCGCCTAAGGTTCTTTCACTGGGATCTTCAGAAACACTCTAAAAAGTACTGCAGAAACCCCTTGCTTAAATAAATCTGTTCCGATTTCCAATTATATGAAGGGCTATTAACTTAAATAGTTCTTGATTGTTTTCCAGCAGAGCAACAGATGCATTAGGACTTCTTAGCAAAGTGGCTGGTTCAGCATTAAGCGTAACTGGAATTTTTTATTGTCAAGTGACACCAAATTTAATGCCTGAGGGATTGTTGAATCTTACCTGCTTCGAGTAAGTTCACTTCAAACTGCTATGAATTTTATGTGATATTTGACTGTTTCTATTTTGCATGTCATGTATATGTAACTTTTCAAGGATAGACAAGTAATTGTCACAGCTGTATGTATCTCCTCTCGTGTGATCAGAAACTGTTATGTTTGCTATACTCCCAATTGTGAAGATATTTTATTTCAAAAATTGTGAAGATATTTCAACTGAGAATAAAATTTCAAGTTTTCATGGTGAAGCATCCCTATGGATTATTATTATTTCTATATTATATTTTCTGCTACCTTGCATTACAAACTTCTTGAAAAATATAATTCTTTGCGACTCCATTGGGGATTATGTCCTGTTCAATGCCCTTCCTTTTTAGGAAAAATTGCTGTTCTGCTTAAATCCTTATATTTGTTTACTGTTATGGTATCGGGAACATGATGCAGTCAAAGTGATGATGATTGCGCTTTCCAGAATCTTTCCCATAGAAATAAGGATGGTGAGAATGTAGAGACAGATATTATCGATGGCAGCCATGAAGAAAGTGCAAATCCCTGTATCAAGACCCCATTGTTGCAAAAAGGGGTCCTAAGGACCAACTGCATTGATTGTTTAGATCGCACAAACGTTGCCCAATATTGCTATGGGTTGGTGTCACTTGGACGTCAACTATACACTTTAGGACTTGTTGAGTCTCCAAATATTAATCTTTATAATCCTTTGGCCGAGGATTTGATGAAAATGTATGAGACAATGGGCGACACTCTTGCGCTGCAATATGGAGGGTCTGCAGCACACAACAAGGTAATCCTTATTGAATTAGCATTTTTTTTTTTTTGTTTTTTTTTTGTTTTTGCATGTTGATTAGTTTAAAAATTTGGCCTATTAGTTGGCTTGGTAATTTTGCAAGTCTTAATGAGATTTTAACAGAATCCATGTTCTCTCATTTTTCTTCGATGATGCTGAACAGATATTTTGTGAAAGGAGAGGTCAATGGAAAGCTGCAACGCACTCCCAGGAATTTTTTAGAACCTTGCAACGTTATTATAGTAATGCCTATGTGGATGCTGAGAAGCAAGACGCCATCAATGTGTATGTTAAATAATTTCATTCTTTAGTAGTTTAACTAAAATTTAAGCACATTCTTAAATTGATTTTGTTGATATAAGCTGCATGGGTGCAGGAGATTGTATTCTCTAATGAAATGTTTGACATGATATTTGAACAGGTTCTTGGGTTATTTTCAACCACAACAGGGTAAAGCGGCTTTGTGGGAATTGGGTTCAGACCAGCATTACGATATTGGGAGGCATGATCCGAACTTTGTCGATGACAATTCTAGGTACTTTGTCACTCCCCAATCCTTACATTAATTTTTTTTTACATCAAGTCTGCCTTTTTTTCTCCAAAGATGTTCTTTTCCGAAAATTGTACTCAAAAGTTTTTTTCCCGTGCTTTATTCTCAATGTCTTTCATAGTCTTGAAATTTTATAATAGTATGTAACAATGTAGTTAATCATGGATTGATGTAGTTAAAAGGAAATACTTACATTAGTGGCTGACCATGCTTAAACTAATGGTTGGACCATTAGTGCTGATCCCTACCATATTCATGGTTAAACTAACTCTCCAAGTTTGACAATTTGTTCTAAAGAAAGTTGGAAATTAGAATTTCACAATTATGTTAAACAAGTCTAAGCTTATTATCACAAAAAGCTCACAAGGCCATTTTCTATTATGTTTTAGGTCATTTTTCAAAAGGTCTCTTTCAGACGGCAATATTATCTCTGAAAGTGATGACTCATCTCTAGCATCTTCGAAAGTTGGACTCAATCAACCTGAAAAAGCACAAGAATGTAACAGAGGTCTTTCAGAGTCATCCCCAGAGATACCATCTTGTGGAGCCGAGATATGCTATTCCAGGTCTGCTTAAACCACCATCCCCTATAATTGTTATCATTAAAGCATTTGGATTTGTTTTCTTGAAATTATACTATCAAATTCTATGGTTCAATAATGCAATAAGCACGAAGAAGATACATTTGTTTGTTTGGACTGACAATTCTCTTTCCTTTTAGGTATACACCAACAATTTCTTCCCAGAAGCTTTTTTTTATTACAGAAGAGGACCATTATTTCGAAAGAGATCACATATGCCATGAGGAACATGGAGAATCATGTAACTGTACAAACTTTATCGATTTAGACTGGCTTTCTTCATCAGGAAATTCATGCGAAGAAGATATGTTTGACAGGTAAGCTTTTGTGGACCCCATCAAATGATACACATTATATATAATTCCATTAAAGCCATTAACATTTTTCGCTAAATTTATTCTGATTTCCCTTTATGTAACCACAAACACCAATGCTGCTGATAACACCACACCATGTGCTATCTCCAGTGTATACATGCTGCCACCACCTCCTCAACAACCACCATAATGACATCAATGAATCTTGTTCTACAAATCGATACCTCAACCACCGCCATTGCATTAATTCCAGCATCATCTTTTATGTTCATATTGCAATTTCTAAATATCTCATTCATATCATTTAATATTATCGAAAGCAAATTCTTCACTTAGCATAGTTCTCTTCTTCCCTAAAGTCGGTTAATGTATATGAAGATGAAAATTATGATGTTATCTCCATTAAATCGTAGACGCCTCCAGAGAATAAAAGAAAGCTTTAGTAAAATAAATCCTCACCTTGGACATTTAACGTTCTGCACATGTACACGATAGACAAGTCTTTCCTTAAAGAATGCGGTGTGCTATTTGATCAATGCTGTATCTTCTTGTCTACTTCACCATTCTCTTATCCGAACCTTGTAAAAATTCATCAATTAGTCGTAATGAGACATTTACTTACAATTTCTGACATCTAATGAGATATATCACTGTATTTATTGATTTCAGGTCAGTTGCTAGTGACTCTGGAACTGGAAGTTTCAAGGTCAGTAAACGCAATTCAGCTCCGACATATATATATTTTTTAAAGATAACGTGTTGTTCCAGTCGGTTATATTTTAGTTTAATACCAAGTGTTCAACTCATATGTAGCAAAGCATTAATATTATTACTCTGCATTTCCTTCTCCAGGGAAGGGAACTAACCGGGACTGAGCTCCCTAGCGATGACGTTCTGTTTGAATACCATGAAAGCTTTGTGAACTGGGTAACAAACGGGGAGATGCTGTTTCGATGAAGCTGATCAGTTGCAAGTTATGTATGATGGATGATACATATTTCCTCCCATCTATAATCTGACTCAAAAACAACCCATCCGAAGGATTTGGGGATTCTGATATAGAAATAAAATAAAATTAAAACTTATAGTCAAGCAAGCCGGAAGGAAAAATTTTGGTATTAATTTTTGGAATCGAAAATGACTCGTAGCATCCGTCTAATAGTAAATAATTTCCCGAAACAGAAAGCTTAAAGGGTAAATAGTCGAATTGATTTTTGGAGCTCCCACAATCCGATTCTGCATTTAGAGCTCCAATTTACAGTTTTTGATCTTTTTTTTTTATTTTTTTATTTTTTTATTTTTATTTTTTTTATGTTTCTTTCGCATGGATAGATTGTCTCTATGTTTAACAATTGAAGCAGTGCACTAAAATTTCACCATCTGCCAAAACAAATAGAATCAAGTCCATATTTGTACAGCACACTCTATGGTACCGGATTAGATTGAACCGGATAGTATTGTATTATAATGGATTAGATAGTATTCAATTCGATCGTTCTATATGTGTATATGAATTAGTTTGTCGACGATCGTACATGTATAAGTTGATTTTGACAAATACGATATATTGGTTTTACTATAATTTTGTTTACACATTTTAAACAATTGAATTAATAGATTTATGTCCTTTTGAAATGAGTCAATAATGTTATCATTTGCATATTTTGATAAAATAAAAAAACATGTAGTGATCATTAATCTTAATAGAGTTGCCAATATTTAACCAAGATTGAGTTGATCCAAGTGCTTGTAAGAGCATCTTCAATAGGTCGGCAAAATACCATATTTTTTACTATATTTAGGGAGGCAGGATCGGAATTTGCTCCAACAGTCTCCCTATCTCACTCTCTAAATTTTATTCCGGCCAAAACCTCCCCAAATGTAAGGAGAGAGGGTTTCCTCCTTATTATTATTATTTTTTCTCTCCTCAATTGAACTACTAGAAATGCTCTATTTTTATTTTTGTGTAAATTTGGAGTCATTATTAGACGATCGCAAAATTTTGGAAGAAAAATACGTGGCGCTTGTTTAAATGCCTATTGCAATTTTACAAAAATACTTTTGGATTGAACTACTTGAAATATTTTAGTTTATCTATTTATTAAATTAGAAGTCATTTCGAGACGGTCGAAAAAATCAACATTTTTATAAGGGTTACTAAGTGAAATTTTGGTGAAAGTTACTAGATTTGAGGTGAATTCAAGATAGTCGCAAAAATTAGCATTTTTATTGGAGTTGGTAAGAGAAATTTTGGTAAAAATTACTAGGCGTAAATTTCAATCCATAATGCAATTTTACACAAAATTTTCTTATTGAACTACTAGAAATATTATATTATATTATAATATTTATTTAACAAATTTATGGTCATTTCTAATCGTCTTAAAAATACAGAAACGCTTTTCTAAATGTAGAATCTCACCTGAATTTTCTTTATTAATCGCTATAAAAATGCTAATTCCTACTTCTTTCTAGGAATGACCTCAAATTTTCTATATAAATAAAATAAAGTATATCGTGTAAATAAATACAAAATTATTTTGGATAAAATTGCATATTTCTTTTACCTTATAAAATTGTTGATTTTACAATATATCTTAAAGTTTTCCATCAACTTTTGTATAAAATAGCATTTTACAATGAAATATACACCCCGTTATTTTTCCCACTTATTTTGTAACAGTTTCAAAACCCTAAACTATTAAACCCGAATCGCAAGCCTTTCGATATAAGACATGACATCAATAAGGTAAAGATCAACTATAAGTCTATAACACATTATTAATATAATTTTTTTATATATATATATTTTTTCCATTTTGACAAAAAATCAACCAATGCATATCCATCTTGCATGCAAAATGGATTTTATTATCAAATATTAATGCCTAAATATTAAAGCCAAAAGCATCATAAATATGAAAAATGATAGGCACAAAGAAAAGAGTATGCAACTTTTGAATAGTAATATAACATAAAACAAAAAATATTGCAACACTTCCATCATTGATAATAAAACCTAACTCTCAATGTCTAGTACTAAACTGTGCCAAAAAAAAACCTAAGTACATTACCAAACATTGAATCGATAAAATGGTCCACAACTAACTCATGATTATAAAAGTAAAAAGTTTGAAATGGTGTCAAAACAGAACTTGCAAAAAAAAATACTTAGTCCCAGCCAGTAGGTTGCACGGCGGGAACATCAGCTGCAGCAACTGGTGCCGAAGGTGGTGCCAAAGGTGGTGCAGGCACGACATCAGCATCCCATCCATCGCCAGACACAGCTGCAAAAACATAAATGTTTGAATTAGAGAGAGGTTGTGTACAAAAAAGGTTTTCGGTACTATTAGAGATATAAAAAATGTGAAGGCTGCGAAAAAAATGACAGCCAAGAGGGTCTGACCTTCAGGGAAAAAGGGAACACCAGGAACAGCGGAAATGGGTTTCTGGACTTCACCAGGCCATTGGGCATCAGACATTTGAGTAGGCCATTGATCAGAAGCAAGGTTCATGGTGTAATCAGGGGCACCACCTGAATATTCAATAGGTTGCACCATTTCCTCTTCCTCAGCTTGTTTAGCTTCCTCAGGTTCCCTATAGAAGAACAAGTCCACCTTCACACAGAAAAGATACATACATTAGAATTCGAAAGAATGGTTCAAAAGGGCAGAAAAATCTATTTTACGTTATGAAAACACTAACATGGCAATTCAAGAGGAAAACATGATATGAAAATTTAAAACTAAAATCTGTAACCGACAACAATTAAACATGTATTTACCATGACATCCCATTTGTGGCCTGGACGAATGGTACCACGCATCTGTAGCACCATCCTAGCTAAGAGCCAGAACAGACAGCCAATGCTGTGCTTTCCCTTGTTATTGGCTGGAATACCAATATCAACATAACGCATTGGTGAGTCGGTATCACAAAAGGCAATGGTGGGAATGTTACCAAGAGCTGCTTCCTTAATCGGCTGCAAGTTCATAATAAAGGGTAAACATAAGAAACCGATAAAAACTACCAATACAGTGAACCAGTGACTAAAATGACCACATAAGGAAGAATTAATAACAAAAGGGACAATGTCTACCTGGTGATCCGTTCTTGGGTCGGTAAGGATCAAGAGACGAGGCTCACTGAAAGATGTCTGGAGCTGATTTGTGAATGTACCAGGAGTGTGCCTTCCAGCAATAGCATGAGCACCGGTGTACTGAGCAAACTTCAGAACAGCTCTCTGACCATAAGGCCTAGCAGACTGGACAATAATGTCCTGAGGGTTCTCGATTGCAACAATAACTCTAGCTGCCATCTGCAGCTTCTCCCATGTCTTGCCGAGGTTGATAATGTAAATTCCTGAACCAAATAAATTTACCAATTCAGAATGCAGTATTGGTCATATAATAAATATTGTAATTACAAGTTAACGCATAACTGGATTCGACCAAAGCTAATTTCAGATGTTTACAACCACGGACAGCAAATGAAAATTAATAGAGCTTTAGAGCATATGCAAACAAAGAGATATATAGGCTAATCAGCATTCAAGTTACACTCTAATCTGTACCCACTATAAGTCCATTGCAATAACGTTCAAAGTAAGCAATGAAACCTCAAGAAGCAAAATAAGTGATAGTATCCTAATGGCAACCGAACTAACGTGAATTACTTCCATTATGAAATAGAACTAATTAAGTTCATAACACATTGAAAAAAACATGAAATATATATAATTTGAATCTATCATGATATACATATATATATAATTTGAATGGAAATATCCGCCACACTGAAGGGTCTATCATGGCTCGAACCACCAGGCAGATCCGCAAACAGGTGGAGATTACTTGAGCAATATCAGTGGGCTCTAACCATGGACTGCAGCCACCAGTTTAGTTTTTCAATTATTGAAAGGGTATTCTTTCCCTAACTCTTTTTTTTTTTCTCAAAAACGAAAGACATAATCCATTCTAATAATTCAAAAACAATCTAGAGTTGATTTCTATGCAAATAAAAATTCACATTTTTTCTATTTCAGAAAATCAAATCCAAAATACTAAGCATGTTATCAAGGATCGACATATACAAACATACACAAACACAAAACCAACAAAAAACCACAAACCCACATCTAAAAAAAAAAAAAAAAAAAAAAAAACATTTAAGTTGGGATCTTTGCAAAATGTTACCATCGTTTCTACGCTTGAAAACGTATCGCTCCATCTGGAAATCACAGTTCTTGGTCCCCAAATGAACCTCGGCAGCCAACATCATCTGGATGTCGGCCTCCTTCTGAGAGAGCTGTTTGGGTGCAGTAGCAGTCGCCATTGTTGGTTGATTGATCTTCTCTGAGCAAAACCCTAACTGGGTTTTTGGTGATTTGCTCTGTTTGAGTGGAATTTCAGAGAAGAGTGTGGCTGATAGAAAGAGAGAACTGGCAGAGTTTATGAGGCTTATAAAGTATAGGGTTTTCAAAACCCTAGTTTTGTCCTGATTCGGGTCGGGTTCTTTTTCCGGTTTGCATTTGGGCTTGGTCTATACTACTGGATTAGACCGGATCGGATAGGATTGTATTATACTGGATTAGGTGGTATTCGATTTGATCGTTCTATATATGTATATGAATTATTTTATCGACGATCGTACATGTATAAGATGATTTTGACGAATATGATATATTGATTTTACTAAAATTTTGTTTACAAATTTTAAACAATTGAATTCATAGATTTATGTCCTTTTGAAATGAGTCAATAATGTTATCATTTGCTTTGAACTATTAGAAACATTTTATTCTAGAAATGTAAAATGTAATTTTACACAAACTTTTTGCATGGGAATACTAGAAATACCATATTTTATTTATATAGTAAATTTGGGGTCATTCCTAAACGGTAGTAAAAATTAACATTTTTATAATAATTAGTAAAAGAAATTTGGATGAAAATTACGAGGTGTTTTTTTAAATGCAGATTGCAGTTTTACACAAATACTTTTACATTGAATTTTTAGAATAAAAAAAATCATTTTATTCTATCTATTTAACCAATTTAAGGTCATTTCGAGCTTGTCGTAAAAATTAACATTTTTATAAGGTTTAGTAATAGAAAATTTTAGTGAAAACTATGATACGTATTTCGATGTAAAATTCAATTATAAAAAAATATATATAAATATATATATATATAAACTTTTATGGAACTACTAGAAATACCCTATTTTATTTATGTTGCAAATTTTGGGTCATTCCTAAATTTATAAGGCATGTATTTGGATACATAAGTGCAAATTTACCCCACTTTTTTTTTTTTTTTTTTTTTTTTTTTTGCATGGAAATTTATTAAAAATACGATATTTTATTTATGTAACAAATTTGGAGGCATTCCTAGAATCCTAGACATTCGCAAAAATCAACATCTGTAAAGGAAATTTGGATGAAAATTACGCGTCACTTATCTAAATACCTATTGCAATTTTATACAAATACTCTTAGATTGAACTATTTGAAATATTTTATTTTATTTATTTATCAAATTAGAGATCATTTCGAGCCGGTTGTAAAAATTAACATTTTTATAAGGGGTGAGCGAAATTTTGGTGAAAATTACTATATTTGAGGTGAATTAGATAGTCACAAAAATTAGCATTTTTATAGGGGTTGGTAAAAGAAATTATGATGAAAATTACCAATGTATATTTCAATTCAGAATATAATTTTACACAAAAACTTTGTATAGAACTACTAAAAATATTCTATTTTATTTATTTAGTAAATTTATGTTCTATTCCTATAGAGTCGTAAAAATTAGCACTATGAAAATTGCCATAGTACACACCTGGACCAAGATTCGAACCTTGACGGTGAGAGTCTTAAGGAGACTCTAGACCACCAGGGCATAGGGTCCGTGTGTCCGAAAAATGCTAATAGACTGTCTAGAAATGACCTAAAATTTTCTACATATCTTATAAAAGTGTTGATTTTGCAATATATCTAAAAGTTTGATGAAAAACTTTGGTATAAAATAGTATTCTACACCCCTCATTATTTTGCCCCAATTATTTTGTGACAGTTTCAAAACCCTAAACCTTTAAACTTCAATAAAAGACATGACATCAATAGGGTAGAGATCAACTATAACACATTTATTAATGTACTTTATATATATATATATATATATATATATATTTTCCATTTTGACAAAAAATCAACCAATGTCTATAAATATTAATACAACTGAAAAAGGTTCAAACTTTATGATAATATGGTTTCGAAATCGAAAGATTTTGAGATCAATTCAATGCATAAACCATATGCTATAATGCATATCCATCTTCCATGCAAAAACCATATCCTATATTTGCATATTCATCTTCAATTCAACTTAAACCATATCATAATAATTCGATTCACATCTCGAATGCAAATGAATTCGAATCGCCAATCATATAAAATAAACAGAATGAAAAATGTACATACATCATTATTCGTTCCAGAAATTAAACAAAGAAAAGCATGTTTTGATTCTCTTCCAACAAGATGGTAGTGTTCATCAATTAAAACAACCATAAAGAATTATAATCAAATATTAATGCCTATATACTTGTTGTAATGAGTGTGAGGTTCTAAAGCCAAAAGCATCATAAATATGAAAAATGATAGGCACAAAGAAAGGCGTATGCAACTTTTTAATAGTAATATAACATAAAACAAAAAATTTTGCAACACTTCCATCATTGATAATAACAATAAAACCTAACTCTCAATGTCTAGTACTAAGCTGTGCCAAAAAAAAACCTAAGTACATTGCCAAACATTGAATCGATAAAAAGGTCCACAACTAACTCATGATTATAAAAGTAAAAAGTTTGAAATGGTGTCAAAACAGAACTTGCAGAAAATACTTAGTCCCAGCCAGTAGGTTGCACGGTGGGAACATCAGTTGCGGCAACTGGAGCCATAGGTGGTGCAGGCACGACATCAGCATCCCATCCATCGCCAGCCACAACTGAAAAAACAGAAATGTTTGAACTAGAGAAAAGAATATGTAAAAAAAAGAATTTTTATACTATTGGAGATATAATGAAGGCTGCGAAACAAAGGACAGCCAAGAGGGTCCGACCTTCAGGGAAAAAGGGAACACCAGGAACAGCGGAAATGGGTTTCTGGACTTCACCGGGCCATTGGGCATCAGACATTTGAGTAGGCCATTGATCAGAAGCAAGGTTCATGGTGTAATCAGGGGCACCACCTGAATATTCAATAGGTTGCACCATCTCCTCTTCCTCAGCTTGTTTAGCTTCCTCAGGTTCCCTATAGAAGAACAAATCCACCTTCACACAGAAAAGATACATATTTTAGAATTTGAAAGAATGGTTCAAAAAGACAAAAAAGTCTATTTTACTTTCTGAAAACACTAAGAGTTCGTTTGGGAAAGCTTCTCAAGTAGACCTTTTAGAAGTAGATCTTTTAGAGGTATAGCTTTTAAATAAAAGTTGTTGGTCATTTGGTTGTCAATTAAAAGGGAGCTTTTTTTAATGATAGAATGACCAAAATACTCTAGCAAATATTAAATTATAGGGTTATATCGGAGATTTTAGTGTTTTTAAAAAAACTCCAAAAGATCTACTTGGAAAAGATTTAAATTTGGGCTTCTCCAAGTAGACGTAAAACAGTTTTTTTTAATCATCTAAGAGTGACAACCAAACGATACAAAAAAAATTGAAAAGAGCTTTTTTAATTAAAAAAGCGCTTTTAGTTAGTAGACAAACTCTTTCAAACGGACACTAACATGGCAACTCAAGAAGAAAAACATGATATGAAAATTTAAAACTAAAATCTGTAATCGACAACAATTAAACATGTATTTACCATGACATCCCATTTGTGGCCTGGACGAATGGTACCACGCATCTGTAGCACCATCCTAGCTAAGAGCCAGAACAGACATCCAATGCTGTGCTTTCCCTTGTTATTGGCTGGAATACCAATATCAACATAACGCATTGGTGAGTCGGTATCACAAAAGGCAATGGTGGGAATGTTACCAAGAGCTGCTTCCTTAATCGGCTGCAAGTTCATAATAAAGGGTAAACATAAGAAACCGATAAAAACTACCAATGCAGTGAACCAGTGACTAAAATGACCACATAAGAAAGAATTAATAACAAAAGGGACAATGTCTACCTGGTGATCCGTTCTTGGGTCGGTAAGGATCAAGAGACGAGGCTCACTGAAAGATGTCTGGAGCTGATTTGTGAATGTACCAGGAGTGTGCCTTCCAGCAATAGCATGAGCACCGGTGTACTGAGCAAACTTCAGAACAGCTCTCTGACCATAAGGCCTAGCAGACTGGACAATAATGTCCTGAGGGTTCTCAATTGCAACAATAACTCTAGCTGCCATCTGCAGCTTCTCCCATGTCTTGCCAAGGTTGATAATGTAAATTCCTGAACCAAATAAATTTACCAATTCAGAATGCAGTATCGGTCATATAATAAATATTGTAATTACAAGTTAAGGAATAAGTGGATTCAACCAAAATTAATTTCAGATGTTTATAATCAAGGACAGCAAATGAAAATTAATAGAGCTTTAGAGCATAAGCAAACAAAGAGATATATAGGCTAATCAGCATTCAAGATACACTCTAATCTGCACCCACTATAAGTCCATAGCAATAACGTTCAAAGTAAGCAATGAAACCTCAAGAGGCTCAAAAAGTGATAGTATCCTAATGGTAACCGAACTAACGTGAATTACTTCCATTAAGAAATAGAACTAATTAAGTTCATAACACATTGAAAAAAACACCAATGTAGTACATGAACCAAGATATATGCCAACTTCTCATAAACATGAACTTTGATTATAAGGGTACTGAACTGAGAACAAGTTCATGACTGCTTAGTAAAGTTTATGATAATTTTTGAAATCATCCTAACCAGTCTATAATTTTTTATTATTTTTTATCGTTGAAATAAAATCAATCTATAATTTAAGTAATTTAGTAAAAAATCTATAAAGGGGCCTTTAAAAAATTACCCTTTATAAAAAGCTTGTAATATGAATCTATCATGAAATACATATACTGTGGATGGATATATCCGGCTCACCAAAGCATCTCTCAAGGCTCGAACCACCCGGCAGAGCAGCAAACAGTTTTGTTTTTCAATTATTAAAAGGGTATTTTTTTTTTTTTAATAAAAATTTTGTATTCTTTCCTAACTCATTTTTTTTCTTGAAAAACGGAAGAAATAATCCATTCTTAGAATTCAAAAACAACTTAGATATAATTTCTATGCAAATAAAAATTCACATTTTTTACTATTTCAGAAAATCAAATCCAAAAGTATGGATTGTTTTTAAAATACTAAGCATGTTATCACGGATCGACATATACAAACATACACAAAAACAAAACCAACAAAAAACCACAAACCCACGTCTAAAAAAAACATTTAAGTAGTCTCTACAACATCCAAGCAAAAAAAAAAAGATCAACCAACCTATATAATAATACACATAAACAGCTAAAATAAAAAAACATTAAAAGTTGGGATCTTTGCAAAATTTTACCATCGTTTCTACGCTTGAAAACGTATCGCTCCATCTGGAAATCACAGTTCTTGGTCCCCAAATGAACCTCGGCAGCCAACATCATCTGTATGTCGGCCTCCTTCTGGGAGAGCTGTTTGGGTGCAGTAGCAGTCGCCATTGTTGGTTGATTGATCTTCTCTGAGCAAAACCCTAATTGAGTTTTAGGTGATTTGCTCTGTTTGAGTGGAATTTCAGCGAAGAGTGTGGCTGATAGAAAGAGAGAATTGGCAGAGTTTATGAGGATAAATTATAGGGTTGTCAAAACCCTAGTTTTTTCCTGATTCGGGTCGGGTTCTTTTTCCGGTTTGCATTTGGGCTTGGTCTACTCCAATCCAAGCCCATTTTGAAATAAATAAAACTGACGTGTCTCTTCACGTCACCTTAACCATGCTGACGGGGCATGTCACGTCACCTCTTATTTGCCGGCACATTCCTTTGTTTCTCACACCTGTCTTTCTTTCTCCGCTCCAAAATCCGCAAAAAACCCTAAAAATCTCAGCTTTAAAACCCTAAATCTCTCTATCTCTCTCTGTATGCGAAAATGTCGAAAACCATAACCAGTGAAGAAGACATAGACCAGTTAAAATCAGAGCTAGCATCTTTCGCTTCAACACTAGGCTTGAATTCTTCTTCTTCTTCAGGCTTCAACGACTCTGATTTCCGCAAAACTGGCACTATCAAACGCAACAATGAAAAAAAACCTGCCTTTGAGAATACCCAGAACCCAAAATCTAAGAATCAGAACAAAAACAATAAAAAAAAGCATATTGATCAGAATTCTACTGAGCCCCAGAAGCTGACAGAGAATGGAAGGTCGCATTTTGAGCAAGAACCCAGGAAAAAGAATGAGAATTCTAAACAGAAACCAGTGCCAAAGCCACCAGTTTTGTCACTAGCGAGTGGTGGCGGTGGTGCAAATCATGACAAGTTCAAGAAGTTGCCAAAGCTGCCTTTGGTGAAAGCTAGCAATGTCGGGGTGTGGTATGTGGATGCTGAGGAGTTGGAGAAGAGAGTATGTGGTGGTGGGGAAGAGAGGAAGAAGAGGGTGGTGGTGAATTTTAAAGAAGTGGAGAGGAAGAGAGAGTTGGGAGAGAGGCTGTTGTGGCAGTATGTTGCTGACTATGAGGGGTCTAGAGGACAGACTGGGGATATCAAGATGTTGGTGGCTACACAGAGATCAGGGACTGCTGCTGATAAAGTGTCCGCGTTTAGTGTCATGGTTGGGGACAATCCTGTGGCCAATTTGAGGTCACTTGATGGTCTTTTGGGTATGTTTTCTGTGTTCCCTTTTTAAAACTGAATTCGTGCTCATGAGTTTTGCTACAATTTGTCTTTGTCTTTGGTGGAATTGATATCGAAAGTACAATGCTTAAGTATACTAAGAATTTCAGAAAGTTTCTAGTGTTAGTGTCACCATTGTGTAATTTAAAATTTTGTTAAGAGGTTTGGAGGTTAGGAGTCTTGGGTTAGGATTCGACAGAGTTGTTTGTTTGTTTGTTGCAGGAATGGTATCATCAAAAGTGGGAAAGCGACATGCATTGACAGGGTTTGAGGCATTGAAAGAACTTTTCATTTCAAGGTTAGAACACCCTGCCTCCCTCGTCTCTTTATTCATCTACCAACCTAGGAAATCAGTAATTAGTTAGAGTTCTTGGTGGCATCATGAGGAATATGAATTTATTTATTTTTATTTTTGCTGAAAATGTGCTCAAAATAGTTGTTCTTTGATGTCATTTAATATTTACTTTGGTATATCTTTTTTTTTTGTTTTTTGTTTTTTTTTTTTAAAAACTCTACCATGATTAAAACAGTCAATGTGTGAATTCGAGGATAATTCGAATTCTTATGAAGTAAATCTGCTTAGCTTTTAGTTTGTGGCTTGCTTGTCGTAACTACTTGTGTTTGTCTCTTAATTTTGTTTATTGACGGGTTACCTGCTTTAATGGCGCACTTGTTAACCAGCTTATTACCTGATCGTAAACTGAAGACTCTTGTACAACGGCCACTGAATGATCTCCCTGAGACGAAAGATGGTTATTCCCTTTTACTTTTTTGGTATTTTGAGGAATGCGTGAAGCAGAGGTATTTCTTAATTTTTTCTTTTCAATCAATTGCCCTTTGTATTGCATAGCAACTGTTAATGCTTATTCAGATCTTGATGAAAAATTTTGTGTGTCCTATTTTAACAATCTTCATTAACCACATTGCATTATTTCTGTATAGAATCTTTAGACAAGCACATAGTTTACTTATTTCTCTTATTCTGTGAACAATGAGCAACACAAAAATGCACTTGATTTACCTGGACTGTTCATTATTGTTTTCATCAACCTAAAATTAAATAGGAATTGAGTGACTGAAATGCTATGTTGAACTTTTGTGAGGAGTGGAGTGGAATGGATACATTATTACTCTCTGTGTTTTGGTGATCTATCATAAATGTGACATTAGCATTTTCCAATGGATATCCGAGTTTTCAAGTGTTTAAGAATATTATATGTTATTGTTGTTTGCTTGGCATGAGAAGGTTATTTCTGAAAAAGAAAACTTATTAGATCTAATCAATTGATTAAAGCCCACTTTGTGCTAAACTAGAGCCATCCATATTTTAGATTTTCTGTGACCCATATCAATGTCTACTAGACTTGTTTGGACCATTCATTATATGAACCTTACTAGTTCTGATGTGACGAACATAATTATTACAGGTATGAACGTTTTGTTGTCGCACTTGAGGAAGCCTCAAGAGATATGTTACCTATACTAAAAACCAAGGCCTTGAAGGTTCGTCTTCGTTGTTTCTTTGCTCATTTTGTGCATATATATGAAAATAATGACTCATTTATGTAGATAAGTTAAATTGCATGTTCACTATCTAGTTTTGCATCACGATGAGGAATCCCTAGCTTTTTAATAATGACATCCTCCCCACCCCATTGAATCATTTATAGTCTTAATATCATGGAGTTTTGCACTTTTGTTGCACAGATAGAGTTGTTTCAGTGCTTGATGTGTCTATCTGAAATCCATTAGCTAACTGGGGCAGTTCCTGTCATGAAATTAAAGGGTCATTCAGTGTGATTTACACTTGTATATAGCCATTTGTAAATATCTTCAATTGGAAGTTTGTCTCCTCATGAGTACCTGTGATGGGGTTTCCTGCTATTCTGAATTTTTTTTATCATTGTTGTGTATAACTGATATCTATGAATTTTGTAATTGTAAGTAATGGTTAAGCAGTTAAGCTATATTGAGTATCTGACTGAAACGTTTCCTTGTTTATTGCTTGTCTACAGACCATTTATGCACTGCTTACAAGCAAGTCAGAGCAAGAGAATAAACTGCTGTCTGCACTAGTTAATAAAGTAAGTTCAGATTGCATTTAGTTTTAACCTGGAAACACCATATTTTTCTGTTGAAATTGGTTCTTGAACTTGCTACAAGCTCTTGGAGCTAGTTATATGCCAGTTCTAATGCTTTAATAACTTACAGCTGGGAGATCCTCAAAATAAAGGTGCATCCAATGCTGACTATCACTTGTCGAACCTTTTGTCTGACCACCCAAATATGAAGGTACTAAAATATAGTTGCTGTTTTATCTTAGGTTCATATTATATGTGCCTATGTGTTTTATTTTGTCCATCCATTTGCCCCATCTTGTGAAGCAATAATGTGGATAAATCAAAACTTCATGGTAGTTAGAGCTTAAGATGAGAAGTTCTACATGGGGAGGGTTTAATTTGCTTTGAAGGTATCAATATATCAGAGCTAGCCAGATGTGCCATATTAAACCTGGATTGCCTGGGCTCTGGGAATTGACTCTACCAACAGCTTATTTTGCAGGCTTTTAAGGGTTGAGCGTTGGCAATATTTAGAAATGCTATTTGGTGGGTTGGCAAATTCAATTTTATGGACCATTTTCCATTTTTCCTCCAAATTCATCATGTTTACCGTTACAACGGATTCCAGATTCTCTATTGGAACCTATTCTGGTTGTTAGTAATCCATTTTTGTTTACAATGTTTTTTGCATAGAAATACTATGTCGGTTAGCAATGTTAACCATTCATATACGATGGAATAAAGATGCATACGGGTGCTTTTGTTCTCATTTTCTTTATTTAATATGTAGTATCTGATTGCCAACCACATTTTTTTAAGATTAGATTAATCGGTTGATCATTTTCTTTATGTATGACGAAAAAGATACTGTTGTGTTTGAAATTATACATGAAAAATTCTCAAACCTGAGTATTTATTATTATTATTATTTTGCAGGCTGTTGTAATCAATGAAGTGGATACTTTTCTCTTCCGGCCTCATTTGGGATTACGATCAAAATACCATGCTGTATGTCTGATCATTCTTCTGCAAATCATTTAGTATATAGGACCTACTTTGGTGTATGCTTGTGGCATCCTTTGCCTTGCTACATTTATATTATCTGAGTGATATTAATTTTTAGTTGGCTCCACATAGTAATGCAATTCTATTCTTTTCAAGCACTTACGGTGGTAAACTTTTAGTACTGTGGAAATGCTTTTGAGTGGTTTGCATTTGGTATTTGAATTATGCTGTCCAGGAAAATAATTCCTACCCCTACCCACTTTCTACTTTGTTCCTAGAATCAAAAAGGAAAAATAGAAAACTAAAAAGAAAGTGATATCTAGACTGTTTAAGTTGTCTTAGATCTCAGTTTCCATGAATAAAATTTTGACATTGCCATACATAATTCATCATTCTTGTACATATGCAGGTTAACTTTTTGAGCCAAGTTCGATTTAGCCATAAAGGAGATGGACCAAAGGTGGCAAAACGTTTGATAGATGTATATTTTGCACTGTTTAAGGTACCTGTAGGCTCCCTTCTCTATTTTATTATCAATGCATTTTTGGTCACCAAGTTTCTATTCAGAAGTTCAAGCATCTCTTCGGTATACAGTATACGCACGGTTTCAATTTTATTAATACTAATGTTGTTAGATGCTCCAAAGAGACTATATTATACATGTAGACATGCAGTTCACGTTGATTAACCGAGGATCCGCTCTTTTCTTCTTTTCTTTTTGGTGTGAAGAACTAAAGTTTTTACTATCACACCTTCAGGTATTAATTATCGAGGCAAGCGGTGATGAAAAAAAGGATACTAACAACAAAAAAGAAGATAAACTATCTTCATCTTTTGTAAAGGAAAGCAAAGCAAAAAGTCCAACAGAATCTCATGTTGAAATGGATTCAAGGCTTCTATCAGCTCTTTTGACGGTCAGTATAGATCTGTTGCTGTTTCTGCACATGTTACTGTATTAGGAATAGGACACTGTAATTAATTGCTGAAAACTTACTGGCTTTCCTAACATTTTAGCTATACATTGCTTTTGGAAACCTTGCTGTCAACATTTTTTTTTGATCTCGCTGTCAACATTTTCCGATTTACAATTCTCGTGCTTTGTCATCTTCACAGGGAATTAACCGAGCATTTCCTTATGTCTCAAGCAGTGAGGCTGATGACATTATTGAGGTCCACACACCAATGCTTTTCAAATTGGTAAGCTTGGATCCTTTTATTTATTTTCGAATGCATTGGAATGCTGTCTAGTGGTGTAGTAGAACTATTCATTGATGACCATTGTTGCTATCATGGCACTGAAAATCAATATAAATTTTATGCAGGTTCATTCAAACAACTTTAATGTAGGAGTTCAAGCATTGTTGCTTCTTGATAAAATTTCATCCAAGAATCAGATTGTCAGCGATCGATTTTACCGTGCCTTGTACTCAAAACTTCTGCTTCCAGCTGCCATGAATTCTTCTAAGGCAAGTGAATTTAGTTTTATTTACATTCTTTGTTTGAAGACGATGTCTGTTTCTCCATGCTTAACAATGACAAATTTAGAGAATCGTATTTTAGAATTCAATGATTTTCTTTCATTATGGATCTTTGCAATGCCAGTTCTGTTTTAAGCTTTTGTTAAATCTATACACCTGTGCAATGCTTGTTTATTCTAAACAAATGTTTTGGGATTTTTGTTAATTTTGGTGGCATGGGATATTTCAACAAGTTTATGGTATGAAGGAGGTTTGACCATGTTGTTGAGGCTGAGTAAAGTTTATCTGGCATTTACATGCTTGCCTATGTGATCGGCATAGATTTTTAAGTCAATAGACAATTTTTTGTGATTGCAAGTCACCACTAAGATTGTGTCCCATTTCCTCCATACATTTGCTTTTCTTTTTTCGTTTTTCTTTGTCAAATTTATAACTTTTTTTTAGCATTTATGGAGAATAAGGGATGATTAAAGAGAGAAAAAAAATCATTATAGCTGCTCTTTCATCATTTCAATCTCATAGGCAAAAGGGAACACTATCGCTTGATTCAGCGTGGCCTTGCTGTTCATTGATTGCCTAGAGAACACATCGTTACCTGAAATTCTTGTTACTCGACTCATGATCCTACACTCATGCTTTGTTTAGGATGAGCCAATATTCGTTCCCTAGCCTGTATCTGTTTTGTATGAATCAGTTGTTTTATTTTATCCTTACGCTGTACTTGTTTTTCAGGCGGAAATGTTTATCGGACTTCTTCTTAGAGCAATGAAGAATGATGTAAATTTGAAGCGTGTAGCTGCCTTTTCAAAACGCCTATTGCAGGTTAGGATGTTGCTTTCTGCATTTCACATATTTGCATCTTCAATACTTTGCTTGGTTGATATCAACAGAATGAGGAACATGATTTGTTTGGTACTTGAATTTATATTGTTATATTACTTTAGAGGAACTTGGTGTTAAGAATGACAATGGGATATCTTACAAGGGAAATGCACATTGCCTGTAAGGGAATCATAGCTTTCCATGTTCTACTGTTAAATGAAGACTGACTTCGACTGCTTGATCAGGTTGTGCTTCAACAACCGCCTCAATATGCTTGTGGATGCCTTTTCCTCCTCTCTGAAGTTCTTAAAGCTAGACCCCCTTTATGGTAAGGCCTGTTTTATTCTAATTTCTAGATATGCATTGCTACGTTGTATTAGTGGCTTGACGAAGATTTAATGGATTTCCCTAATCTCTTGTAGGAACATGGTGGTACAGAATGAATCAGCAGATGATGATGATCTTGAACATTTTGAAGATATTGTAGAAGAAACCGAAAATGAACCAAGCACTGCACCAAAGAAAGAAGAAAATAATGATGATAAAACTGTCAACACCATTAAGGATGGCAACTCTGACGGTGACTCTTCAGAAGATGAAGATGTCACACCACCCTCTGATTCTGAAGAAGATGTTTCAGATGAATCAGAAGAATTGTTTATCGAAGACAAATCTAAAGATATTAAGAAATCTGAAACACCACCGGATCGCAATGGGCAGCAAGCTCATGTATCTTCAAAGCCATCATTGCCCGGAGGATATGATCCACGGCACAGAGAACCTTCTTACTGGTATTATTCTTCTCAAACCAATCATCTTTTCTGAGATTGCTGTGCTTATGTGGTTTTGCTGTTGCTCCATATGCAACTAGGGACACTTACTTTTTACTAAAAAAATTGGCAAGACAATAATACACAATATAACATCTCTACGATAATTGTTACCGTTAGCGGAAAAAAACCTTCTTTTTTTATTTATAATTTTGGGTGTATTATTTAACACTTGAGACTTGCTATCATTTTGTGTTTGATAGGATCTTTTATAGTGTATTATTTAACACTTGAGTCTTGCTATCATTTTGTGTTTGATAGGATCTTTTATACTATCATTTTTGCTGATTCTTTGTCAATAAACCAACAGCAATGCAAATCGCGTGAGCTGGTGGGAGCTAATGGTGCTCGCTTCACATGCACACCCATCTGTTTCAACCATGGCCGGAACCCTCCTTTCTGGGGCAAATATCGTATACAATGGAAACCCGTTAAATGACCTTACACTCACTGCTTTCTTGGACAAGTTCATGGAGAAAAAACCTAAGTCATCTACATGGCATGGTGGTTCCCAAATTGAACCTGCTAAGAAGGTCAGCTTAAACTCCTCCAGTTTCATGTCTGTTTCCTTCAGATTCTACATTATGATACGCCCATGTTAGATTATGTTTTTGACTTTTTTCTTTTCTATTCTTGTTTTGCAGCTTGATATGAACAACCACTTAATTGGACCAGAGATTTTGTCATTGGCTGAAATTGATGTCCCCCCAGAAGATCTCGTCTTCCACAAGTTTTATATGAATAAAATGAATTCCACAAAGAAGTCGAAAAAGAAGAAAAAGAAGACATCAGCAGAGGATGAGGCTGCTGAAGACTTGTTCAACGTGGATGGTGATGATGACATGGAAGGTGGTGTTGATGATAGTGACAATGAAGAAATTGATAACATGTTGGACTCCGCCAATCTTTCTGATGGTGATTATGAATATGATGATCTTGACAAAGTTGTCAATGAAGATGATGATGACTTGGTTGGTAACGCCGGTGATGCTGAAACTGATGCTCCCTCAGATACTATTGAGGGAGAAGATTTTGATATTTCCGACGATGCTAGGAGTGATAACGATGATGACAATGTGGATATCAATATCGGAGATGCAGATTACGGTAGTGATGACGATGAAGACGATTTCAATCAAGGAAAACGAAAGAGGAAACCCGGTAAAAAGGCTGGGGCATCTCCCTTTGCAAGTCTTGAAGAGTTTGAACATTTGCTAAATGAAGAAGATGAAAGTCCCACAAAGGAAACCAAGTCTACAGATAAGAAAAAACCAAAATCAAGAAAGAAAAGGAAGTCACACTGATACCAACCTTGAAGCAGCTACAAAAATTCAGGCCTATGCTGCTGAAAGTGCTTCAATACATGCTTTTATCTATAGCTCTGTTGTTAATGGACTCAATAGACTCTTTCATTCTGGATATTTGTTCCAATTTTGTGCTTCGATGAAGTAATTCTTTTTTGTATAATTATGGAAACTTATATGATCTCATTATTTCTCCTTTTCAATTCCAATTTTGTACTCTTAATGATAGAAATGGTTATGGTTTTATGTTGTAATATAGCCAATCTATTTGGAAGCACAAGAAAAAACAATTCAAGACAACAGCAATCTTGTTAAGTTCATTTGATTTTCTGCTAACTACAATTTGTCTTCTGAAACCCTCTAAAACTTACACAACCAGAAGCCTATTATCTATCTACCTCAAGAAATGGTAACTTCAACAGTGTTGGACTTGGGTGGTGGAGGGAGCTTTTCAACCGCCACAGTCAAGACACCATTTTTCACATTTGGCTGAGATAGCTGATACATTGGCGTTTTCCGGCAACTGGAACTTCCTTAACAGCTTCTAGGGTGCTCTCCTCTCAAGTCTTATGTACTTGCAGCCTTCCTCTTCACCATCTTCATGCTTTCTTTTCCCACTGCTCTTGATCACCAATGTCTTCTCACCCTCAACCATCACTTGCAATTTCATAACATATAAAGCATACATGATCACATTATGGTAAGATTAAAAAAAGACAACCAAAATGTAACGTTTTGATTACATTTTAGTTTTGTTAAGCACATGAATAGCTAACCAAATTAAATTTGTTTCCAAATGACCTATAAGATGCCCAAAAACCCTAACAAAATCCTAGTCAAGATATTTTTATTGTTCCTACCAATGAGAGAAGAGAAAGACTAGTACTCTATTTGGGAGTATAAGATTATTATATGTAAATCATGATTGATCTTCCTCTAATCATAATATATACTCTTTTAGATTTATCATTTTAATAATAATAATATTTAATTGGGTACTTCTAATGACCTCTCCTGAAATTTCATCTAAATAGATATATAATATACAGTAACTATTAAATTATCTATCATGGTCAATAAATCATAATCTACACAAGGGTTTACAAATTACTTGTCGGATAAATTATAACCTAAAATAAAAGCAACAGCTACAATGTTTTTGGCATTGGCAATTTAGTATATATATATATATATATACAGTTCTTTTCTCCTTAGTGCGTTGCATGTAGGCCATAAATTATAGAGAAGTTTTGACAAATGCATATACACTTTGAGTCAAAGTATATAGATCTAATGATCCACATTCAACGTACTGATGAAGTTCTATCAGGACGTTTGAAAATTTTCCTCTATATATACATACATATATATATATATATAAATTAAATAAGTACTTGAATTGAAACCCCCTCCCACAGACCCACCAGCCATGGCTTGGACCACCACCACTGGTTGTTGCACCAATTCAAACCCTAGTTTGGTCCACTCAACCTTATTAGGTACCTTTATTTGGACCACAAATTAACAATTCACTTGTTCTATATATATAATAGATATTAAATTTTTGGATAAATTGTGTGATTTAATTTGTTTTTGAACAAATTAAGTATATATAGATAGATAATAATTAATAATTTTAAAATTGATGTACCAGAAATCTCTTTACCATGCTACAAATTTGCATTAACACTTATTTAAGTGGAAATCAATGATTAAAGTAACATATTATTAAACCTTGAGTAATTGTCAATTTTGATATTAAAAAAAAAAACAACTGTACTGTTTAGTAATTGCTATATAGCTGGGGATCACTCTCCATGCAGAAAATAACATAAAAAAAATAATTTATTATATATTTTTTTTTTATAAAAAAATACAACAAGTAAAAGACAAAATAATGTAGAATATTACAATCAAATGAATTATAAGTAATTACGCAAATTCAATAAGATATATGCCGAAACACCAACTTGAAATCTTGTTTGTACGTATTCGATCCATGTTACTTTTATTGAAACCAAGCAAAGAACCCTAGCTACTAGATAGTTTGGTTTTGGGTTGTCTTCTCTTTATAGGAACTAGTGAATAGTGATTGCTTACCAACCAGCAGTTACTTTGTGTTGTTTGTTTGCTATGATCATTCAACAACAACCAGCTTATACATATATAATTATCTAATCTACTTGATTCGTTTATTATTATTATTATTATTGTCACACGAGTCATGATTATTACCCTTTCAACATTTTTAATTATTTCCCTCTTATTAATTTGCAAGTAATTATATATAGATTCTCTTAAACAAGGTTGTAATTATTTTTGATTTGAGTTGATTAGGATCAATTTTAACTACATACATCCACTTATCATGAATCATGTGTATCGCTTAAATTTGAATATTTGTAAGTACATCATAGTAATTTGAATAAATTTTTTTTTTTTTTTTGATTTTATAATTTAGATCACACAATTGTATTCCTTTTTAGTATCATGTGTCAATTCATAGCGTATAACTTCAAATAATCTATCAATAAAATTTTGATACAATTCATTCACATGCATATATATATATATATATATATATATATGATGATGATGATGATGATCATACTCGTGTGTATACTTGTTCATGATTAAATTAATTAAATCATGCGGCTCGGCTCCTCTCTCACCGTAATACATATAAAATTCGGACAGAAATTACATATAATTATTAGTCTGTAATTTCTATTTAATTAGATGTCAAAACTCAATCTTTAAATACAGTTCAATCTCTAATTCCCTATCAATGAAATGAGTAATAATTCACGTTGATAGTAAAATATAGATTTCACGAGAAGAACTCGTTAAAGATAAAAGTTGGTAAATCAGAGACGAGTTAAAAAAGGAAGTAGCGAAAACTCCCCACGAAAAGCCAAAGCAAAAGAGCAACTAGTTTTGTTGTCAAATATGTAACAACACTGTCAATACATGCACTTAGTTAGCAGCTGGTTTCTCTCAATCTGTGGGCCATCCCATACACTTGCTAGTTACTTCTCTCATTCTCTTGTATTTATATGAACCTTCCTTCTCTCTTTCTCTTCACTTCTATCAAATCTATAAACACATCTTCTTCTTCTTCAAATTTTGCAAAAGCACTTCTTGTACTTGCTAGCTTCTTCAATTCATCAATTGATAATAATAATTAATGGCCAAAGTTGGAAAGTTGACAAAGCTGAAATCAGCCATAAAGAGGTTGCCATCATTCACAAAGCAGCTCTCCTTCTCCTCCTCCTCCTCCTCACGCGCAGCCATCGCCGCCACGACGGACGACGACAGCAAGGAGCTTCATGCTGTGTACGTGGGGAAGTCAAGGAGGAGGTATTTCTTGACCTCCGATGTGATTTTCCACCCTCTTTTCCAACAACTCGTGGAGAGGTCATCAGGTGGTGGTGGGTTCGACGAAGACGGTCATCGCGGAGGAGGAGAAGTGGAGGAGGAGGCGGTGGTGGTGGTGGCTTGTGAGGTGGTGTTGTTCGAGCACTTGGTTTGGATGATTAATGAGAGTTCTACTAGTGGTGGTGGTGGTGGTGGAGCTCAATTGGGGTCAAATATGCAAGAACTAGTTGAGTTCTATACTTGTTGAACAAAAAAACCATTTTAATTAGTTACTTGTAGTTATTAATTTTAGTACTTTTTTTTGTTGAGGAATTTGAATTGTGAGGATTAACCCATTTGTTATATTCAACGGCTGATGATGATGAAGAAAAGTTGGAAGATCAAGGCATCAAGCTGGTTCTTATAAGAATAATAATTAGGATTAATTAGTTATTGATTACTTAGTAGGAATTTGATTAGGGCACTATTCATTGTTATTGTACTGTATGATCTCTTGCTTAATTATAATTGAAATTTCTTCAAAATTTGGTCTCATGTGTTCATGTGTTAAGAGATGTTGTTTAATTGTTTTTTTTTTATTTATTATTTTTATTTATTTATTATTTTATTTTATTTTATTAATATTACAATAATTCAGATCATTTCTAGGGTATAGGAGGGACTTAATTAAACCCACACCACACTCCACAATCTAGTGGTGTGGGTGTGATAGAGTATTTAATTGTTTGCTTCTCTTCTTCTTTCCTTAATAATTATTAATTAATATATGACTGTACTTTAAAAGTTTAATCAAGAAATAATTAATTAGTTTCGCCCTTAACTTAAAAGTTTAGATCTAGAATTAGATATATCTATAAATTTTGTGAAAGAATCACATTCTGTACGTTCCAGCAAAACAGCTGTTACATTTACATAAAAATACAACTGTAACATTTAAAACAAAACACATGTACAATTTGGTTGTAGAAAATGTAAGAGTTGAAGATGAATATGTTAAACTTGTCCATATTACAACTTACAAGGCATATATGTTGTTGCATTGGTCCCCATTTTTCTGGTCCTACACCTACAACTCTGAATATCTCTTGTTAGATTGCCTGTTATCACTTTGGTTACAACTGCAAAAAAAAAAAAAAAAAAAAAAAAAAAAATAAATAAATAAATAAATAAATAAATAAATAATGGCTTATTTTAGGTTATGTATACTTTGGTGTGATCAATATTAGGCAAAACAACATCCTCATTTTCAATCAACACTATATATATAATTCGGTATTAGAGGATTTCGATGAATTTCGAACATTAAAAAAAAAAAAAAAAAGCGGTATCGAACGAATTCTGAAACTATTTGATTAATTTATGGTGTGTAATTATAAGACTCGAAAGAGTTACTTTTTTTATAAGTATTATATATACTATACTATTACATAAATTTAAGGTTTTTTTTAAAGAGAGAGAGGACTCGTGATGTAGATATGAGAGATTTACCATCAGACAAACTTCAACTTATCACTTGAAGGAGTTACTAACTACTGAGTGATGATTAATTCTCCCTTACTTTAACCCAAAACAAAAACTATGAGTTTGGTATAACTAATTATCCAAATTTAGGGATTCTTAAACAATAGGTTGGTTAATCACTAGACAACACTCCAAAAAAAAAAAAGGCACGGTGGACTCAATAATTAGTTGAATGGTAATCAATTGTGTTTGGACTACATATGGAATAATTTATAAAGTGGGAAACAACATTATATTATATTATGAAATGTTAACAATATATAAACATAATTTATATATATATATATACAACATAATTTAATTTTATAACATCCCAAATGATTGGGTGGTTAGGGATGCTTTTGGAACACCTACCCTTTGGAGGCTTTTTTACAAGTTAATTCATATGCTAATTTTATGACTTTATATGATTGTTAATGAATTCACAAGGCACTTAATCGAAGATATATGTAGGGTTGGTCTAAGATTTTGGGGGTCGAGGGCGAACTATAAAAATGGGGCCCCCAAGTCCCGACTTTCCATATATTTTTACTTGATTTTTTTTCTCTACTTATAAAAATCATTATAATAACTAAAAATTAAGACTGCAACACAACAAAATAGCAAATAAAAAGTCACTAAAATAAAAATTTTATAATTACATTAAATAATATGTCATTTAAATATTACTCGTCTCACATTTTTAGCAGTAAAAAGTACTAATTAAGCTTACATAATCAAGTTTTTATATCATATTTTTTTCAATTGATAACATAGCCAAGCCATTCAATCTTTTTTGTGACATAGTTGACAGAAAAGAGGATTTAATCAACTTCAGAAAAATTCAAGAACAATTTTTTATTGGGTAGTTGGATTAATGGGTTTATGAATTGATGAACTCTTGGTTCCATAATACATAATATATATAAAATTCTAACAAAACTAAAATAGAAAATCACAAAGAGGTATTTCGGAATAAAAGTAGAAGAAGAAGAAGGAAAAAAGGTGTTAAATTACCTTCTAAAACAACAACAATTGATTTCAAGAAGAGAGCTTCCAAAAACCAAATTACAATCCAACAACAATTATTTTCCCAGTTTCACAAATCGTAAGAACAAAGGTTACAGGGCTGCCAAAGAGAGAAAGATACAAAGAAGTCGAATGTCTGATATAATAAAATGCAATTTACAATTTGATATGTTTGTGGTGGGTTAAGTTTAATATTTTTGTTTCTTTAGTGGGTCTTTTCTTAAGAAAAAAAATAAATAAAATATGGACTGCTTTTAAGTTTTAAGTATAAATATTTATCTAGTAGGTCTTTTAAGTGATATTTGATATGTAAATTGTTTTTTAAAAAAAAAAAAAAAATTATACTCTAACCATCAGATATAAATATATATTAAATTGACTTTTGGGGACCCTTCTAAAACGGGGCCCCTAGACGGCCCGCCTCTTGGGCCTATGCTCATGGTCGGCCATTGATATATGAATTAATTAATTAAATTATTTTTATTGGTTTTAATTAAGATAAGAAAAGGACTAAAATAACTTGATTAATTATGTTTTATTATGAATATTGTTACAAATCATTTTAACATGATTCGTTTTGACATTAAATAATGTTTAAAAATTTAAGTATAATAGAAATAGAAATTCAAGAATATTTTCTATTCAACTTTGATCAAAAGGGTATTCAAGTTCGAAAAAGTTCAAGACTGTTTACTAAAGTACTTAATGATAATTTTTGAAATCATCCAAATCAATCTATAATTTAACTAGCTAAAAAATCTATAAAGGGGTCTTTATAAAAAATAATAATAATAGTAATAAAAAAGCTTATAATATATAATTAATAATAATATAAGCATGATTTCCAGCTTCTTGTTTTCTGAATTTAACACTCGATATATTGTGAAATGGTTTTATTTTAATGTTTTATTTTTTCTCGTCTTCTGGTTCAGGGAACAAGACCAAATTCCCGAGGCTTGTCTCATTATTTTTTATATGAAGAAAAGGTCAACAAACCAAGAAGGTTGGCACAAGAGAAAGCTTTCCTGCTTTCCTGCTTTCCTGCATTTCTATGTGCATATTCGATTCATTCATATTATGTCATGTAATATAGATTTATCATGAATTTGTTACATATATAATATATGATATGATTTAAATGAATCGAACGTGTATATCTGTCACACTAAAGTGTCTCTCATGACTCGAATCACTAGGCAGACCGCCGCAAACAACTTGAGACTACTTGAGCCACTTACGGTTAGAACCATGGGCTGATCGAGAAAACCGGTTTAGTTTTTCAGTTATTGAAAAGGTATTTTTATTTTTTATTCTTCTCCTAACTTTTGTTTTTTTCAATAATCCATTCCAAGAGATGAATATATATATACAAATGTGGTTAAAATCAAGCACTATAAATTATTAAGTACTATATGTGTGGTATCCACTCTCATAATCCGGAGATATCTACCGCTACAACATATATTAAGAAGAAAACTCTTTATACATTCTTGTAAAATATACATAATAAGACTCGAATCCTTCATTAAGGAGAATGAATTTGTTCACCCACAAAAATATGGGTGAGCAAAAATGCACTCTTCATTAAAAACTTGGAAGGCGAGGAGCACACAAAAGATAAGAATATCGATCTAGTTATCTTGTTTCGTATCTTTGTACAAAATTTATTATACTGTATTTATGTACACCGATTTTGTTGTCACTCTTTGACTTGAGAACCATGAATCTGCCAGCTCCATTAATATGGTTGCTTGCATTTTGGTGCAAAATTTCAAGGCTGTCAAGCAGATAACTTTGGGATGGTTTGATCCTCACTTCAAGCCATATGTTGAGACAAATTAAGTTATTATAAGATCTAATTAACTATGGGTAGTGTTAATCACAATTAGAAATTTATTAAAACAGGAGACCCAATAAATGTATAGATAGAGACAAAACAATTAATACAGTGATTGTGCATTTATTGAGTTTCCTATAATAATAAATTTCTAGTTGTTAACATGTGTCCTAAGGGCACAGGTTGTTTTTTTTGTTTTATTTTTATTTTTTATTTTTTTGTTTGTTAAATGTAGTTCATTAAGCGCACAAAAAGATTACAACGGACTGTCTTCCAGTCAAACAAACTCACCCTCAAAACCAAATGCTAACTTAACTAAACTATGAGCAACCTTATTAGACAACCTAGGGACAAAATTAACAGAGCTGAAACAAGGACTATCCAACAAAAAAAAATGTCATGAATAATCACACTAATCTCAGAGCAAGAGACAGACTTATTCACAATTAAATTCACCAACGCAAGCACATCCGAATCCAAAAAAACCGGAACCAAACCTGTTTCCAAAGCCAACTTTAATCCCCTACGAATCGCAAGAGCTTCAGCCACATCAAGAACATAGCTAACATCCAGGCTCTGACAAAGAGGTGCCAAAACCTAATTAACACTACCCATTAACTATATATAGTTGGAAACCAATCTAGATATAAAATAGTCCATAATCAGATCCAATAATTAACCTAATTAATTAGTCCAAAGTTTCCAAGTTATAACAATTAATGTGTCAATATCTTGAGATCATGACAATTGACTAGTAAGTAGTTTGACCTAGATCTTCATATATTTGTTAAGTCCAAACACTCATCTAACGTAACATGTTATAATAAATATTATTTGTTCTGCAATACCTTTATAATTTTGTTTTATAATAATTCTTCATACCGTTCTTCATTCATATATGAATCTAAACTACATCCTACCTAGTATAGAAGGAACTCGAACCACTTAAAATAGTCTAGAGTTATGATAATTGACAAAAAAAGACATGAAAAAAAGCTAAGGAAATCCGTTCTTTTTATACGTATGTTTAGAAAGCACTTTTCTTAGTTTCCATTTTGAAAGATACGAGAAGACACAAAAATATTATACCAATTGAAAGATTCAGTTCAAGTGAAAGTTTTTGATTCATCAATTATTTTAGAAGTTACTAAAAATAAATAAATTGATTAGGGGTAGAAAAAGAAATAAATCCATCATCTTTGACATTTACACCTCACACGATTCAGAATCAACAGATTCGTTAGACAACTCTTGAGTAACTTAATATTCAAAATACTAATAAAAACAGTGTTGTGTAACTTCATTTCAAAAACGAAACTTTTTTGAAATCAATGTGGAACAAAATTGGGGAGTCCGTTCGATTTTCTATTTTCATTTTTTTTTCTTTTTTATTGTATCTAATCCTTCCTTATTGACATTAATTCATTTTCTAATCTAATTAAATTCAATATATTCTTATCAACAAGAATCCAAAATAAGATGAAAAAATCTGCTAATAATAATCAAAACTTCAAATTACTGGCATAGATTATAGTCTACCTGATCAAACACAAATCCATATAACTTAGAAGAAAAAAAAAAAACAGAGAAAAACAGAGAAGATCGAGCTAAAAATTATATAGTAATTAATGATAATACTGACATAAAATCAACTTCTATATACACATTAATCTCATAGTTTATACACACTAATCATATAATAGAACTATAAAATTCTTAAACGCGGGATCCTGCACATTTTATCATATGGAAAACACAATTCTAACATTATAAATATCTTGATATCATGACAATTGACTAGTAAGTAATTTGACCTAGATCTCCATATATTTGTTAAGTTAGGGCCAGTCCATGGGGGCAGTAAACCCCGCATTTTGCTAGGGCCCCCAACTGGCCTAATTTACTTCTTCGTCTTTTGAAAAATCATGGGTCTTAGGACACAATCTATTTAAGTTTAAACAGAACCCAATTTCAAACCTTTTATTGCTTTTATTTATTTATTTTCTTTTACAAATCAAGGCTAATGAACTAATTCAATTAAACAAAAATAAATTTCAAAGGCCCAATTGAATTGTGATTTTGAGACTATACTATTTAAAACAAAAACAAACAATAAAGTAATTAAAAACAACACCACCTAATGACCTAAAGGTTAAAGTGCTAAATGAATCAAAAACATTTTTGATTACTTTGAAGAAAACTCTCAGTTGACTCTGAAACTTCTCTGGCTCTTTCTTTTTCTTGAAAGTTTGAAACCCTATATCTTTGTCAATATTGAAGTTGTTGTCGTTTGAAGTTATGGTTTTTGTTTTCAGTTAATTTCTATATGTTAATTTTGACTCATCTTTTACTTATTTATTTTATTTACAATAGTATCTACTAATTTTAGGCTTTAGTGATCTCAGTTCACAGATCTGTATACGTATTGTGTAATCAATTTGTTAAGCTTTTCTTGAATCATTTATGAGGGAGAAAGGGGTTCTTTTATGGCCTAACGGAATTTAATTTTTTTATTTTATGTTAATGATGATAATTTTTATATAAAACCCCGAATTTTGTTAATATCATTAATTGGATGGGGCCCCAAAATGTCTGAAGACGGCCCTGTGTTAAGTCCAAACACTCATCTAACATAACATGTTATAATAAATATTATTTGTTCTGTAATACCTTTATAATAATTCTTCATATAACGTTCTTCATTCATATATGAATTTAAATTACTATATCCTATCTAGTATAGAAGGAACTCGAACGACTTAAAATAGTCTAGAGTCATGGTAATTGATAATAAGAGACGTTACAAAAAGCTAACGAGACAGTAAAACAATATATACAATGATATTCCTTATTGACATTAATTCATTTTATACTCTAATTAAATTCAATATATTCTTATCAACAAGAACCCAAAAGAAGATGAAAAAACCTGCTATAATTATCAAGACTTCAAATTACTTGCATAGATTATAGTCTACCTGATCAAATACAAATCCATATAACTTAGAAGAAAAAAATAACAGAGAAAAACATAGAAGATCGAGCTAAAAATTATATAGTAATTAATGATAATACTGACATAAAATCAACTTCTACATACACATTAATCTCATAGTTTAAACACATTAATCATATAATAGAACTAGAAAATTCTTAAATGCGGGATCTTGCACATTTTATCGTATGGAAAACGTAATTCTAACATTAGAAATATTTGTTTTTAAAAATAAAAATAACGTGTAGAATCTTAGAAGTGCTTTTATAGAACAATATTATAAATATATAAATACAATAGCTAGATTATATCAATTTGACCTTTGGTTTTAGCGATCTTCTTATAATTAATCATCCACTCTTCAAGTTCCTTTGCCTCATAAGGAATCCTGAGAACTCCATCATGACAGAAGTCATATTCTTCAGCTGCTTTACACAAAAGCTCCAAGAAATTTGCTTCTGCAAGTGCTTTTCTATGAACCATAAAACGCCTCGTTTCATCACCACAACAAATTGGAACATAACCTCTTGGAGTAATATTAATATTCTTCTTTAACTTACTTGATCTCACTCCCATTATCATAAATCAATCTTTTGAGTACTTAATATTCCAATAATTAGCTGCTTTCTCTAATAAAGCGCAGCTTTTAAATGGAAAATTTTAAGTGATTCAATCTTTGTTTCAATGTTGATTAATGATTATTTTTTTGGGGGCAACTTGCCGTGCCAATTAGGTTGATTAATTAATCTAGAAGTTTGATTATATATGTTATTAATAATATGATTATATTGTTCTCCTTAACAATCTTTTAGTGCAAGGTGAAGTGTGTTGATTTTGTTGTTTCTTTTGTTCTCTTTCGTTACTTTTAAATGTACAAATTATGTACTGTGTTTTGGTATATTTTTCTACTAAGTACTACTAATTCCTGTCTTTAGAATAAACAACAAAATTTTCAATTTTTGTAATTTTGTATTTGTATTTGTTCAAATTAACAATTAATTAATTATAATTTTATCACTCAATTACATCTACCCAATTAATTCTTATAATTAAATCAATAATTAGGGTGCACTAAGTAATTCATAGTCACTAGCATTTCTACTAAAATAGTTTTGTTTAAACTTTAAATTCCAAGTTCCACAAAATTTGGATTAAATTATACACATTGCATCATCAATATCACAAATTTAATATGTAATTTCATAGCAATATTTATGTCAAGTAAGTACTTGCAATCAAGAAAAACTATATGACTCAATCACTTATGAATACTGATATTTTCAGGATTTCAAGGTATTGATATAAAGGAAGAGACTCAAATCAGCTGTATACACATGTCCCAATTTGGTTGATTAGACACAAATTAAGACACTATTTTTAGACAGATGATTTGAGTCCTAAAAAAAATATCGTTAAAATCTCGAAATTTTGACTATATTTAATATTTCTATCGGTATTTCCATATATAAACCAATCAAAAATTATTCAAAACCAATATTTAATTACCTTGTTAGATACTCGTAGCGTAGAAATTCAGTGTACCTAATTAAACAGCATTCACAGGCTTGTTTGTGGACTTCAACAGTTCAACTAAGGAATAATTTCTGGCACTTGACTACTTTTCAAAGAAAATAAAATTTTGAAAACATTGACAACAAATTATTATAAAGTTGGAATTAATATATAGTTATATAAAATAAGCTGATTCTTGTTTCCCAAACTAACCCTTTTAAAGGAATCTCCATTAATTATTGAAAAGTAAAAAAGCTAGGTTAGCATGATAATAATCAACTTCTGCTAGTGGAATTAGTTGGACTTGGAGTTGGACCCATCAAGACTTAATCCCTCTTGAGCTTACATGAAAAGGACTTTTCCAAAAGCGCTTTCATTCCCACTTTATATATATATATATATAAAAGGAAATACCTCTTTTTAGTCATATATATATATAGTTCATCGAATAATAAAAAAAAAAAATCTTTTTCAATAACCATCACTTTGTTAACAGCCCATTGACAGTACATTTCTTCACATCTGCAAATTGCAACATCAACTATTCAACTAGACTTGTGTTACATTCTCTGAATCTCTTCTTCAATTATTATAGGTGGATCCAGAGCAAAACTACTAAGAAAAAGTAAAACTACTAATAAAAAGTTAAGTTAATCAAAAAAGTCTCTTTATAATTATCAACAATTTTATATCTTTTTTATAATATTGTGTCACTCAAACAGCTAATGGCTTCGGCTTCGGCTTCAGATACTAGTTAGTAGTGTAATATTTTACATAAGGGTTTTGTTACAGTCTTGAGTGGGAACTCAAACTGTTATATACTCTCTTTAAGTTTATGCAGTTGAATGTAAAATATATAAAGTTGAAACTTGAAAGCCAAGTTTGTATGCACATTTGGCGTTATACACTAATATGTATAGTCAGTTAATACGTATATGTCGTGTTAAAAATTAAATAGCTGCTTTTAATAATATTTAATTTTACACCGTCCAATGCTATAAGGTATATAAAAAACAGAACATCACCTCTCAGTAGAATTACTAGTGTACCATCATTCTATATTGGTGGCGAAAGGTTCGAGTCTTACCATAAGTATTTTATTAACATATGTGAGGAGTTTTTTCTCGGTTTACGGGAGTAATATATGAGCTGTATATATATTGTTTAATCTTAACAGGTCCTAACAGTCCTATCGATGTAATAGTCGTAATCCTTTAAATATAATATATATATATATATAACAAAATTAATGATATTTTGTTTTATTGATTCCATAAATAAATAAATATATATATATATTATATTTATCTAATCTATTAGAGAAACTAAGGGGTCGTTTATTTTTTTTTTTTTTGTCCGAAGACTAAACAATCCGAGAATGAATAGAGACTGAAATCTGAACTTGAATAACATTTTTTTTTCCTCACATCTTAATGTATTGTCAACACATTTGTTTTTTAAAAGTAAAATGGTATGAAAATAAGTAATTTTACATTTATACCCATGTTAAACAATTATACATATAATATGAAATAAAAACAATCCAAAAATAATAATTATATATGAACACATATGATCATAATCTCCTTTTTTGATTACATACAAACTTCATTTTTACTAAGAAAAGAAAATGAGTTTTTTTTTTTTTTTTCAAAAAATAAAAGGAGCAGAAGGAAAACTTACACAAAATACTCTAAAAAATTATATAAATACATCACCATAATATCATAATAAAATATTGATATTAAACACAAATATGATAAGTGATTAGGGTTCTTTTTTATTTTTAAAACTATTTAAAATAAACAATATATTAAAATAAATATTTCTATACCATATATAATTATGATGAAATTGAAAATATGTTATATATGGGGGATAGTATCGGAAGAAAAGATTTTGGATTGCATTTAATGCAAGAGAGCTTCTCGTTATAATCTACAAATTATCTATTCACACTCCAATTTAATTTTTTTTATTAATGACAATTTTAACCTAAATTAAAATTACTAAACAAGACAACAAAATTCAAAGACACTCCAAACTAATAAAATTATTGAAAAAAAATTTTATTTCCTAAATCTGTTATTACCATATTAACCACCCTCTCCTAATTAATCTCTCTCCATTTTCAAAAAATAAAAAATAAAAATCATATTTCCACACTTTCTCGATCAATATCTGATTAATTGTTAAAGAAAAACAAAACTTATAAATATTTTAGTTTTTTACTAACAGTAATATATATATATATATATATATATATATATATTAAAAAGTCAAATATTTTTTTTTAAAAAAAGATATATGAAAGCTTGAATTGTTTCAACTCGGCAATCGCATACCTACAAGAGTAACAAAAAACATTTTTCATATTTTGATTTTTTTTTTTATAAAAAAAACAAGATACTTGTTTTTTTTTTTTTTTTAATTTAATTTATTTAATATATACATATATATGGTTCCTAAAAACCAAGCTTATTACAGTAGTAAGTTTTTTTCTTTTCTTTTCTTAACTGTTAATCTTGCTTGAGAAAAAATGAAGATAAAAAATTAGAAATATGTATTGAAAGAGCGAGAGTTTAATATGGTAATTAAAAATTTATGAGAGAGTATTTAATATGTATAATTAATTTAATGATTTAGGAGAGATAATTTTTTTTGTTATTAATTTAATTCAATAAAGATAAAAAGAATAATTTTGTAACAAAAATAAAGTGCCTTTAGAATTTTTTAAAACTTAAATTTTGAGAATGAAGTATTTTTAGAAAAGAAGTGTAAAAAGAAAAACTAGATTGTCAAAAGTAGACCTCTTAATGCAATTAAGTAATTTGCAATTAAGTGAAAAATAATGATTTTTTACTTTTTATTTTAAGTTATTTTTTGGTATTTTAAAGTTATTTAACCACTTAAAAAAAAAAAACTTAATAATTTTGATTCCGACCCATTAAATTTAAGTAGAAAAAACAAAGGACCTCTAAATATATATCCGGTTAGTCAAAAAAAATATATTAGAGAAACTAGATAGAAATTAATTTAATTGATTAAAAAATAAATAAATAAGCCAATTGGCTGACACGTGGTCTGGATCCCAAATCCCAAATTAAAATCCCTAATTTATAACAAAATTCAACCCCCTTCTTCTTCCCCAAAACCTCAGGGATCAATATCCTTTCATTGTCTTGTTTTTCTTTGACTTTTCATAATCTAATCATACCTAAGCAAAATAAAAAATACACGGTCAAGATTTGGTCACTTTTTTCTCTCTCATGCAACTTGGTGTTTTAATTACACTTGAAAAATGCTAAGGAAAAACAAGACCAAGGAGAGGATCCTGATCCAAACCTCAGAGGCAACAAATAATTCAAAGTCCCTAAGTCTAAAGGTACTTCTTTCTGTTGTAATTCTCTGTTTCCTATTCTGTTTTTTAATTTTTTTTATAAAAAAATTTTATGCTTAAATATGTTTTTGTTAAAGCATAATTCATGTAGAAAATGTGCATTTTGCAAAAATATGTTTATTTATTTATCAATGGCTTGCTTTTATTGAGTGTTCTTTAGTACTGTATTTTTTTATTTATTTTAATTTTTGTTTGTTGACTTGCATGTGAATGACTGAAGCTATTTTTCATTATTATTTTTTTCTGGGTTTGGAAATGAGTTATCTGTTGCCGTTTGTTTCATAAATCAGAAAATATCTCAATAGTTGGTGTGATATCTTCGTTCTTGTCGAAGAGTTGTTATATACTTAATGATGATTTGAATTTGATAAATTTTCTTTATGTTTATTTGTTTGAACTAAAACAATAGGGTTTGTTTAACATAATTTTCTTTTGCAATTACATAAATATATGATTGAAAACAGCAATGGATAATATTTTGAATGATGGGCTTGGACTTGACTCGATAATACAATTTTTTGCACCATTTCCTTTTCGTATTCCCTGTATTTTAGTTGATCACATCTTTGCTGTTGTCTTAGTGGATTGACTAATTAGTTTGCTTAATTAACACTGTTTCAAGTCATTGGTCTGTTTGATTTGTCTTGTGGGATATCTTTAGGTTTGTTCCTAAGGTTAGTAAAAAATTAGGACCAATTTGTTGTATTTTGAATTATATTAGGGCCAATTTGTTGAAAAATCAATTAGCAAATAAAAAAGTGTATTTTTCCAATTAGATTGGGACCAAATTGTAAAAACCCCTTATTATTATTATTTAAATGAGTTGTTTTGGGGGTTCTAATATTTTATTATAAAACAAAAAAAGTCATCTTACCGATTAGGACCGACTAGACGTCATATTGTCTAATCACAACAATTTCATAGAAACTGGGGCAGCGGGCCACCGACTAGGGACTAGACGGCACCTAATCGGCCCTAGTCGGGGACTTTTGCAACACTCTATATCCTGTTGTTACACCATTAGATAATAAAGGACTAGTTGTTTGAGGCAGTGTTGGTTTGATCCGGCAAAGTAGATGGTCTGGTGCTCTCCTTAAATAGCGAATAAAAAACATTAGTTGATATTTATTGAAAGAACAACGAAATTAGAAGCCTCCCAAAAGAACAATCCCTTCAAACAAGAAGCCAAGAAAATCAAAAGAAAAATAAAAAAGAGCACACTTAGGTGTCTACCATTCTATGAAATCCCCTGCCATGCTTGATTCTAATTTTTCTGGATTGTTAGCGAAGGAATTAGAAGCTCTAGGATTATAAGTGACCACCGTGCCCTCTAAACGACTCAAAATACCCTAGATTTTGTAAACAAAATTCACATGATTGAGGCTATCAAAACCTTCATATGTAATCTAAGAAACCGCCACCTTAGAGTTGCTAACAATATCAAACTCGCACCCCTCTAGCACCGGGTTGGAAATACATAATTGGCAAGCTTTTTCTATAGCCAAGATCTCAGCTGAATTAGAGTCCTAAACTCCCACATAATGCGAAAACATACCCAAAACTTTGCCTCTTGAATCTCTTAGAACCCCACCAACACCTACTGGGCCAGGTTTGCCTCTCACGTAACTGTCAATAGAATAAGAAACATAGTTGATGATAAATAGCGCGGCTCTCCTGAACTGCCTTTTAAAGCTTAAACATTTTATTGTTTTGAACTTTTTTGACAATCTTTCCTATTACAGTATTTATACTTTGAAAAAGCTATTAGATTATGCGTCCAATTTAATATATATATATGAGATTGATGTGTTTGGTTTCCTAACTTTTGCATGAACTTGCACTATGGAATAATTATCCAAGAAGATTTTGAAAGCGCGAAATTTGGAAGAGCTTTAAGATTCCTTATGCATCTATTACTTTTACTTCTTGTATGCAAATTAAGTTTAAGAAAATGAAAAAGGAGATTCCTTATGCATCTATTACTTTTACTTCTTGTATGCAAATTAAGTTTAAGAAAATGAAAAAGGATGAAACATCCTTCTCATCTTTGTCTTTGTCTTTGTCACTTTGGGGTAGGTGGAGATCGATCTCAGATCTCAACGTGTCACTTATATTAATCTATCACAACTCATAAGACTATATAGGGCAACAATATGAAGACATCTGTTTAGGTGTCGGTGAAAATCATTTGAGGACAATAGAGCTTAAGATTTGGTGAGATTGCAAAAGAGCAACTTTGTTGTAAACGTGGACAAATAAGTTCCAACTTCCAACCATAGACATGATACATGCATGTACTCAAAACTCAATCTTGGAAATGGAGGAAGTTACTTGAAGCTGTAAATGCTGATGGATCATCGATTCATGTATAATGAGAATGACTTTTAAAGTAACTTTTTCCAGATTGTTGACTTCTTGTTGTCTTCTGTCTACAGTACATTAGAGCATCTCTAATGCTATTATACATTTGGAGAAAATGGAATGCCACATAGGATATATATTAAAAAAAGTTAGAAAAACTCTCTCCAATACTATTATCTAAGTTGAATATGGAGATGATGTGGCAAAAAAAAAAAAATTTAGAGAATATGGAGTTGAGTTTCTAATTCTAGAAACTCTCCTAGAAATGCTGACTAGGATTTCTAACTTTTTCCAATAAGATTAAAGCTTTCAACTTTTTCCACCAATGAGATTAAACCTCATTTAATTGTAAAATAAAAGAGGAGAGAGAGTATAATAATTGTTTTATTATGATTGGACAAAAAATGGATGCATATTTGACTTTAGATAATTACATTGGAGATGTGAATATGCATTTCTTTAATTTTTTTTCAAAAGTGGGTCCATAATAAATAGAAATACTGATGTGGCACTACTTAGAAACTCAAAAATGCATATTTGTATTGGAGATGCTCTTATGCATGCCGGTGTTACAATTATCATCATCTTTATGCATGCATGCATAAGAAAACAATTTTGAGGGACGAAGCCAGGATTTTGGTTTTTGGGGGGCCAAAACATAAATTAATATTGTAAGTCACGCAATCTTCAAACAATATCAGTAGGAATCCCGCACAAGAAAACGTGTGGAATCCTATACCTGAAACATTTTCAACAAAATATGATACTGTTTAGTGTTAAAAGTAATGATACAAATAAATAAATAAAATAGACATTAACTAATTAAAATGTAACACGTCTATTATCTAGAAAATTATTTATAACCAAATCAATCTAATTTTTTTTTCCTAATTTTCATTTCAATTACATAATTAAAGAGTGTATGAGAAAACACTTTTTATTTTGTTACAAAACCTATTCTTATTCTTAACGGTATATTTAATTGAAAATAATATTTTATTAGTTCTTAGCTTATAAAATATAAATTTCAATAGTTTAATTAAAATATTATTATACCATTGTTATATTTAAATCACAATTATTTACATACATGTAACTTAATTTTATAATATTCATGTCAAACCAAATTAACTTATAATAATTTTGAACAAAATTTAAATAATAAACTAATAAAATAAATTGATCAAAATCATAATAATAATTAACCTAACAAAACAAATAGTATAGGTAGTTGCTATAAGAGTTCAATATTTACTTAGTTTTTTCTAGTGAAATCTAAAATATATATATATATATATATATATATATGATATATGTAATGCACATTAGATTAGGTAATAATGTATAAAATAATAGAAAATTAAAATATTAAAATTGATTGATTTTGTTTTCTATCTTCATGGTCAATAGAATTATGGAAACAAAAATTATTAGTTAATTTATATTATTAAAATAATAAAGAGACAAGATAATATTATTACCTACTTTATATATATATATATATGTGTGTGTGTGTGTGTGTGTATAGAGTGAATCTCTCATAAGGGATCCTTATTTTAATTTTGGTAAGGACCACCATGAAATCATATCGAGTTGAATGAATTTTGATTTGAATTTTTTTGTGGATGATGAGTTCATCGAAATCTACCTATGAATAAAATTTGAAATTTTTTCAAGTACTAGAAATATTTATCCCGATTATTTTAAATATGAAGGCATCAGAAAAATGGGTGAAATATAGAAAATTCAAGAAAAATAGTTTTAGTTCTTGGAAAATTCTCAAATTTTATTCATAGGTAGATTTCAATGAACTTATCATCCACAAAAAAATTTAGATCAAAATTCATTCAACTCGATATGATTACATGGTAGTCCTTACCGAAATTAAAATAAGGGATCCTATATGAGAGACTCACTATCTCTCAATATATATACAATTTTTCTATTATCAGTTCGAATTGACAAAAGTTATATCAGTTCCTTACATGTGGGCAACTGGATTTAAATATTTTGACTGACAAGTGCATATAGTCAAGTTAAAGTATTTAAATATAGTGGTTCACATATAAAGAACTAATATAACTTTTGTCAGTTCGAACTGATAATATATATATATATATATATATATATCACATTTTATGTATAATATTTATTTTTATTGGTTTACATTTTAAATTTATATATAATCGATTTTTTTTTTTATTGGTTGGGGACCATGATCCCTATGGTCCCCTTACATTCGCCTCTTATATATCACATCTTTAAAAAAAAATCTCAATAACTTAAATCAGCAGGTTAATGATAAACATCTTTTAATCTTATAATTAAAGATTCATTTCAAAAAAACGATACACACAAACATTAAAAAAAAAAAAAATTGATAGTAAAAGTAAAATGTATCAATTATTTTATTTTGAATGATCAAGATAGCTCCATGATGACAATATATACTCACCAACCCAAGTTCATGCATTTCATGAACTTCACAAACAATATAATATTCTTCTTAATTTATTTTTTTCCTTTTTATTCAATCATGGATAATTGGAACATGTATAGTGTATATATATATATATATATATTCATACAATTCATAGAAAAATAAATTAATAGAAAAAAAAAATAAAAAAAAATAGAATTGTTTTGTGTAGATATGAGTGGAAGAATGTGCAGGGTTGTATAGCGATAAGTCACGATCGCATAGTGTATTCCAACTATGACCTATTTAATTACATGATATCGATTACCATACATATATCAATTTTTAATACAAATTTCAGTCAAAAGTACATTTGGGCATTTCTTTCCTTTTTGGACCACACCATTTTTCTTTGTCAAACATCAACTATATAAATATTTTTGCACCAATTAGTGATGTAAAATATTAATATTCTTAGACAAGATATTGAACTAGATGGGTTGAGAAATTAATTGAAATTTTATAATTATGTGTTATGTCAACGATGTATAGTTTAAATTAGAGAGAGATAAGAAGTTGGTACATGAGTGATGTCCGGTACATAACTAATTTAATTTTTCTATATAAAATAATATGAAAATTGATTGGCATGAGCAACTGTTAAGGCACATAAGACCAATATTGGTTTTTTTTTATTTTATTATTTATTTATTTATTTTATAATTAATTATAATTAATTTTTAAAAAAATAAAGAAATTGTAGTGTATCAATACAAAGGTTTAAGATTAATTAATTGTAAAGTGTGTCAATCCAAGTGATATGTCTCCACAAAGATGGAATTGTTTATTCAATAAAATTATATATATTGGGCCTATTTTTTTATTTTTTATTTTTGGATATAGGAATATTAATAAATGGTACCCAAACATATAAAAATTCAATAATTCTTCCAAGTATTTTTCTTTGTAAACTTCAACACTAGACAAATAAAATAATCAGTCAAACATGTATTTCATTTTTTAGCTATTAATCGAGTGGTTGTGACCGAATCCTATTTTTCTTGTGTTATCACATTTAAACCTAGTTTGCTGTACTTAATCTTAAACAAAAACTCGATGAATCGAATTTGTAGTACTTGGTCTAAATAAATTCGATAAAAAATTAATTAGAAAAAAATAATAAGAATAATAATATCTAAAAATTAGAGTGGGACCTATAATGTTAGTGTTTGATTCTAAAAGCACAAAGTGACGTCTAAAGAGACTTGACCAAAACCATCAACACAACTATAAAACCCACAGAACCTTCTGGACACGCAAATCTATCAAAATATCTTCCCACTCAACTTCAATCTCCACCCTTCATCTCCCTCCAACCTTATCTCACACCACCCATCGCATGTAATAATACTCACAGTTAAGTGGATTGTGTTCCTCCTCCGATTCAATCCAGTTACAGGCTTGAATCTTCCTTTCCTCGTAAAAATAAGTAAGCAAGTTATGTTGTGGGAATAGTTATCCGAATCGTATTTATAACATTAAATCTAAGATTTTAAACATACCATCTTTCTATTATTAGTTCAAACTGATATAAAATATATTATATATATATATATATAATCGTGGACCGTTATGTTTAAAAGATGATTTGACAATAGAAAAACCTCATAAAACTTGATCCGATATTAAATCTAAACAGGTCCTAGGAAACCTCGATCCAATACTAAATCTGAATAGGCCCCGATGAACCCCGATCCAATTTGACATCAGTAATTAAAAAAGTAATTATATTTAACTTGTTTTAAAAATGTCTAACAAAACAGAGAAAAAACTATATAAAAATTTGCCGGGTTCTGGAGAGTTCTTATTGAGCCTTAGTTTTTACATTTTAGTGTTTCAAGGGAAAATTAGAGAGAGATTGAAAGAACAACCGTTTCTTTTCTTTTCTCTCTTCTCTTCAACCTTCCCTCTACTATAAACAACTGGCATCTAAGGTTCCGTGTCGTGTCATGTCATGTCAAGTCTCACAAAGATGTAGTTTTGTGTTGTTAATAGGTGGGTTTGATTTGGTTTTTGGTTTGATTTAGTGATTATTGTTTCTGGGTTTGAAAAATTTGTCGACAAGAAGTTGAAGAAGAAGAGAAAGTTTTAGTCTTTTTTGTTTTTTGGGCTCAAAAATGGCTGCTAATGGAGAAGAGAAAAGCAATGATTTTTATGAAGTTTTGGGGTTGAATAAGGAATGCTCCGCAACAGAGCTCAGGGTTGCTTACAAGAAACTTGCACTGGTTAGACTTTCTTCAACCTTTGTTTGTTTGTTTGTTTTTTTTTTTTTTTTTTTTTTTTCAATCAAACGGCTATTCTTCAGTAGATCACAAACACTTCTTTTTAGCATCTTTTGATTGTATTATGTATGGCCTTGTCTTGACTGAAAATTGCTTCTCAAAATCACTTCTTTGAGGGCAAAGCAATGCATTGAATTTCTGGGATGGTTGCTGCGGTTTTTGTACAATCATTGACATACTTGATTTAATCAATTGGGTGCTCAAAGCAATTCTATGAGTTTCTGGGTTTAAGCTATGAATTTTTTTCTAGGGAAAGTGAATTCTCCTGGAAATTTTTTGATCTGATACTGGCATGGCCTTGTTTTAGCTGAAAAGTTCTTCTCAAAATCACTTATTTGAGGGTTCTTCAAAGCAAAGAATTGCATTGAATTTTTTGGGTTGTTTTTGTATATTGAAACACACGATCTAATCAATTGGGTGTCAAACTTGCGTTTTATTTTCAGCAAAGATTGACTTTTATTTTTTTTCTGGGAAAAACCTTAAATTTTCCGGGGAAAATTAATGTTGAATTTGTTGTAAAAAAGAGAATTTTTTTTCTTTTTCCTTTTATGGTTTGAATTACAGAGATGGCACCCAGATCGTTGTTCAGCTTCGGGAAATTCAAAGTTCGTTGAAGAAGCCAAGAAAAAATTCCAGGGCATTCAACATGCCTATTCTGGTAAATTAACTTGAATTCCTTTGTTTTTTGTTCTTCTATAGTTTTGAAAAATATGATTTAGAAAAGAAAAAAAATTATATAATAAATTAATGAATAATTATTAGATTCACTAGATGCTATTTTCTCTTGTCTCTCTGCTTTTATGTAACAGTTCTGTCTGATGCAAACAAGAGGTTTCTGTACGATGTAGGAGTCTATGACAGTGATGATGATGATGATGAAAATGTAATTTTTTTGTTCCTTTTTCAAATTTTCCATGATGATCGTCTCAAAAATCAAAATTTGTTGAACGATTTAACAACATATAATGATATAAATAAGGGCCTTTTTGTTCAGAAATTATTTGCCATGAATGTTAATTGTGTGTTAAATCTGATTTGTGTACTTGACTATCATGCAGGGAATGGGAGATTTCTTGAATGAGATGGCAAATATGATGAGCCAAACCAAGACTAATGTAAGTCTCCATCTAACATTTTCATTATCTAATTACAGATAGACTCGTCTAGTTTGAAAAAAAATAGTCTTTTTGACCTTTACTCAGTCTAGTTTTAAAAAGGTTTGTGACGAATTTCGAACCGTTGAGTGTAACTTACGATGAATTGGAGAGTAAATTAGAGGGCGGAATTAAGGTTGGTGGTTGGAAAAATCCTAGGTAGTAGTTAGCTTGTGTTGCTTAACTTATTACTTTATTTTTAATGGTTTGGTTGGCAAAAGAGTCATGGTATTTACTATTTAGAGCAAATCTAATGTTGGACACTAAATTTTACTCTAATTTGGTGTTGAAAGAGTATCTCTTTGGAATATGTTTACACTAGATTTTTTTTTTTATTAGTTAACTTATACAATAATAATTATTATTTTTTGGCATAACAATATTATTCTTAAATAATTACTCATATAATGTGAGAAAAAAAAAATACTATACTGAATATTATTGAACTTATTTATTCAACTAATTTTTTTTCACATTAATTTTTTTTCCATCTAATTTTTTTGCATCTAATTTTCTCTTCGTTTTCTATTATAAAAGGCAAAGCACCTCATTCTATTTCATCATTCAACCTTCCATCAAAGTTTATCGAGTTTTTATTATTACTGTTGAGCTGTGTTGTAATTTGCTTTATTTTAGAGTTTATTTATGTAATGTATTTAATTGCACTAGATTAAGCCAAGCTTTTTTTTTTTTTTTTTTTTCCATGGAATTATTGTTATCGAGTCTTTTTATTGTTAAGCTATGTTATAATTTGCCCTATTTTAGAGTTTATTTATGTTATGTATTTGATTGCACTAAATTAAGTTTTAAATTTTTTTAATATTTCAATAATTTGGGGTCTGGGGCGGGGGAGAGACTTGAACCCACCAACTCATGGTGTTGATATGAGGGACATATTACTGAGCCAACCTAATCTTGCATTGCATTAAATTAAGTTATTATAAAAGTTTAAATTAGTTAAATGTATTAATTAATAATTAAATTTAATAAATTAAATATGTATATCAATATTAGTATTAGTTTAAAGATCTCAACGTGATCTTTTCAAGGGTATACTTTTTGGGAATACATATTGTTATAACTATATAAGGGTTAAATTAGTAATTTAAAAAAATCAAAATAGACTGATGTGATATTTACAATTAATTTTTTTTTAAAGGATTTGGTGTGCATTGTAGCTACACCAATTTTTTTGTTTTTAGTGTGTTAGTTAGAGTTAATTTTTACACCAATTTGGTGTTTTTAGTGTGTTGGTTGGAATTGCTTTTAGGAATATTCTTATACCAAATTTTGTTCCACTTCAATGATCTACACTAAATTTTACACCAAAAGAGTATTTTTAAAATATATTTTTTTAATAAATATTTAAATTATTATAAAAGTTTAATATTATTTAAATATATAGTTAATAAGTAAGTTAAATAAATTGAATATGTATATTAATATTGGTGTCATTTTAAAGATATCACCGGTACATTTTATTTAGAATATATATTGTTAAAATTAAGTATAATAGAGTTAAGTAGGAGATGGTTAAAGTAGGAATTTTAAAAAAATTAAAATAATCGATTTGACTATTTAAAAATAAATATAGAAATAAATAAAAGTTGGTGGGCATGCAACTGTTCAACCACAATAAAATTTTTTTGTTGGGAATTGTAATTAGCGCCAACTCTTCAACCATATAAAAAATTTGTTGCGAATTGTAATTAGTGTCGATATGGCGTACGGCTGGAGTGTTCCTAAACTCTATTTTGAAGTTTGGGGTTGTGTATAGCGCAACGTTGGAGTTACTCTAGCGCTAGAATTGAGCAACTCCAATGTTGCGTTATACACATCCCCAAACTTCAAAATAGAGTTTGGAACCACTCTAACCGTGCTCTACATTGTTGTTAATTGTAATTCCCAACAAAATTTTTGTGTGTGGTGGAACAGCTGGACTCAACTGGACGCCAGCTTTGGCGTGCAACTGTTCATTTCACCTACTTTATTTATTTATTTTTAAATATTTAATAGTTTAATCGATTACTTTAATTTTTTTTAAATCCCTAATTTAACACTCATACTTTAATTATAATAATATGTATTGCAAAAAAAAAATTGTTGGAAAACTCTCAACATATTCAATTTACTTATTAATTATATATTTAAATAATATTAAGTTTTTGTAATAATTTACATATTTATCGGGAGAATATTCTTTTATGATGTTTTTTGGTGTGGGATATTGGAGTGGAAAAAAATTTGGTGTAAACATATTCATAAAAGATAATCTTTCAACACCAATTGAAGCAAAATTTGGTTTGCGCTCTTAGTCCAATATAGTTTGTAATTTTTTATTGGCTCAAAAGACTTTGTGACTTTATGGTCACATGAGTGATCCATCTATCCATCTATTGTGTGATCAAATCCCTGAAAATCAGTTCTTGATGGGCCCCAGTCCGAGGTCTTGACCAATGACATCAAAGTTTTAAATGTGCAGACACTGTAGATTCTAGATCTCAAAAGATCTCGACTGTATGGTGACATGATCATTCATGAACCTCTTGATGGGCCCCAGTTTGAGGTCTTGAGCAATGACATCAAAGTTTTAAATGTGCAGACACTGTAGATTCTAGATCTCAAAAGATTTTGACTGTATGGAGACATGATCATCCATGAACCATCTATCCATCTATTGTGTGATCAAATCCCAGAAAATCGGTTCTTGATGGGCCCCAGTTTGAGGTCTTGACCAATGACATCAAAATTTTAATGTGCAGACTGTAGATTTTTAGATCTCATGTCTTAACAAAGACTTCTGTGGGACCTGAAAAAGCAGTGGTTTGGATTGGTTGAATAGAACAGTTCGTCCATGAATTGATCTAATGTGAATGAGCATATTCTGATGAGTTTTTGTACAATGTTTACCGCCTAGGGCGACTAGCGCCGACTAATACAGCCGATTAATAGCCGTCTAGGGCTAACTAGCGCCGACTAGTCACCCACCGTCTAATACAGCTGATTAGGTTGTTTTCGCCATGGCTGGATGCCGCCTAGGGCCTAGGCGGGAGCATGGCTTAAGATGAATTGGTCTAATGTGAATAAGCATATTCTGATGAGTTTTTGTACAATGTTTATCGGCAGTGATGGTTGTAACGATGTTGATTCTGTGGTGCTTGGAATGTGAAATTGGCAGGAAAAAAATGGCGAGGAGAGCTTCGAGAAATTACAGGAGTTGTTTGAGGAAATGTTTCATGGGGACGGTGAGGCATTAGGGTCTAGTTCCCAGGGTACTGCTGGTAGTTCATGTTCTACTTCTTCGTCATCTTATGTATCATATATGGATAATTCTAGTTCAAACATACGCAATTCATGCGAAATGAATTCGAGTAAGACGAATTTGGAGGGCTCCTCTAGTTTCGATGCACACTTCCAGGGTTTCTGTTTAGGGGTAAGTAACCTTCTCTCACGAATTGTTTTTTCTTGATCATGTCAAGTAGATTAATTTCAGTGTGGTTTTATTTTGGAGGCATCTTTCTCATTGGCTTGAAATTTTCACCATAAATACGTTACATTTAGTAGTGTAACTACTTAACTAACAACCGTAAACAATTTTCGAAGAAGTGATTCATCTATGTCATATTTTAGAGGCAGAGCGTTGTAGTTTTGGTGAATTTCTCATGTAAGCTCCTATTGCATATAGTTGTGTCGTGTTGGAAACTGTAGGCTTTCCTTTGGCTGATTAAAGAGTTAATTCCTCATTTTATCGAATTAGAACTCCATGCTTAGATCCATGAATTAACGGTGGTAATTTTTCATACTTGTTCGCATCTTGGATGGATGGGTTGTTGAAGTTAAAAATGTTGGAATTGAAGTGACCAAAACAAATCATCAAATTTTTTGATTGAAACCAGGTTTAGGCACTGGCTATTCGATCTCTGCTAATATTCTCCATATCTGCATTCAATTTTAAGAGGACAGGTGGAACACCAGCACAATTTCAGGAAGGAGAAGGGAGTAGGAGGAGGACTTCCCAGAGGAACAGGCGGTAGCAGGAGACGTGGCAGGAAACCGAAACTTTCATCCAGCCACAATGTCTCCTCCTCATCCTCCAACGATCATTCGGGTATCTCTGCTTCGTGATGCAGTACCGTTTGATCATCAAAATCAACGTAAATCCATCCCAGCGCATGCATTTCAGCCAGCTCCAACATGGCCAGGAGGATTTAGTCATCCCATATACCGAGTGTGCAAAGGTAACATTGCCAGCACCAGTGAGTTTTATTTATTCTCAGAAAGTCATCGTATCATTTTCCTTCGGACTTGTTATTTATTGCATCATCAAGTTAGACAAGCTTTGTTTATGTAATACAATACAATTTCATGTCGAACAACCATACAACACCACCATGTGATCTATATGAATCGACTCTGATATAATCATGTGTTGGATGAGCAACATGAGAGGCAAATGTGATAGGGACCATCAGAAAACCAGTGCAATTAAACTGTCACAGGCCAAATATCCAGAAGCTGGACTCAAAGCCTCTTCTGTCTTCTTTTTGGTTGGATTGTGAAAGGTTACAAAGCTAAACAGTAGAGGTGTAAATCGGATCCGGATATCCGAATCCGATAAAAGTCTGAAGACACTACGAGTTTGAATCCGATCCGGTATGTATCCGAAACTGACACTGAATCTGATCCGGTTAAAAGTCCAAAACTAGTTTTTTGGATAAATTCGATTTCAAAATTATTTTTAAACATTAATTTAAATTTTATTTTTACATTTTGAGATCACACTGCAGTACTGTACACTGTGTAGTATAATTTGTTATTTTATATATTTTTTTTTATCAATTTTATAATAAATTACATTTTATGTACAAATAGATTTTTTATTAATTAATTAATTAGGTTTACAATAAATAATTTTATTCTTCCAAAGTCCAAACTAACAATTTGCAATAAACTATCAGGTTGTTTTTTTTATTTCAAAAATATGAAAATCCAATTTCATAAGAATCCAGTTTGAATTTTTGTACGAAAATTATCCAAAACCGAGTCCGGAACAGTGTTTGAATCCGAATTTGGAAACGGATTCGAATCCAAAATGAATCCGTAAAAATCCGTATCCGGTACTATCCAAACTTCGGATTGGAAGGCAGTTTTTATAAAAATCCGATTGGAATCCGATCGTTTATTTTTCGGATCAAGTCAGGTTTGAATCCGAAAATCCGAAAAATCAAAATCCGACCCGTTTGACATCTCTACTATTGTCTTGTAGAGTTTATCGTTCCCCGAAAGACCACACGACACCCAACCACCAAACCATGACCACCAGGGTCCACCACACCACCACCTTTTGGTTTGACGAGTAAAGAAAAGGTGTAAGCTCCACATTTTTGGCCACGCAAGTTGCCATTTAGAAACTTCAATTCTAGAAATGGTGGCCGCTTTTTTCCGCACATTTCCTGTCATTTTAATATCAAAATCAACTTCTTTCAATCAAAAAAAAAAAAAAAAAAAAAAAAATTCAACTTGCTCAAGTTGTGTGCCTCTACTACTGTAGAAGAGCATAGAGAGTCGTGTATGCAAATCTAGATCAATTTTTTATGCATGTGTCGCCCGTGTCGGTGTATGTATATTTATATATTTTCTCTAGTTTTTTTTTTTTTTTTTTAATTATTTAGTTTTTCTAATTAAAAACTCATGATTTCAAGAACATCTTGTTTTTCATGAAATTGTAATTATTTTTGGGTATAATTTGCTAATAGAGTTTATAAATTTAGTATTCAACTACACAATCCAATATAGATGTGGATCTTTTAATATAGATTATCTTTATTGGAAAAGGATTAAAATGGGTGTGTGATTTTTCATAATTAAATATTAACAACTTACAAGTGACTTTGCTTTGCTGTATTAAGAATTATTAATTTAATGTAAATCTCAATTAGATTTTGAGGATTTTTATGTAGATGTGTAACATACTAACATGCCATGTTGTTTCAAGTTGCCAATATAAATTAATTATGGAATATTAAAAATAGTTTTAGTCGAAAAATAGAAAAAGAAAAATTCAGAGCCATTCTTTCCCTCTAAAAATAGATATTTTGTGGCCCAATAAATAAAAATTAACAACTATAATTTTAGTCAAGAAATTAATCTTTTCATGTCCAATATGTTGAACAAAATAATTAGCATTATTTTTCCCACCAAAAGATAGTTTTAAGTTCTAAACCGAATGAAAAAAAAGAAAAAAATAATAATAATAAAATGGATACAAATTATAACAGGAAAATTAAGAATGAGAAATTAAAAAAGAAATAGAATTAAGAGAGAGAGAAATAAAAAATAAGAGAAAAAAATGAAAAGGAAAAAAATAAATAATAGAAAAAGGAAAAAAAAAAAAAAGGTGTAAAAAAGAAAAGAAAATATAAGGTAAATAGGAAATAATAGAAAAAAGAAAAAAGGGAAAAAAATTGAATGCAAACATTTTCTTTTGGAAATAAATTGAATGCAAATGTGAGAGATGGAAACAAGTAAGGAAAAATAATATATTTTAATGTTATCACTAGATTTTAGCAATTTTAAACTAATTGAAATAATAATATATTTTTTTATAAGGTAGAAGCCACACAAACCCTACCTCCCACTTATTTGTTTTTATGAAAAACGGCCGCACTACTCTTATTTCCTCAAGTTTTCTTCAGGTAAGAATCAAAACAATTCAATTATCTTATCATTTCTTCACATGAAACTCAATATTACCTGCTTATCTCATTTCTTGCAAGTAAATTGAGCAATTTATGAGTTTTGTTTGTTAATTTTGTTATTCTATATTGGTTGATTTTAATCTTTTAATGTTTAATTTCTTCTTACTTTTATATTATTTCGTAAAATTTTTTGTTACGAAATCCTCTTTTTCTTGCAGTGTTAGTAATATTTCCACAAAAAGTAAAGATAAATAGAGATGGAGAGAACAAGTTGTGATTTGAATATGTAAATGGTGTAACAAGTTGATAGCTAGGAAGCACGGATACTCCATTTGGTGGAGGTAACTCGTATTGAACTCGTATCCGGTTCAGATACTCTACGAATACTTCAGGATACGTATCCGATACACCAAATGGTGTATCCGTTGACTTTTTCATAAGTTTGACTAGCGGATACTTGGCCGATACTTGACAGATACTTGAAGGATACTTGAAGGATACATTAAGGATATTTTTGGGGCAATATTATAATTAATTTAGTATAAAACGTGGTTAAATTATAATTTCAAAAATTTGATGTCAAAATGAAATTGTAAAGAAATTTTGGTTTTGATTCCATTGACATGGAGAATAACGAGATACATGATATTGAAAATCTTTATCTTGATAAACAAGAGTTAGAGGTCGAATTATTTAGATCATTTAATCATATGAATGATGACAGCGAAGTTAAATAGGAATTTAGAATATGTTTTATGAGTTTTTTTTATTTATTTTATTTTTTATTTTTATGTATTATTTAGATTTTATAATGTGTTATGACTTATGTGACGTATGTTTTATTTGGATTTTGTAGTATGTTACAACTTATGTGACATGTTTTATTTAGATCTTGTAGTATGTTACATTGCTATGACTTATATAGATATGTGACATGTTTTATTTGGATTATGAATATGTTTTGATTTTGAATGAATTATCAAATATATGTTTTGATTTTGAATGAATTATCAAATATGTTTTCATATATTATTATTTTTAAGAAAATATAAATATATATTATTTTAATTAATGTATCATGCCGTATCCGTATCCTAGTTTTGAAGATTTACCGTATCCCCGTATCCCCGTATCATGCCGTATCCGTATCCGTGCTACTTAGGTTGATAGTAGAATAACAATATTATTGAAAAATAATATTAATGTTGATTTTGTCTTGCAGATCTCCATCTAGAAACACTAACAAAGATCAAATCAAATTCTCGAAGTGAAAATATAATAATAATAATAATACACAAGAGTTTATAATTATGTGACGAATTAATGAAATTTTATTAATTTATAATTAAGAGAAAGAAAGAATTTATTGGATGGAAAGAGTAAATTAAATAATACAAAAGCACAACCTGTAAAAAAAATGATCACCTAGTTACATTACTACTTGATGATCATCAATCAACAACAATTTTGTTCTAGCTAGAGAGGTTGTGAGTAGATAAATTTGAATCTAAATTAAACTAGAGATTGTATGGTTTAGGTTTTTTCATGTCAGCAACGATACCGCAAAGTGGAGCATTGTCAGGAAGGTTGTACTCTTCCTTGAGAGACCTCCTTGGAGAGTAGACACTAATATAGAGTTGTTGTCCGAGATAAGTCCTCTCAGTCAATTCGGATCTTATGTTCCACATACCTGCATTGTCGAATGTCAACAGGATTGCTGCCCAGGATTTTGGGAAAACTTGGACGGTGTGTCTGCTCACTGCATCCTGGAGATTGTAATTCTTCCTCTTCTCAGGAGTCCAGGTTCCAGGCTCAACGGCAACAGCGAAGAAAGAGTAGCCATCAATCTTCCAAGACTGGATGGTGTTCTCGTGGTTCTCGAAAATGATCTCCACAAAGTCATGGAATGTAACGTTGCGAATGTTGGTATCGACAATAACCTTAGTGATCTTTTCAGCCGGTGGGGTGATACTCATCACATTGTACTTGAAAACCTTTTCAGGAACCCCGTAGTATTCAGCGAATTTTGGTGGGGTGGTTGGATTGACGTGTGAGACACCGTTAATGGCATAACGGAGCTTTCCATCGACCTTGTTGGCACTGCTGACAAATTTGTATGTCTGAGTGATGTTGATTTCACCGTAGTGGTATGATCCCTGTGGGTTTGGCCTGGCGGCACTGGCTGTCAGGTTCCACCTGAAGGTACGGAATTGATTGAGTGACCAGGCCCATCCGGCAGGACCCTTGGGGAGCTCTGGTGAGGCTGGTCCTTTTCCACCTTTGTAGCTGATCAAGCCGGTAGCCATCAGGGGCTCGCCCTTCAGGAACCTGGAGGAGGCAACCAGGTAATAGTCCTTGGGTTTCTGATCAGCTTTGACAAGAACTGAATAGCATTGCCCGACGTGCACGTCAAGGGACTCGTACACATTCTGAACAACATGAGAGCCTTCCATCTCGACAAGCTTCATGTTGTGGCCTTGGATTCTGAAGTTTAGACTGGTCCTTAGTCCAGGATTGCAAATCCTGAACTTGTAAGTCCTTCCAGGCTTCAAGGTGAAAAGGGGTTTGCCTTTGCCGTCAGTCTTGCCTGATTGGCCGTTAATGAGGACACCTTGTGGCCTGGCTAGAGTGCGGCCGCTGTCCAAGATCTTCCTGAGCTCGGAGTGGCTCTTGGTGTACCAGTCATTGATGAGGACATAGAAGTCATCATTTTCTAAAGGTAGTGTATATGGGATTGGGATGACTGAGCGGCTGTGGACATTGAGACCACCGAAGGCACCACCTGCTCTGTGGAGGGCAGTGGAGGGGTAGTACATGTAGGTACCGATCTGATCCTTCACTTGGAAATGATAGGTGTAATTCGTTCCAGGAGCAATTGGGCACATTGTGCCAAGAACTCCGTCCTGCCATGAATTCTTCCTATGCTGGATTCCACTCCTAATAATATACAATACATGTTATTTTCATTAATCGGAGTAAATTTTTCATCTAAATTATCCAATTAGACGTGATATAATAAATAGAATATGAACAAGTTTTAATAACCAAATCAAAACATTTTTATTGATAGCCGAGCCCAACTTATAAAAATTTCTTTTCTCGTTTTGTCTAACATTAGAATCAACAGCAGCAGCAGTCGTTCCTGTTAACTGTGATTAGTGAATAGAAACTAAACAACAGAACGAAGAATTAAAACGTACCAAGTGAGAAGGAATGGCTCGTCAATGTTGTTGAAAACATTGACAATAACATTATTATTGGTGGTGGAATTGATGGTAGGTCCTGGGAACTGGCCGTTGATGAGAATAACTTGCTGAGGCACTCCCAAGGGAGAGATGGTGCCATAAGTGATATTCCATGTGTAGAACAAGTATGGATCTTCACCGTGGACTGTCGTCAATGCTCCGGCCGTAAGGCACAGCAAGAACACCAACACTGCTGATGTCATCTCTCTACCCCTTTCTTCTATTTTCTTCTTCCAAATGCCCTCTTTATAACACTCTTTCTTCCTCCCACCTCTGCCTTCATGCACAAACAATTTACTATTTAGGAAAAGTAGTTTATTTATTTATTTTGACAAATTCATGATGGATTCCCCACCACCAATTCCACCATTTTTTAAGATCAAAACAGTTTCAACAGATTTAATGTAGCAACATGTCAAATTTTACTGTTATGTACAATATGTCAAATTCACTCTCAACCATTAAAAGTACCGAAACTAATGGTTAAATCGTTAAGTGGAAATAGAAGAAAATGGTATAGTGTAGGAAAACATTAATGTGTGCCTTAATTAGTTGTATCGATATAATTTCAGATAAAAATAAAATTGCACAGGTTTTCATATCTTGAAAAAAATAAAAATTTTGTTTTGACTTGAACTTGTTTAAAACACAAGTTGATAACCCTCTTGTAAGCATTTGATAGAACTAATTATAAATAAACTCCCATGCATGACCCTCTTGTATCACTCTCTCGTTCTTGTTAAAACTAAAAAAAAAAAACAAGTAAATTAAATCTTTAACAAAGTATAATGTGTTTTGAGTTGATGAGTTGAAGATGATAGTGTGAAGTGTATAGTCTAAAAAGACATTCGTGATCTAGGGTAAAAGACACTTGTATCGAAGCTTAAAACGAACACTATCTACTTAATCAGCTAAAACCATTACATATCGCTTCTCTAAGAATCTCATCTATCAAATTGTTGATTATGTGATTCTGTCCATATTATTCATTAATTGTTAATTTACCGGTAGAATTGATTGACATTTTTACAAACAATGGGGGTTTCTTTTTTAAAGGAAAAGAGTTTTCAGAATTTTATTGCCTTAAATCATAAGAACACAACTTTGTATCAAACCAGGACAAAATGATGAACCATGACACCAACCTTGAGAAGCACAGAACACTAGCAACAAAAAGTTCCTCAATAAAAGAGGAGAAAGAACCAACATGAGGCAAAACGAACGCCACACGAACCGGGCCAAGATTGATGATTGCGAATCATAGCGCCAACCCCGACAAAATTAGTTCCATTCGCAACATCAACACTCATTTCCGAACACCCCCGACAGAGGTGGACACCATTTAGGAGGCACTCTAATCATATGACTTGAAATCACCAAATAAACTTGGATGAACCTTGTTGAAATCCTCCAAAAAAAAAAAATGACTAAGCAAATGGTTGAATATATTCGGAATTTATTTCAAACTTACTAGAAGAGAATCATTTTTATTTTTTTAATGAAAAAAAAAAAAAACATAAATAATAGACAAATTAACAAATGAATTAAAGACAATAATGTTACACATGACTAGCTCTCTCGTTGGTAATATAAAAGTTTATAAAGAAAACGTGTCATTATTTTTTTTAATTTTTTTTTTTTTAGAGAACTAGTTGATTAGTACAAATGGTAACATTTTTTATACTGATCAGCTGAACCAATTTATTAAAAATTTGTACTTGTCTAGATGGCTTATAAGTTATATCAATTAATTTATTACATTTGATTGTCAATTTCAAAGGTTCCATTCCAAATCAAGCTTATTAAAAATAAAAATGATGAAGAAACACAATCGTAGATAGGAAAAGAAGAAAAGAAGTGACGAGATCAATAGCATAATAATGGAAAACTTTTCTAAATAAAAACCAAGAAATAAAACAAATAATAGGGGTGATGTTAATTAATACGTGTCCTAAGTACGAGGAGTTTATCGGTTGATCAACCTCATTTCGTTATTAAAGAATAAAGACACATATACGTATAAACCGGCCAAAATTGGATCGTCTAATAGTGGAGAAAATGTGGTGTGGGGTGATACTTTATAGATTTTTTATCAGAGTGCTTTCCTTTGTCTTCTGTAGTCTTCTCTGTGTTTTCAGGAGCTTCTGGGCTTCATATGGCTTTTAATTGGTGTGCTTTGGGTTTGCCTCTTTTCTGGGCAGCCCTGTTTTAATTGTTATTATCGGCTCTCCGCCTTTTTAATGAAGCGTGCAGGTTAAAAAAAAAAACTTAAAATTTAAATAAATAATTCATATGTATTTTTATAAAAGTATCTCCGAGACTTTCATACCGATAATCATTGACATTGTAACAATGTCAATGTCAAGTAACTTGCTTTTTATGTGGCATAAAAATAGATTTGATAGACAATCAACTAAAAATTTGATCTCTAGTACTTCCGTCTAAAACACAATTTTTTTAATGACGTATTCATTTGTTTTTTCCTATTTTATTTTTTTAATAACGTGTTCATTTTTTTTTCCTATTTTATTTTATATTTTTTTCCTTATCAAAAATATATGAAAAATTAATATCAATTTTAAATACTTACCTAGTCAACTGAAAAAATAGTTGTGCAACAGACCGTCTGAAAATAGACGATAATGTTGATAATGTCTAATTTTTTTTTGCCACGTCAGCTTGGGGTTGAATATGTACGGCTGCATTGGAGAAATATTTAGTAGCAGAATGTCTATTAATCCTACGTGTCATCTTTTTTTTTTTTCACAAGCCACTATTTCATTAGAGATGCTTTAATACGTCAATACACAACTTTATGTGCCTCGAAAGAAAATGTATCCCAATTTATCTGATTTTTCTAGATTTTTATATCCTTATTGGTTATGATATGAAAATTTCCGGATTGATTTTTCCCTAAAAAAAAAGTCTCCTGGTAATTTGTATCGTATCGGATTTGATATTTTTTAGATTTGGATTTGGATATTGACATCTTCGGATTAAGACTATTTTTTTTTGGATTTTCTGATTAAAAAATATATATATTAATAAAACAATTTAATTTTAACTTTAACTAACACTTTTTTTAAAAAATAAATTCTTTTTTAAACTAAAAAAATGATTACGTGTGACGTGTAGTGTGCATGCACAAAAATTATAATTAAAAAAAAAATTATAAATATATATTTAATTTTTTTTTGAAATATCAGTTTTGATTTGGATATATTCAATTCGAAATCGGATTCAGATCAAATTTGAACAATATATTTCTCATTCCATATCCGAAAATCGGATAAAGATATCTTCGGATTCAGACTTTTTTTGTTCAAATTTTTCAACCGGATTTAGATTGGATACGGATCATCCTATACAATTTTACATCACTATATGCATGTGCCCTAATATTTTCTATAAATGAAAATAGAAAAAAATAAATAAATAATAACTTTTAAGTCACAAATGAATTTTTTTAATGAGAAGAATTGAGAATAATGATGTTTCCCTTTCGCAGTTTCGCCCATCAAAGCATTATTAACCAAACTAAATTATTTGGGACAATTATATGTAGGGTTGTATAAGTCAATTGGCTTTATGAGTGCTATGAAGTTTTTGTGCCATGAATCAAAAGTGAGATTTTTGAGAAAAAACAAAAAAAAGAAGGAATTTGGGGACTGTATTTTATGCTAATATATATGATATAACCTGTTCAAAGAAGCAATGTACATTAACATTTTCATTGAATTTAGATTTTTTTTTTAAAAAAAAAAAAGAAGAAAAAAGCACTTATGTAGGGTAATAACACTCTTCTATATGATTCCACTCATACAGGACAGATAAATTCTGTAATTCTTTAAAAATCTTGTCGAATACATTATCAAAATAAAATAAAGTAAACTTATCAGTATGATCTCTAGTATCAGGTGTCAGTTGATCCTAACAAACAAGACTTAGAAGATCATGAATGGACAATAATATTTTTTTAGAGAGGTTGTGAGTACATAATTTGAATCTAAATTAGAGATTGTATGGTTCGGGTTTTGGCATGTCAACAACATCACCGCAGAGTGGAGAGTTGTCAGGAAGGTTGTACTCTTCCTTGAGAGACCTCCTTGGAGAGTAGACACTCATATAGAGTTGTTGTCCGAGATAAGTCCTCTCAGTCAATTCGGATCTTATGTTCCACATACCTGCATTGTCGAATGTCAACATGATTGCTGCCCAGGATTTTGGGAAAACTTGGACAGTGTGCCTGCTCACGGCATCCTGGAGATTGTAATTCTTCCTTTTCTCAGGAGTCCAGGTTCCATGCTCAACGGCAACAGCAAAGAAAGAGTAGCCATCAACCTTCCAGGACTGGATGGTGTTCTCGTGGTTCTCGAAGATGATCTCCACAAAGTCATGGAATGTAACGTTGCGAATGTTGGCATCGACAATAACCTTAGTGATCTTTTCAGATGGTGGGGTGATACTCATCACATCGTACTTAAAAACCTCATCAGTAATCCCGTAGTATTCAGCGAATTTTGGTGGGGTGGATGGGTTGACGTGTGAGACACCATTAATGGCATAACGGAGCTTTCCATCGACCTTGTTGGCACTGCTGACAAATTTGTATGTCTGAGTGATGTTGATTTCACCGTAGTGGTATGATCCCTGAGGGTTTGGCCTGGCGGCACTGGCTGTCAGGTTCCACCTGAAGGTACGGAATTGGTTGAGTGACCAGGCCCATCCAACAGGAGCCTTGGGGATCTCTGGTGAGGCTGGTCCCTTTCCACCTTCGTAGCTGATCAAGCCGGTAGCCATCAGGGGCTCACCCTTCAGGAACCTGGAGGAGGCAACCATGTAGTAGTCCTTGGGTTCCTGATCAGCTTTGACAAGAACTGAATAGCATTGCCCGACGTGCACGTCAAGGGACTCGTACACATTCTGAACAACATGAGATCCTTCCATCTCGACAAGCTTCATGTTGTGGCCCTGGATTCTGAAGTTTAGACTGGTCCTGAGTCCAGGATTGCAAATCCTGAACTTGTAAGTCCTTCCAGGCTTCAAGGTGAAAAGGGGTTTGCCTTTGCCGTCAGTCTTGCCTGATTGGCCGTTAATGAGGACACCTTGTGGCCTGGCTAGAGTGCGGCCACTGTCCAAGAGCTTCCTGAGCTCGGAGTGGCTCTTGGTGTACCAGTCATTAATGAGGACATAGAAGTCATCATTTTCTAGTGGTAGTGTGTATGGGATTGGGATGACAGAGCGACTGTGGACATTGAGACCTCCGAAGCCACCAGCTGCTCTGTGGAGATCAGTGGAGGGGTAGTACATGTAAGTACCAATCTGATCCTTCACTTGGAAGTGATAAGTGTAATTCGTGCCAGGAACAATTGGACACATTGTTCCAAGAACTCCGTCCTGCCATGAATTCTTCCTGTGTTGGATGCCACTCCTGATAATATACAACGCGTGTTAGTTTCAGGAAATCAAACTTCTTTTACTTAACTTGGTTTTATTTTTAATATCAAAAGCAATCATTCTATTAACAGTGATCGGTAAATGTAAACCAAATAAAGAAACGGAAGAAAAAGAAAACGTACCATGTGAGAAGGAATGGCTCGTCAATGTTGTTGAAAACATTGACAATAACATTATTGTTGGTGGTCGAATTGATGGTAGGTCCGGGGAATTGGCCGTTGATGAGAATAACTTGCTGTGGCACTCCCAAGGGGGCGATGGTGCCATAAGTAATATTCCATGTGTAGTACAAGTATGGATCTTCACCGCGGACCGCTGTAAATGCTCCGGTTGTAAGGCACAACAAGAACACTAACACTGTTGTTGCCATCTCTCTACTTTTCTTTCTTGGAAACAAAGACAAGAACCCTCTCCTTATAATACCTCTGCATCCTCCCACCTCTAGCTTCCTGTACAAACAAGTGTATGGAGCATCAGCAATTTAGGAAAACTAGTTGTTTGATAAATTCAAGATGAATTCACCACCACCAATATTCCACCATTTTTTTAGGTCAAAACATTTTCAACAAATTAGAAAGGCATTTGCTAATATTAGTTTGCACTTAGTTACGTACAATATTTTCAACAGATTTTGATTTTCGTATTTGCAAAAAGGATCGTACCCAAGAAAAATGTGATGAGTTTTGATCTTCTTAGTGTATGAAAAATGTGTGTATTTAGGTGAGGTTTGTATTAATATATATATATATATATATATATATATATATAATGGTTATATATATATATATAGCACATTGGACACATTTTAAAGAGTTGAGCATCCAAATTTCACAACAATAAAAGTGAAAATATGGATGCCGATATATAGTTGATGAATATATTCAAAATCTATATCAATCTTACTATAAAAAGAGAGAATATTCAAAAATTGTGTTTTTTTTTTTAAATGAAAAAAAAAAACATAAATAATATACAAAAAAATGAATTGATAGAGACAATAATGTTCCACATGAGCAGCTCTCTCGACAGCAAGATAAAAATTTATAACGAAAATTTGTCATAATTTTCTAAGAACTATTTTTTTTTTTAAATAATAAAATTTGACGTTATAAGTCAATTAGGACCTACCGATATCAAACACTACATGTACTGTTCATATATTTCTATTTTTATAATCTAGAGATATTTACCTCCACTAGAGGAATGAGGTTTCCTCACACTTTACGATTTTATGGAAAAATATGAGATAATATAATATATACAATATGGTATTATGGTGAAGTTCATTTTTGAAGACTAACCATCTACCGACTCTTGATGCGTTGGCTTGGTCTTTTAGTCCTAATGGTTGTTTTTCAGTGGGCTCTTTTAGAAAATGTTTGGAAAGTTTGGTTGATAATTGTTGCACGGTTGAGTGTCCATTTTTATGGAAAGGTATTTGCCCTCCGAAAGTTGAAATTTTCTTGTGGCAACTGCTCAAAGGAAGGTTGCTAGTTAGGATGTGCTTGGTAAATTTGGCATGGCCAACTTGGCAAATGTTGGATGTCCTATGTGTGGGAAAATGTCCGAGACCATTGACCATCTATTTCTGCTGTGTGAATGGTCTTGGGAGCTGTGGATGAAAGCAATGAGAGAGTGGGATATGGTCTCATGTTGCAGCTCATCAATTGGGAAGTGGATGGAAGGTTGGAGTGGTTTTTGCACCTCCAAGGCCAGATTAAGGGCGTGGTACCTGCTGTTTTATTCTATGGTTTGGACTATTTGGGAGTTTCGAAACAATGCGGTATTTAACGGAAAATCTGCGTGTCTCTCTATGGCTCTAGACTCTGTCAAATTTAGGGTGGTATGGTGGTTCAAAACCTTTGGCCTCGGTTCAAAAGAAGATATTTCGATTCTGTTGCTGGATATTGAAGGTAGATGTGTGGATAACAAACCTGTGAAGATAGTCAAGCAGAATTGTTGGATCCCACCTTCGAACAAGGATTTAGTATTTAATGTAGACAGTTCAGCGAGAGGCAATCCGGGGCCGGCTGGTATTGGGGGAGTCCTAAGAGATGCAAGTGGTAAGATTTTGTGTATTTTTTCAGACTCCATTGGCATAGCTGATTCAACCTTGGCTGATATCCTAGCTATACGCAGAGCAGTTATGGTGATCTCTTCCAGCCAGTTTTATTCTGATAGAGGTATCTCTATTTCGAGTGATTCAAAAGCAGTTGTGTCATGGATAAATGGGGATGGTGATGGCAATTTAAATCATGTCAAGTTAATATATGATATCAGACAAAGTTTGTTGCTAAGGAAATTTATTTCTGTTATGTTTACACCAAGAGGATCCAATGCACTTGCTGACTACCTGGCTAAGGAAGGAGCTGGGGCGGAGGGTGAAAGACTGGAATGGGGAGCTTGAAGTTCCTATGTGGTGCCTCTATGTTGTGGTTTCTCTGTTTTCCCTATATAGCTAGTGTATAGTGTCATCTATTTTGGGCTGTCTTTTGCTCTGTAGGCCTGTTTGTTTTGTTGTGATGCTACTTTGACATTTGTTTTGTAGGACTTTCTTCGCAATTGAGGCTATTATTAATAAAACAGCACTTTCAAAAAAATCTACTGACTCTTGAATTTTTTTGAGAACCAGTTAGAAGTTAGAACAATTGGTAACATTAATTTTTTATATTGAGCTGCATCAATTTATTAAAAAAAGGTATGGGTTTAATTTGTAGTTATCAATTGCCAAGCTATCAATTAATTTATTACATTTGATTGTCAATTACAAAGGTGCCATTCCAAATCAAGCTCATTAAAATAATAATAATAAATAAATAAATAAATAAATAAATAAAATAAAATAAAAAACACAATCAAATATTAGAGGAAAATAAGAAAAGAAGCCCAATCATGGAATATTACTTTTTCAATAAGAAAACAAGAAATGAAAACTTATATTAAAACAAGTAGTGATGTTACATATGAACTAATTTTTCTAAATGAGAAGAAATGACAATAATGTTGTTTTCCTTTCACAATCAAAGCTTCACCTAACCAAACTAAATTATTGAATTTGGACCAATTTTTTGGGTTAATAGCACCAGTACCCCTGAACATATAGCAAAATCGTATAATGCCCCTTGAAATTTTTTTTCCTGTCATTAAACCCCTCGAACTCCCATAAATAGGCAAAAATGGACGGAATGCTAACTTCCGTCCATTTTTTTGTCACATGCTCTTCATGTGCAGCTATAGTTAGGGGTAAAGTTGGAATTAAAAACAAACAAAAAAATTGGGGAACAACAATATTCAAACTCATCTTAATCATATATTTTACAACAAACAAAATTTACATTTCACAAAAATAAAAAAATAAAACAAAACATAAAAATAAAATTATAAAAATTAAAAAATAAAAAACAAAACAAATAATCATCGATCCATCTTCTTCTTTGGTTTTGTATTTGTATTTGAGTGTGTGTATTTGGGTGTTTGGCTGGTGAAGTAAAAACTGTTTTGTATGGACAAATTTCGAACAAAAGTGTATATGTGTTATGGAAAATTTCGATCGTTTGTGTTGCGAAAAATTTCGAACAAAAGTGAAAAATTTCGAACACGCAATACAAACAAAAGTGTTTTGAAAAATTTCGAGAGACCCAAAGGATTGAAGATGAAAAAGATGGACACTATCATCGATCCAGTCCTCATTTTCTCGCCAACCAAACATTTCACAATCAATGATTTTCCCATCATTCTGTCTACAATTCCACTCATTCTTCGAAAATCTCTGGTCGTCTGATGCTCGTCTTCCACAACACAGATACAAAACCATACCTTCTGTTTGAATCACGCGGAAGTTGTTCACCAGACCCTAAGTAGTGTCCATCTTCTTCATCTTCAATCCTTTGGGTCTCTCGAAATTTTTCAGAACACTTTTGTTTGTATTGCGTGTTTGAAATTTTTCACTTTTGTTCGAAATTTTTCGCAACACAAACGTTCGAAATTTTCCATAACACATATACACTTTTGTTCAAAAAATTTCATAACACTTTTGTCCATACAAAACCCAAACGTTTTTTGCTACAATTTTGCAGTTTTTACTTCACTAGCCAAACACCCAAATACACACACTCAAAGAAAAATACAAAACCAAACCTTTTTTGCTTCAATTTTGCTTTACCAGCAAAACATCCAAATACACACACACCGCTCAAACACAGATACAAAACCCAACCCTTTACCGTTTCAATTTCGCTTCAATTTCTAGAGACCCAAAACAAAAACAATGAAACTCACGACTTCTATGGTGCGGTTAGGGTGGTGGATTTAGGCGGCGGCGACAGGGGGTTTGGGTGGCTAGGGTTTGATGATGACGATGAGATGGAGATAAGATGATGGAATTCGGTCTTGTGTTTGGGAAGAAGAAGAGAAGAAGAAATCTGGAGAGAGAGAGAGAGAGAAAGAGAGAGAGAGAGAGAGAAATCTGGAGAGATGATGTTGATGTTGTTAAATTTTTTTTTTATTATTATTATATGGAGATCCAGATTTGATCTCCACCGGTCCATCTCATGAGAAGGACTGTGGAGATCAAATCTGAATCTCCACCTAATCAAAAAAAATTTCCTTTAATTGTTTTTTCTCTTTAAATTAGGACGAAATGACATAATTGACCTTCATACAGACCCTTGTGAAGAGCGCGTGACAAAAAAATGGACAGAAGTTAGTATTCAGTCCATTTTTGCCTATTTATGGGAGTTCGAGGGGTTTAATGCTAGGAAAAAAAATTCAAGGGACACTGTGATTTCTCTATATGTTCAGGGGGTACTGGTGTTATTAACCCTTTTTTTTTAAATCTATATATGTGGGGTTGTATAAGGGTATTGGCAGATTGGCTTATATGCGTTAGAAATTCTTTGTTGATCAAGACCACAAAAGAAAGTCTACGTGGGACATTTATTGCAAAATGAATCTAAGGTGTTGTGAAGCTTTTGAGAAAAAAATTGAATTTTGGGGACCATTTTGATCTAACCCATTCAAAGAAGCAATGTCCATTTTCTTTGAATTTTGATATAAGAAAAGCAAAGAAAAGAAAAAAGCACTTATATAGTGACAAAGGGGTAACACTTTTCAATAATTTCACTCATACACGACTTAAATTATTTCAAAAATATTTCTTAGAATTCTTTTCATGAATATAATATTGAGGCTATTTGCAATCTGTCCTAATTTATATTGTATTATTTTCTGAAGAGGAAATTGTGGGAAATAGCACAAAATTCCACTGGTTTTATAGTAATATCACCAAGTTATTAAGTGTTGAGGAAATAGCACCAAAGTATGTGATCTGTCAAAATTGCCCCTCACTTATTCTCTCTCTCTCTCTCTCTCTCTCTCTCTCTCTCTCTCTCTCTCTCTCTCTCCTTTTTTTTTCAAAAACCTCCATTGATCCATCAATAGAGATTAAAACGACCTCCGTCAAAACGATCGACTCCATCAGAGGTCTTCGAAACGACTTCCGTTATTAAAAAATTATGGAAATAAGTCTCAGGTAGGTCACCCGAGACTTATTTCAAGTTATTTTCAGATACCTAAGACTTATTTTAGCTACTCGAGACTTATTACCAAATACCCGAGACTTATTTCCAAAAAAAAATTTATAAAAGAGGTCGTTTCGAAGACCTCTAATGGAGTTGACCGTTTCGACGAATGTTGTTTTGATCTCCATTGATGGATCAATGGAGGTTTTTGAAAAAAAAAAAAAAAAAAAAGAGGAGAGAGGAAGAGAGTGAGTGAGTGAGAGAGAGAGAATAAGTGAGGGGCAATTTTGTGAAAGCTAGCTAGGGAAATCTTTAATCAATTTAATTGGGGTGCTTGTTGACCCCACACACACATATAAATATATATATATATATACATACGGAAATGTTCCTATAAGGATAACATAATAGAATTATATAAAGATATTGAATGTGAGACACTTGTTTTACATACTTTGACTTGGTATGTATGCACTTGTCAAATCACTTTTATAAATGAGTGTCTCACATTCAATATCCTGATAAAGTTATATAAGGATGTCTTGATAGGAACGGGACCGTATATATATATATATATATATATATATATTTATTTATATGTGTGTGCCACAGAAAGCAATTCTTTTATTTTTCCAAAAGCAAATAGGGTTCACCAAAAATAAGGTTGGCTCTTGGAGGTCAAGATTGCATATGGTCCCATGACATACCAATGTACCATTTAATTTGAAACACATATCCAACAACTTATGCTAGAAACAATTAAGTTTAGCTAATTTATCGGTATAATTAATCTCTAATATCCAATGTTAAATGATAGCTAGTTTGTTGATATGATCTCTGATATATATCTAGTGTCAGATGATCACGAAAAACAAGACTTATTGTCTGATGTGTCTTAATAACAATAACAAATGCATACATAAACCCTAGCAAAGCAACGCAATGTGGTTGCTGGTTGGGGAAGAGATGCACCATCCTTGTCAGTTGTCACGAGACTGAAAATGGGTCCAACTCCGATTGAGGTTCACAAATGAAAATGTAGGTAGATCTAGTGCTCGAATCTTATCTGGTTGACGTGTAAAATTAGATATGTTTATATGTTTTCAAGTAGGTCCTTTGTGTCTGCCCACTTGACCAAGTCAGTACTGTATTTTTACTACATTACAATTTTGAGCTTTGTTTCTTTTAATTTCAAACCCTTCGATGGCTTCACTCGAGTTTGGCTTGCATTCGATGGCTAATGGCTTACTCTTCGTTGGTATCGATTGACAAGAACGTGGAAGGAGTTTTTATTATCACCCCTCGTTAAGATCAAACATGTTGTATATAATATTTTTCGAGAAGACACGTCATTAGGTAGTATGGACCAGTTTTTACTATCACATACTTTGCTCTTTTTATTATTCTTACATTTTATTACGTTTAATGTGCAGGTTTCATTCACCACAATAAGAAATCAACGTCAACAGAACATATTATGGTTAAGATCAGATATAATATTTACTTAAATAATATATTAATGATCCGAATATTTCAACTATTAAATAATATAAATACCATAAAAAGTGAAAAATCAATTTATAGCAAATGATGAAAATGACTATATATAGGGTCCAGTTTTTTATCCTTTTATGGTTTAATTTTCTAATTAGTTCATGGTGATTAATCAAAAAGGAACACCAATGGATAATATTACCATACCAAAATTAACAATTGATTAAAAATTAATTTCAAAATTCAAATTTTAAATCAAACCTCAACTACTTAGACTTAAAAATTATTCAAAAATTGACTAATTTCATCATTTTTTTGATGGCTCAAAACAAAGCCATATTAGCCGGAAGCTTATCTTTTCTCCATATCTCTCCTCTTTCTCTATAAAAACCCTACTACTCCATAAATTTTTTCACAGAAAAACAACAACAAAGAACACACAAACACTCTCTCTCTTCACTTATTCGTTTCGATCCGTTCTCTCTCTAAGTAACAGTCGTTTTGGGTCTCACCTACCATTAAAGGAAAAAAAAACCATCTTCTTCATTTTTTTTTTTTCTTGCTAAGGCCTTTTGACGGTTGTTACACAGAGAAACTGAGAAGCTTAAGCCAACAAATTTAAAAAATAATTAAAAAAAAATTGTAACTTTGATCATGGGGTTTCTTCATAAACTTTGGGACGAAACGCTTGCCGGTCCGACACCTGAATCGGGTCTCGGAAAACTAAGGAAGTATGATTCATTTTCAACCGCACGATCACCATCATCTGCTGTTGTTGATCATGATCCTGTGGTGATCACAAGAAGTATCACTATTGTTAGAAGCAATTCTAATTTTAGAAACTTGTCAATTGATGATCCTCCCGGGTCTCCATCAGCTGCCTCCTCTACCTCTCCTCCTGGAACTCCTTTGACACGTAAGTTTAATTTTCCATTTTGTTGATTTAATTCCGTTGATTATTTTCCTGGGAACCAAACACATGCATGTTATGTGTTTAGTTGTGTTGATATTAGAGTTCTTAAATACTATTGTTAGAATACTTCCTGTTACTCAGAACCTGGTTTGACCCAGAAATCCTAGGTTTTAGTCTGACTGTTACTAATAGATGATATGGAATTTGATTTTTGAAATCGTTCATGCAGCGGGGACACCACCTGGGGATTTCAAGAGATTCACAAGGAGAAAACAATTCGAAAAAGCTGTTCATGAATCTAGAAGTCCGACTGTTTACGATTGGTTCTCTCCCTTTGGTTACTTGTTTCTATGAACACATGTTAAGAAAGAATCTTATCAAATAAAATGTTTATTTTTTTTTAGAAATTTAATCTAAAATTTTGATGGATAAGATTCTTTTCTAACGTAAGTATAAATTGTTGAACAATCAATGTATATTGGCAATTTTAATTCTAAATTGGAATTTGTGGTTGTGTGTCTATTTCAGGATCGTGATAAGTGCTTTGGATCGTTGAGGAGATCATGAGGAAATGATTAATGGCGATTTTGCTTAAAGAATCGGCAACCAGTTATACAAACACTCTTGTACATATATGTAGAGATCAATGGATCATCACAAACCCTTTGTGAAGATTTCTTTTTAGTTATTAATGAGTAACTATATATAAATAAGGTGATCATGAAAAATCACACAAGGAATCTAGCCATGGATGCTTCTGAATCTAGTCATGGATGCTTCTTGGAGTTTCATAGAGAGGAAAACGACTTTGGTTCTTGGAGTTTTGATTTCTTCTTTATAACCATGTACATATTTCTTTTGTTTGGATTTTGAATTTTGGTTTCGTTTTAATGTTGTTTTTTTTTTTTTTTTTTTTTTTCTTGTACATATGAATTGATCCTCTTCTAATGAAACTCTAGCAGTCTAGCTAGACCAGAGCTTTTGATGAGCAGAGGAGTTTTTGGATATGTATATTCTAATCACTCTTTATTTTCTTAAGAAAAAAACTAATATATTATTCTATTTACTTGATATTGAAATTTAGAGATGTCACGCCCCTAAGAGTAGCTCAGCTGATGAATGAACGAGTTTGAGGGTTTGAGTAAATGACTCCTATGTCAACGGATCGAATCCTACTAATAGTAAAAAAGTTTCAAAAAAAAATAAATATCAGATATAGATAAATGAATAAATAAATACATAAAATTAAAAAAATTAAAAATAAAAAGATGGGGCGGTCCGAGCTCGACCTTTAAAATTAAGGTTCGGCCCGTTCATAACTCTATGGTTGGGTAGGTGGGCTTGACTATGGAGGCCAGCAAGTCCAAAGGGTTGGGTTTGACTCTTGAGGACTGGGCTTAACTATCAGCAATGTCCTCGGCCGAAATAAAAAACGAAGATCGGTGTTCATATTATTGCAATTGCTGTATTAATAATTTTGATAATTTGGAAGTAGACCTATTTTTATTTTTAAATCTACACACAAGTTAATAGGTATTGTGCTGTAAATAGAACTCTTAAAATTGTCTAAACTGTGTATATTATACCATCGTTTTGGTCACCTTGCAAGAATCACCTTATTTATATAAAGTGAAGTAAAGTTTTTAAAAATTACTTCGTCTTATACTATAGCAAAGAGAATCCAATATCAGTTAAAAAGATGAAGATGTACCAGATCAGATAGATTATTTGAAGACAAGATGAGGTTGAACCATAATGGGTTGGAGACTGTCCCCTCAATCAAAAATTTAAAGTATGCAATCAATACAAAATAATTGGAAAAGGAAAGGTTTTTGTTAACTAAAGACGTGTTTACTTATCGGGATTTCTTGGGTTGAACTTATTCATGATTTTTTAATTTGATTCTTAACTGATTTTAGTAATCACAAATTATGCATTAAGTTCCCCTTCTTCCTGATTAGTGAACTTTCCAAAAGACAAACTAAAAAACACAATCCAAACAATGGTAGATTTTTTATCTCTATATAACTAGCTACAAATTAGATGAATCAATAGCTTAAACCCACCTTTTTTATTTTGTCTTTTGTTTTGGGTGTGTCTAAGCTTGCCACTTCATTTAAACATATTACTTTCTCCTACGGAATGTTTGTTTAACGACATAGACCATGAGGCAGTCGAATCTTTGCTAGGTAAACTGGAAAAGGAGGATGCCGAATTCTGCAAATACAAGGCAGAAGAGTTGTTCAAGCAGCAAAGCATAGACATGGCAATCTACTCCATTGGCAAAGCATTCCTTATGAATCCTAAACGCATACAAACCTACAATCCTTATTTCAAAGCATTCATTGTTGTGCCACGTTTACTAATCAATAATGAAATGATAGAGAATCAAGTTCCATAGAAAAGGAAATCAGAAAAGGAAATTTTATTCCTTAGGTAGATGGGGAAATTAAGTTCTCTTTCTATCGGTAACTTAATTCCTAATTTGTATGTGACATCCACATAATTTGATTCCCGATTGATTTTAATAAAACATAGTAATCACAAATTACAAATTAAGTTTCCTTCTCTCGTTAAGATTTCTAATTAGTTAACGCATCATGGAAAGGGAATAGAGGGGTATTCAGAATTAAATTACTAAATTCCATTCCATTGTTTACTAACTTTCTAAGAATTAGAAATGAAATAAAATTTGTATAAAGTTGATTACAAAAATAATCATGTATAAAAATAAAAAAAATTGTATTCACATTTTTTTTTTTTTTTATAATTCACAATTGAAGAATTTTTTTAATACATTTCATAGAAGATTTTAATGAAAAAATATATATTACATGGTTGTTTCTAAAAATTTAAAAAAAAAAAAAAAAAAACTGTAAAAATATATGAATTCCTTTATTCAATTAGGAAAACAAAATTGATTTATGGTATGTGTGTGAGTTCCACGGAACTTAATTTCCCAAAGAAATAGTATACACTCTGAATTCATAAATTAGAGACTTAATTCCTTTTCACTAGGTAGAATCAATAAGTAAAAGCGAATGTTTCCCAAGTTGGAAAAGGAATGGTATTTTTCGTAGATTTATAATCTCTATATAACTAGCTAAAAATTAATTACATGAATCAATCGCTTAAACCCAGCTTTTAATTTGTATTAATTGTGTTTTGTTTTGGGTGTGTTGTTAGTTGATTTAAACATGTTACTTCCTCCGATGAAATATCTGTTTAACGACATAGACCATGAGGCTCTGAAATCTTTTCTAGGTAAACTTTGGAAGGAGGACGATGAATTCTGCAAAAACAAGGCTGAAGAGCTGTTCAAGCAGCAAAACATCGACATGGCAATCTACTCCGTTAAATTAGCAGTCGTTAAGAACCCTAAACGCATACAAACGTACCGCCCTTATTTCAAAGCCTACGTGGTTCACAAGATTGCATCCAAGGTCAACAATTGGTATGCAGTCCTCGGCATTCAAGATCTCACCGCTGGAATTGACGATATCAAGAAACAATATAATCATTTGGCTTCAGCCCTTCGAAGCTGTCCTTCTGTTACCGTGGAGAGTGCTCTCAGACTAGTCGATGTTGCTTGGGCAGTTCTTTCTCAACCAAAGCTCAGGGAGGCTTATGACAACCAGCTTTTCAATTCCAGTGAATTTCTTGAGTATGTCTCCTTGTCATCTTCATATTCAGAAGCAGCAATCCAATGTGATACATGAAAAAACAACTTCAAATCCCAGAGATTTTTTCTTTTTTCATGTTATTAATTATATGGAAGGCATTCAATATGAGCTAGCTAGCTAGCTTTTACTTTCAGAATTTTCTCAAACATTATTAATAAGAATTATTAGTATACTTACCTTGCTTGTTTGGATTTTAGAGTACTTGACGTTTTCATATAATTGAGATTTAAATTATTCTTTCCAAATGATAAATCACAAGCAATTAGATTCAAAACTTCAAGTTTTATCTCATGAGTAAATTGAAATCTTATGTTTAAATTTGAATTTCGCTTCATGTTTGAATTTATTTTTAAAACATTGTATCAATGCTCATGCTTGATGCATATCTTATAATTAAATTGGAATTGAGAACTCTATGTTCTGATTAGTTAAATTATATTGGAATCTAGAATTTTAGGTTATAATGAATTATATTTGAATCAATAACTTCAGGTTCAGATACCGATTAATTATAATATATTGGAATCCATAACTCAGGATTCTGAATTAATTTGGAAATTTTATTTTGAAGTTAAAAAGAAATAACCTTGTCTCGTAATTAAATATATTAATGGTACACTGAAATTTTAAATATTTTTATATGAATTATATATTTGTTAATTAGGAATTATTGAAAGAGATATTTCATCTATGTAACAAGATAAAAATCATTTTTTTCACAAATTCTTTGATTATTTATATTGAAATGGAAATCGTAACGAAATTTAAATATATTTGATTATAGAGTCAAGTTCCATTTTGATTCTCAAAGTTAGTGTCGTTATTATTATTATTATTACTACTATTATTATTATTTTGTATCATTATCTTAAAGACTAAACGTCATTACATTTTGGTATTATTAATATATTTTTCTTGAGTGATCTTTAATATTAGTTTTTATCTTGGCTCCCCAAAGCCAAAATCTTGACTTCGCCACCTGGGTCTATCATATTCAAAAGCAGCTTTTCAGCTCCAGCGAATTTCTTGAGTATAAGTCTCGTTAGTTGTCATCTTCATATTCAAATGCAGCTTTTCAGTTCTAGTGAATTTCTTGAGTATGTCTCCTTGTCATCTTCTTATTCAAAACCAGCCCATGCAAGTGCCCAACATGCATGAAAATTAATTAAGCAACTTAAATTCCTGAGTACGTAGCTTTTTGTTATAATTTAATTTCTGACCAAACATCGTGTATTTGTATAGATACTTTATTTTTCTAAATTTTAGTATATATATATATATATATATATATATATATACATGGTCCCGTTCTTATCAGGTCATCTTTATATATATACGGTCCTTATATACGGTTCCGTTCTTATCAATGCATCATTATATATATAAATATATATATATATACGAAAATTTTCATATGAGGATGTCCTAATAGAATTATATAAGGATATTGGATGTGAGCCACTCGTTTTATATACGTTGACTTGGTATGTATACACTTGTCAAATCACTTTTATAAATGAGAGGCTCACATTCAATATCCTGATAAAGTTATATAAGGATGTCCTGATAAGAATCATCATAAAGGTTGGCTAGAATTATATGAGGATACTCTGATAAAATTATAGAAGGACATTGAATGTAAGTCAACCTTTATGAGGATGCCTTGATAAAATTATATAAGGACGTTAACTGTAAGCCACTCGTTTTACATACTTTGACTTGGTATGTATGCACTTGTCAAATCACTTTTATAAATGAGCGGCTCACATTCAATATCATGATAAATTTATATAAGGATATCCTAATAGGAACGAAACCATATATATATATATATATATATATGTATAAGTCATGGGCTGTTTTCATCGTAAAGGTTGGCTAGAAGCTAGTTTGCAATATGTTCTTGACTTGTACCCTTTTAGATCGATTACATAATTAAGCATTAAGCAGAAAAGCATTTTATATAACATAAAAAAAAAAAGAACAAAAATTTAAAAAGAAGAAAGACAAAAAAAAAAAGCGAAAGCAAAGTTGCGTACAGATTCTAAAACACAGATAAATGTTGCAGCTAATTATCTATAAATATATATATATATTTATATGTCATCTTAGTGCTTTTACTGTTTCAAAGTTGAAGATTAGGTCACACATCCTATGACCTTCTAATAATCAAATCCTTAATAGATTTCAATTTGTAGACATAAATATAAATATATATATATATATATCACTCCCCAATAATGCCAACATGATTGCATTTTCTTGACTGTTTATACAACTCCTTATAATGTTCCAAAATAGTATATTATCGGGTTATTTTTATATATCATATATCATTAGATATTTTTATTAAACATTCGAGCCGGTCAAGGGGTTTTATGTATCTCTAATGGAAAATATTTTGTATATACAATCTCTTAACTTTCCTAACTAATGAACCATATATAAGATAAGTACTATCGACCAATTAAAATTAATTTAATAGAGTTTAAATTAATTTTAATTGGTCATTAGTACTTATCCTATATATAGGATACAAATCTCTATTAAATTAATTGATTTTCCAATCTCTTACCTTTCCTAACTAATGAACCATATATAGGATAAGTACTATCGACCAATTAAAATTAATTTAATAGAGTTTACTTGGCTGACCATATATAGTACTCTTAACAAATTGCATGTAATTTAATTATTTTTCTGTGTGTTGGCTGGCTCTTCCATTTTCAAAACAAGCAAGCTCTTTCATGGTTATCAAACAATAAAGAACAATAGAATAATCTAGTATTTATGAGAGATGAGGTTGGTCAGATGGTAAACAGTTAAACACCTCACACCTGCACCACGGGGTTGAGGGTTCAAGTCCCCTTTCACTAAAATGGATCAGGATCCTCTCCTCACCTAACATTTTCCTCACCTTTTCAAAGCATATGATATTTGATAATAAAGTGCATGTTAATCACATTTTAACCATTCATTTACTGCAGTGCTTATGTATTATAATATTAAGTGAGATGATGATTATGTGAGGTGAGGAGAGGATCATTGTCCCAATAAAATACCCCAAATTTATATAATAATATAATAATCTAATCATTCCTAGTCATTTTCAAGCTTGTGCCTAATTCTTGACCATTTGAATCTATAACTTGTATCTATTCGCACGTATCGTAAAAAGAACATAAAATTTATCAAACTCAAAAGATATCTTTTCGATTAGTTTAGATTTACTAGTAAATGCATTTATGATTGCTGTGGATTTTATTAATGGATAAACATACGGATAATGCGATATATCTAAATATTTTTGGTGGATTAATGGATGATAGGTTTATGATTGTGGAATAAATGATTTTAAAATGGGTTGCTTGCCTAAAATTCAGCAACCTTGGACGCGGTTTTGTGCTGTAACAGCTAATAATGATAGTAAGTTGTAAACACAATCCAAAAGTAGACAACAGTTAAGCAAGTCAACTGACAACACGTACAAAAAAACCAAACAAAATCTGTACTTTCTCAAGTCAGTTTATTGTCTGAAAGTTGAGGAAACTCAAAGAGGGGCATTTCTGTAATCCAATAATCTTCAATATACGACATCGTTTTATTCGTTTCAATATACGACATCGTCACGAAATGTCACTTTCTCTGCCACGAAATAATTTTTATTTTATTTTAAATAAATAAACATTTTTAGTCAAATATTCATATTTAAATTAGAAAAATCACATCTTGATCATCATAATTCATAATAATCATAATCAACAATAATACTAAATTATGTTTCCATTTTTATGGATGAATTGCTGGTTCTCTTTGATGATGATGTAGTTATCATCAACATTGAATTGAATTTGTTACATTAAAAAAAAAATAGAATAAAATAAAAATGAAGGAATGTTTTGGTTTTGAGCATCGAAAATAGTTGATTTTGAAGAATCGCTTTCTGGGTAGGGGGAGTTTTTTTTTTTTTTTTTCTCTTCTATCGTTTTGTTCTTCACCTACCCTTTTGTTCTCTTCAATTGATCAGGGCGTTCTCGCGCTTGAAGAAGATCTTGATTGGTTTGGTGGTGGTATTGGTTGTCTTTTTGAGGTGAATTCTCTCGATCAGAAATATATTTGTTCGTTTATATTTATATATGTACACATGTTCAGATACAGATTTACATCTTTTTTTTAATTATTATTTGGGGGAAGAAGTTTTTGTTTGTTTTGATTGTAATGAGAAGATTATTGTGTATATGTAATTGTTGGGGTGGTGGTGGTGTTATTTGGGGTTTCTGATTTCATTTGATGGTTATTGACAACGTTGTTTGAGGTTTTCAGCTTCTGGGTATCTGTGAATTTGGTGTTTCTGTGTATTGTTTCGACAATTGATGTTGAAAGTTTTCTTCTTGTATTGGTTATATTAGTAGCTGAATTTTAGAAGGTCGGATTCGAGGGAGATTTAGTTTGTTTTTTGGAAGAAGAAATTCATTTGTTTTTGGATTGAGATAGAGAACTAGGAGCATCCTAAGTTGGTATAGGAGGATTTTGATAGAGGCAGGAGGATATTAGGTTCTGGTGCTTAGAGCCTTTTAGAACTCGACTCTTAGTGTTCTGGGGATTCATAGTATTTATTTTGAGGTGGGTTTGTGAGGATACAGTTTGTTAGGAGTGTTAAATGAACATAGAATAATGACCGGGGGTGTAGGGTTGTTTGTAGATGGATGCCCCCGGCAAGACATGCTCTGACCTGGTTACTTTACTGAAATCATGGATTCCTTGGCAATCAGAACCTGCAAATGTATCAAGGGATTTTTGGATGCCCGACCAAAGTTGTAGGGTATGCTACGAATGTGATTCTCAGTTCACCATTTTTAACCGTAGGCACCATTGTCGACTTTGTGGTCGAATTTTCTGTGGTCAGTGTACAACAAATTCAGTTCCTGCCCCTTCTGTTGACCCGAACACTGACGGTGACGATTGGGAGAAGGTTCGGGTATGTAATTATTGTTTCAAGCAATGGCAACAGGGCAGAGCTACTCATCATAATGGAATTCAGGTTCCCAACCCAAATCTTAGTAGTTCACCATCAGCAACAAGTTTGGTCAGCACTAAATCTTGTGGCACTCCTGACACTAGCAGCTTTACTCTTGGCTCGATGCCATACTCAGTTGGGCCTTATCAACGAGCGCACCGCAGTTCTGGTGTCAGCCCTCGTCAGTTTCCAATAACAGAGACAAGCACAGATATGCAAGGCGAATTAGCATCAAAGAATAGCAATGACCTTGTTACTGACATAGACGATCCATCTCTAAACCATTATTTTACTATTAACAGGTTTGATATTTCTCTCTTGTTAATCACTTTTGTCACTGTAATGACTTGAACTTCAATTCATTGAGGCCTTTTTTTACATATGCTATTATAATTTGGTATTGGCTCAATAGTTTTATAGTGTAAGATTATAAATTTGAAACATGATAAGTATATGGTTGATAGCGGATAGGTATGGAAGTTGATGCTTCTTATGTTAGCTGCTGGGTTACCCGTAAAAGTCTTCAAGTATCTTACATTATGTATAAGCAGCACGATCTTTAGTCACTTTACATGTAATTCCAATTGACTAGCATACATATACAATGAATTTAGTTTGTGCCACCCATAAGAAAAAGTAAAAGAAAAAGCAGGTTTAGTACACAATTATTAATTACTTACTCTTTTTTCCTCCATTCTTCTGGCTTCAGGAGCGATGATGACGAGGATGATTATGGCGTATATCAGTCTGACTCTGAATCTAGGAATTTTTCTCAAGTCAATGACTTCTTTGGTCCAGTTGAGTTTGATGACATGAGTAATGATGATGGATCACAAAAGATGCATCTTGATAATGAAAATAATGCCACGAAAAGTTTAACCAGCTCTCCACTGCATAACAGTTTCGACTCGCAAGAGTTGGAAAGAATCCCACAGTTGGGAAAAAAGGATGAGCAGGATATCGGTGATGATGGTGAGCCACTTTCACCTTCATATGGTGAAGAAAGTGTCAATGCTGGACCTGTAGATTTTGAGAATGATGGGCTTCTCTGGCTCCCTCCTGAACCAGAAGATGAAGAAGATGAAAGAGAAACTGGTTTTACTGATGACGATGACGATGGTGTTGCTGATGCTACAGGAGAGTGGGGATATTGGCGCACTTCGAGCAGTTTTGGAAGTGGGGAGTACCGTAATAAGGAAAAATCAGGTGAGGAGAGCAAGAAAATCATGAAGAATGTGGTGGATGGGCATTTTAGGGCTTTGGTAGCTCAGCTGTTAAATGTTGAGAACCTTCCTCTCGGTGATGAAAATGATGAAGAGAGCTGGTTGGAGATCATCACATCTCTGTCCTGGGAAGCTGCTACGCTATTAAAGCCAGATATGAGCAAAGGTGGAGGGATGGACCCGGGTGGATATGTGAAAGTAAAATGCATAGCTTCTGGACGTCGCTGTGAGAGGTATATAGTAGAAAGTAGACATTCTGACATATAACATGCACCATTATGCCGCTCTGGTCCACATTCTGATGTATATACTTATTTTGATTTCTCATTTAGTGAATCATCAATTAGAGAGGCTATGATATCATCCCATAACATTGGACATCATGTTCCATGGTTCTACCCATGTTTTAGTTTAATAGTCAGCTGTTCTCTGTGTGTTATTTTCCTATTAAACTGATTTGAATTCTTATTGGTTGTTATATTTGATGTGAGTTATACCACTCTTTATGTCCACTATTCTTATAGCTACCTCGTTGTACCTCAGTCACATGCTTTTTTCTGGTTTTAGATAAATATGCTTTCTAAACTTTATAGTTGACTGATGATTCATCTTTGATTATTGTTGTAGTCCTCTAAATTTCTTTCTCTACTAATTTTTATTTTCGCCTTTTTTGTTTTTCTTTTTTCTAGTATGGTGGCCAAAGGAGTTGTTTGTAAGAAAAATGTGGCTCATCGACGAATGACATCAAAATTAGACAAACCTCGCTTGTTGATCCTTGGAGGGGCCCTTGAGTATCAGCGCGTTTCTAATCTATTGTCAAGTTTTGATACTCTTTTACAACAGGTTTTGCTTGTTACTTTTTCTTCTCTTCTTTTCTCACTTACTGGTTTCTTCATTGTGTGTAGGTAAATACATTTTCCCCATTTTTTTTTCTCTCTCTTAGAGCTCATAGGCTTACATCCTTGTGTAGGAAATGGACCATTTGAAGATGGCAGTAGCTAAGATAGATGCACACCACCCGGATGTCCTTCTGGTGGAGAAATCAGTTTCCCGATTTGCACAGGAGTACCTTCTTGAGAAAGACATATCACTTGTTCTGAATATCAAGAGGCCACTTCTAGAAAGGATAGCCCGCTGCACTGGCGCTCAAATAGTCAATTCAATCGATCATATCTCTTCCCCAAAGCTGGGATACTGTGAGAGTTTTCATGTGAAGAGGTTTCTGGAAGATCTTGGTACTGCTGGACAGGGTGGGAAGAAATTGATGAAGACCTTGATGTATTTTGAAGGATGCCCAAAGCCATTGGGATTTACTGTAAGTCCTAAAAAAATAGCAGCTTGTTTCCTGGCCCCCAGGAAAAAAAAAATTGGGAAAGCAAATAACATAATGAGTTCATTTTTAACAACTAAGGTTGAAAGTTTAAACAGACAATCATATATGGCTTATGGACAAAATAGCTGCCGGAAAATCCATTTGTAATGGCTGTCAATTGCTTTGTTACCTCTTCAAGACCTTAAAATATAATTTAAAAGTTTTAGAGGATGATTGTTTAAGAAATTCATTTTATGCCCAAAGAATGGGCATCTAAACAGTATGTACCTATCAAAGTTGTTGCTGATCCCTTTGATGTACAACCCTATTTTAATATGGTTAAGTATCTTAGGAGTGACTTGAGGAGACTGCTACATGGTATTTATTTTATGCTTTTATTTCTGTTCATTCCAGATTTTACTTAGAGGTGCAAATGGTGACGAGTTGAAGAAAGTGAAGCATGTGGTCCAATATGGGGTTTTTGCAGCATACCACTTGGCGTTAGAAACATCTTTTCTAGCTGATGAAGGAGCTTCTCTGCCAGAACTTCCAATGAACTCTCCAATTAGTGTTGCACTTCCTGCTAAATCATCAGGCATTGAAAGATCCATATCAACTGTACCTGGTTTTAGTATTCCTGCCAATGAAAAGTCTGAGGGACCTCCATGTAGTGCTGAACCACACAGATGGAAAAGTGTTCCCATGTCAAATCAGACCTCATCAAGCGGTGGTGATTCTATTGTCAAAATAGAAATGAAGCTAGCACCTCTTTTACCTAATGGTTCTAGCTTGCAGTCTGCAGAACCTACTTTGAATTTCATCAATCCGAGTACCACTACTCTTTTCTTTTCTGCTCATTCCTCAAGGAAAGATATCTCAGATTCTTTTCAGGGTGAGCTTCTTCCTTACTCTCCATTCAAGGAAAAGAGAGAAATGGCTTCAAAAGAAAATTTGGTGGCAGAAACTTATGCAGCCAACAATGACCAGGTTGTCATGAGTGATCATCTTTCTGTAAATGGTTTTGGGACTTCTGAGGCTTTGGATCAAGGTGTTGTGGAAAACAGTTCGCAAGACAGTCATGGTCCAATAATTGCAAATCATCCAGTTGGTTCAGAGGTATCATATTTGCAACGAGATAGTAATGATCATCCCGAAGAGCCTGGACCATCAAAAGAAGAGTTTCCTCCGTCACCGTCAGACCATCAGAGCATTTTAGTTTCATTATCTTCCCGATGCGTGTGGAAGGGAACTGTCTGTGAAAGGTCTCATCTTTTTCGAATTAAATACTATGGCAGCTTTGATAAACCTTTGGGTCGGTTTTTGCGGGATCACTTGTTTGATCAGGTAAGTTAACTCTTTCTTGCATATGTATATAACCCTACTTTCAGAAGTGATGGTAATGCATTCTGGAACTGAGGAATCCTAGTGTTTTGTCAGAATTTTCGATGCCGTTCTTGTGATATGCCTTCAGAAGCACATGTCCACTGTTATACTCATCGGCAGGGGACCCTTACTATATCTGTTAAGAAGCTACCAGAGATACTCTTACCAGGTGAAAAGGAGGGAAAGATCTGGATGTGGCACAGATGCCTTCAATGTCCACGAATCAATGGTTTTCCTCCAGCTACTCGGAGAGTAGTGATGTCTGATGCTGCTTGGGGTCTATCTTTTGGAAAATTCTTGGAGCTCAGCTTTTCAAATCATGCAGCTGCAAGCAGGGTGGCAAGCTGTGGCCATTCTCTACATAGAGATTGTCTTCGTTTCTATGGGTAATTATCTTGGCTGTCTGATTCATTTGTGTGGTAATTATATATGTAATTGAGTATTATGAAATATTGTTTCCTGCTGTAGAACTTGATCCAGACTACTTTTTTGCCAGTGTTCATATATGATCATCCTCACCAAGGGCCTTTGGGGGTGGTTTCCAATTTCTGGGAACCTGTGTAAAAATTTTAAGCATTGTTGTGACCATACAAAGTCTTAGATTGATTGTTGACCAAGTTGATAAGAGAATAAATTAAGACGAATTAAGAAAATAAATTAAGGCATATGGTCTTGCCCTCCCTCACTGTTTGTTCTTGCAGATTCGGGAAAATGGTTGCTTGTTTCCGATATGCGTCAATTGATGTTCATACTGTCTACCTCCCACCCCACAAACTTGAGTTCAACTACGGGAGACCAGAGTGGATACAGAAAGAAGCAGATCAGGTAAAATGATCACAATTTGGTTTCTTAAATTTCCATTTTACAATTCTCCGAATTTGGTTGATTCAGTTGTCTGATCATATACAGGTGGTGGTCCAGGCAGAGCTTCTATTCTCTGAAGTACTCAATGCTTTGAGTCAAATGGCAGATAAAAGATTTGGCACGGGACCACTTAATAATGGCATGAAAACGTCTGAAACAAGACGCCAAATTGCAGAACTTGAAGGAATGTTACAAAAGGAGAAAGCAGAACTCGAGGTGAGTCCCTACTTAGATTTTAAAATTCGTCGCCTTAGCAAAACAAGTTTGATGCCCTAGAAGCTTTGTGAATCACCATGCCATATATGTAGACCATACAAACATTGAACTTGCATGCAGATGAATCAGGTGTTAACATATGGTAATCAGACTGTCTTATGCTAATTGTGTTGACTAGTCAATTAATAGGATGAATAAAAGTGTTAATGGCAATAATGTGTATGATCTTCTTAGTTTTATCGTTTAATGATTCATTTGCTTATCGTTTTTCATGTTGGTGGTACCCAAATATTCTTCAACTGCCACAAAGAGCTGTCTTTTCTAGGGATCAGTTCCTTGGCCTCCAATTATAATTCCACCAGTAAAATAGTGTAAATAAATTATTAAAATGTTGTAAAAGTTTTAGATATAGACATGCTATAGTTTGACAATCCCTATAATTGATGCAGAAATTTAAATTTTCACTTCATTAGCTGCTTTCAGTACCTGTTTTCTTGATTGCTTTGACATTGATTTAGGAATCGCTCCAAAAAGTTTTGGAAAAGGAAGTGAAAAAGGGCCAACCTACAATTGACATTCTTGAAATCAATCGATTGCGGAGGCAATTACTTTTCCAATCTTATATGTGGGATCACCGCCTAGTTTATGCTGCCAGTTTATATAATAACATCCCCCAGAATGGTTCCTGCATTGCAATGTTAGAGCAGGATGAAAAGGTCCCAACTAATAATGAAAAGCTCACTGAGACGAACATGACCACCAAGCCTGAAACAGGCCCTCTTTTATATGATTCCCTCGTTGATATGAAACTTGAGAAGAGCTCTGATCAGGAAGAAAAATGTGATAGCGGAACTCATTTCTCAGATGAAGTTCTTCAAGCTGCAAAATTGTGTCAAGATTCTGATCCTGGAAAAGATCAAATTAGTTATTCTGCTAGCATGAGCTTCCATGAACCACCTGGCCATCTGGAAACCGAGGTAAACGTACGCAGGACCCTGTCCGAGGGGCATTTTCCTGTTGCTAATTTGTCAGATACGCTTGAGGCCGCATGGACAGGTGAAAATTACCCAGCAGTTGGAATATTAAAGGATAATACCTCTGCACTTCCTGATTCAGCTATGGTGGACTCTTCAGCTGTAGTTGTAGTGACAGAGTCATTAGATTTGCAGGACCACGAGGACGAGCAAAATGAGCCCAAGGTGGTCCAAATTCTTTCACCCACGTTGTCCACCAAGGGCCCTGATAATACAGAAGACTCTGTAAGCTGGTTAGGAATGCCATTTTTAAACTTCTATCGTTCATTAAACAGGAATTTTTTGGCGAGTGCTCAGAAACTTGATACAGTAGGAGAGTATAATCCAGTTTATGTTTCATCATTTCGAGAACCAGAACGACAAGGTGGTGCTAAGCTACTTCTTCCTGTGGGTGTTAATGACACCGTAATTCCTGTTTTTGATGATGAACCCACGAGTATTATAGCATATGTTTTAGTATCACCTGAATATCATGTGGAGCTACAGGTTGATGATGGTGAAAAACCAAGAGATGGTGTGGATCTTATGACTTCTTTATCTGATTCCTTTAATGTTCAGTCTCTCCAGCCTCTCCAGCCTCTTGATGAAACAAACATTGATCTTTATAGAAGTCTTGGGTCAACTGATGACAGTATTTTATCCATGTCTGGATCTCGTAGCGCCCTGATTTTGGATCCACTCTTATATACAAAAGCTTTGCATCCCAAAGTTTCTTTCAAAGATGATGGCCCACTTGGTAAGGTGAAATATTCTGTAACTTGTTACTTTGCGAAGCGCTTTGAAGCATTAAGGAGGATATGTTGCCCATCTGAGCTGGATTATATAAGGTCTCTTAGCCGTTGTAAGAAGTGGGGTGCCCAAGGTGGCAAGAGTAATGTTTTCTTTGCCAAAACGTTGGATGATCGGTTTATCATTAAACAAGTCACAAAGACAGAGCTGGAGTCATTTATAAAGTTTGCCCCTGAATATTTCAAGTATTTGTCTGAATCAATTAGCACAGGGAGTCCAACGTGCCTGGCAAAGATTCTGGGGATCTATCAGGTGCCAATTCTTGTGACTTTAACAGCTATTATATAGGCTAAACTTATTATTGCTGAAGACATTATTCTTTCTAGAACTTAATCCATCAAAATTTTGGCTTGGTGTTTGTCAGGTTACAATAAAGCATTCAAAAGGCGGGAAAGAAGCAAAGATGGATGTTCTGGTCATGGAGAATCTTTTGTTTTCAAGGAGCGTAACTCGGCTTTATGACCTTAAAGGATCTTCCCGATCACGGTATAATTCTGATTCTAGTGGAAGCAACAAAGTTCTGCTTGACCAGAACCTGATTGAAGCAATGCCTACATCTCCCATTTTTGTGGGAAACAAAGCAAAGCGGTTATTGGAGAGAGCGGTCTGGAATGACACTGCTTTTCTTGCGGTAAGTTTTGGATCTTTATGTGTTGGCTCTAGGAGGTTTGAGGGGTAAGGGTAGAGAGAGGCTTTTAGAATATATTTTAATTTATTATTTACTCGTGCTGATGCAGTCAATCGATGTAATGGATTATTCATTACTTGTTGGAGTGGATGAAGAGAAGCATGAGTTAGTTCTTGGGATCATTGATTTCATGAGGCAGTATACATGGGACAAGCACCTTGAAACGTGGGTGAAGGCTTCGGGTATTCTTGGCGGGCCAAAGAACGCATCGCCTACAGTAATTTCACCCAAACAATACAAGAAAAGATTCAGGAAAGCAATGACTACCTACTTTTTGATGGTCCCAGATCAATGGTTCCCTCCTACTATCATTCCAAGTAAATCACAGTCTGATTTTGGTGAAGAAAACACATAACTCGGACCTTGGTAGAATGCTACTGCTGCGAGTCTCCTGCTTGTACATTCCAGTTTGTGATTTGGGAATCTATCATCCCATCTGGTTTTTTTTACCCGTTCATATAATTCATTTTCCTTACTTCAATTCTTTTGGATAGCAGTTTTTTTGGTATGTTTGTTAAAATGGGAAATTCATTATTATTTACTAGGATATGAAGAACAAGGCTGTTAAAAGCCACAGAATTTTCTGTCAGGGGTTTAATATTTGATGACCTCTCCATGAAATCTTTTGTACAAAATATTTATTCATGTATTTAGGTTCCAACATGTACATGTAATGTACTGTGAATTTTTGTCTTCTGTTTCAATATATATTAGATCTTTTTTGTTGTATCTGAATCTGTCTTATTTCTTTTTCTTTCTTAGCGTTCGCCACGTGCTCTTCTTCGTATTATCGTACATATTATTTAGTGGGGTTGGAGAAAGATTGGCATTTGCTTGTGATTTGAAAATGATTACTTTGATTCCAGGGCAAGCTAGTTTCTCTTGCTGGGAAATTTTCTGCACTTATCCGAACTTTTTTCTGGGTAGCTGATCCTGGATAAATGCTATAGCAAGTATTTTGAACAAAACTGTGTAGAAAAATAAGAATGATTTGGTCTCTATCTCTATCAAAAGGAAAAAGCTGATTATAAATTTAGTAATTAATTTGTACATGACCTGCAAATACTGCAAGATGTTCATTGAAAGAAACAATCAAGAAAGTAACTGAATTCTAATAATGTAAAAAGGAAGATAGAAGTGCTTGAAAGGCACAATAATATAAGGAAAAAAAGTGCTTTTATGCTTCACTATACATGTTCCAGAATCAAAAGAAATCTATTTACATACACTGCTTCATATTATTTCAGATTGATTAGTAAAAACTAATAAGTGTTAAAGCCATTCCATTTGATGTCTTCTTCTTGCACAACAACACCACCTTTGTGATCAGCATGGTTGATGATTTCACCACCACAACCACCATCATTGACAATCTCATTCCACCTTTGTAGAAGAATATTCAATATCTCAGCATCCCTGAAACAAAAATGCAAAAAAATAAAAAAATAAAAAAATAAAAAAAATAAAAATAAATAACTGATCAAACAGATTCTTTCTACGACTTTCTGGATATAAAAACGCGTTACAAGGTACCTGGAATGATTTGTTGTTTCAGGAAGCTGTTGATGAAAACGAGGGCCTTCATCGTATCCTTCGCAAACTATCTCCCCACTCAGCTCATCTCTGTAACAGATTATGCCTTCACACTTGTCCTCAAAAACCTGTTGAATCAATCAGAAATGCAACAACAACTTCATTAAACCAAAGTTGTAAATGATATGATATGATCAAACAATAAAAAAACCAAAGGGTGTGTGTTGTGTGTTGTGTGTTGTGTGTTGTTGACCTTGGTTTTGAAGGAGGATCTGATCTTGAGTGAAAGTGCCTTTTTGAATGGAACTTGATGATCATGACTTCTTTTAATCATCAAAAGCCTGTTGACAGGCTTTGTAATAGACCAAGTTTTTTGGATAATGATGATATGTGGGGAAGAAGAGCACTGAACAGCCATTGATGATATCAAAAGAAACAAACAACAATCAAGAAGAAGAAAGAAATAGAAAAAGAGACAAGTTTTTTTGTTTATTCTAACAGGGGGTTGATGATAGGAAAGAATTTAGTATATATAAATGATATATGGTTTACAAGTTTTTAATAATATGAATTGAAAATGGATGTAAACTTCAATTATTGATAGGGGGTGTCTTATCATATTGCATTATATATATATAGGTATTAAAAAAAATAATAATAATAAGTGGAGCCCATTTTGCTTATCTTATACCTGTTTCTGATGTATTTAGGTTAGTGGATCTATTCACAATTTCACATTAACATTAAGCTAGCCATCCCTTCAATCTTTTCTTCCTTTTTCTTTTTAAACTCATTTTTGTTGGCCAGAGGTATATCAGAACCTGTCGATATCAATCATTATTAGTACGGTCAGAGAGAGTTATACTCCTGTAATGTAGAGAAGAGGATGGAAAAGATGCACAACCACTCAACTGAAAGTGAATACGACTTTGATCTTATTTTTTTATTCTCCAGGACATAATTTCATGAGGAAGAACATGAGGCTCAAGTTATTTTACTAGTCTCAATTCTAGCTGATTATTTTATCAAATACTACTGTTATTTACATCATTGGCTTTGCAACAAATCGACTTTTTCCAATAGATGCTAGATGTGTCTATTTTGAAAGAAATCTGTTATCAATCAATTTCCAACTCTTTATTTCAGATAATAATTTTTATTCTTGTAGTCAACTTATATGATCTCTCATTAGCCATTACTTTATAGAATTAATTGCTTTGCACGTATTAGCATTAGAGATTAAAAAGTACATTATCTCTTTTAACTTCAAGCGTGTGTAATTTCCTTTTCACATTTGTGATGTGGGGTTCGAATCTCATTTTATGTATTTTATAACTATGTGTGGAGAGTTTTTTCTCTATAGTTTTGACTTATAAATGAATATTCGGATTGCATATATAATACTTAATATTTAGATAATTCAGACTAGGGATAGGAATAGGGGCCCAATGGGGCAGGGGAGCCCCATCCCCCGCTCCTAAAACCTCCCCCCACCCCTGCTCCCAAACCCCATTTTGGGGAACTGGGGATGGGGGTGTTTGGAGGGAACCTCCCCCCAAACACCCCCATCCCCCATTTTTCCCATTTTTTCCTATGTTTAATCCTAAAATTTTTCAATCTAGAATGTAGAATTCAAAATTCAAAATTTGATCGGACCGCACTTTTATTTCACCATGTTTCAATGTCCAATATAATAATTAACAAAATATACAATATAAAATATAAAATTGATTTAATTTAATCCAAAATTAATACAAATAACTATAATAATATAGTATTAGTGTATTACACATAAAAGTTTAAACAAATTTAAAGTCTTCGATCGATCCAAAATATGAGTAATAGAATAATAGAGTTAAGAGTTTTTTTTTTTTTTTTTTTTTAAATAAAATTAAAAATATATGAGATAATTGGGGCCCACCCCAATTTAGAAAATGAGAGAATGGGAAAATGGGGGTGGGAGGAGGTTCCCTACCCCCATTTAGGTTTTGGGGGCAAAATTTTCCCCCACCCACACCCTCACCCCAAAACCCTATTTGGGGGTAAAATTTGCCCCCAAATGGGGGCAGGGCCCTGTGGGGGAAATTCCCATTCCTAATTCAAACTCGAGATTATCAATATTTAAACACTATTATCAATCAGTAATTAACTATTTAGTTTAATCTTGAAGGTTTATTTAAAAAAAAAAAAAAAAAAAAAGCTTAATTAGATGACTTGATCATGTACACTATTATGTGATGTGATATTCATTATTCTATCATTAACTAACTGAATTCCTCGGATTGTACCCTTAAATAATGATTAAGTTAAAGTTAAACCAAACAAGTGGGGTTTTATATATCATATATATATATATATATATATATATATATATGAGGCTAAAACTTTTAAAATGGCCGTTTTTCGTTTGCACTTTAACCTTATTTCCCTCTATATCCTTTTTTTTGCTTTACTGCCTTCAATTGTCCAATTTACCTCTATAACTGTCTTATATTTCCTTTTTTATCCTTTCCTCTTACATGTCTCGGTTGCGTTATTTGGGATTGAAGTTGGCAAACCTAGGCTATACTAGGGAAAAATAGGGATAAAAGAAAAGAAATCGAGATAAAGAGAAGAGTGAGTTAGTAAGTCTGTAAAAAAAATAAAATAAAATAAAATAAAAATAAAAAAACAAAACAAAAAACAAAAAACAAAATTGATCTCCATGGAGACCTACGCTAATGGAGATTTCATAGGTTTCCATGGAGATCAATTGCTATTTGTTTTTTGCTTTTAACATTTAATTTTATTTGCTTTTCTTTAAAAAAATATATATATTTAAATTGTTTTGATTGGCTTTTAATATATAATTAACAGTTATCAAACAATTAAAAAATTAAAAATTAAAAATATTATAATATTGATGGGTGATTTAAATATTTTGTAATAATTGACTTCTAAATTTTATATTGTTAATTAATTATTTTCTAATTATTTTAATATTTACAGTATTTTTTTAAAATAAAAATTAATAAAACTTTGAATAAGGGCATTTTGGTCATTTTATCATTTAGTATGGTCAACGTTCAGTCAACAGTTAGTCAAGGGTTAATCAAGGGTATTTTCTTTTAATTTTGATAAACTGGATTATACCTCATATATATGTTAAAGTCAAAGTATGTTTGTGTAATTTTTCCTACAATAAATTTGTGTCCCTTACAAAGTATCCATCTTTTGCGGACTCTTTCTAGATAGATAGAATCATAGAAGTATATGCAAGCATGAATATAAAATTTAATTTTATACAAATCATCTTTGGGTAAGTAAGCTTTTTCCGATCAAATTAAATTTCAGCAATCTTTTTTTCCTTCTTCTAAGGGATATATGCAACACGAGGACTTCTCAAGAGATCATCCTTTCTAGTACTGTCCTCATCGAAATACGTTTAACTTCGGAGTTAAGATAGGATCCGATGCATTAATGATGGTATGATCGCACACTAAATTTCAGAAATTTTCCTATAAGGATACCATGATAGAATTATATAAAGATATTGAATGTGAGCCACTTGTTTTACATACTTTGATTTGGTATGTATGCACTTGTCAAATAACTTTTATAAATGAGTGACTCACATTAAATATCCTGATAAAGTTATATAAAAATATCCTAATAGAAACAGGACCATATATATATACATTATCTGACACATATATTATATATTCTTGAATTTTTACATGAATGAGTCGGACTAGTAAATGAAGGACGTGATTTTTTAATATACTGTATCATGTTTTATATCTTGACATTAGCTGATACACATTTCAAAAAATTTCGAATCTTGAGCTTGAATAGTTGTTTGAATTTGTTTGATCTTTTTTTTTTAATTTTTAATTTCTTTACCCCTTCTCTCTGTCTCTTAATTCTTTCCTCCACCGCCTCCTCTTCTCTTCTTGTCCACTTCTCTTTTCTATTTATTTTGATCATTTTTTTTTAAATTTCCATAAAAGTATAATTACAAATAAAACCCTTAAAGTTTATATAATTACTCAATATATAGCTTTTAATAAGATTTTAGTTATAACATCCCTTATTTTTTTAGAAAAGTCATAAAACCCTTAAAGTTTATATAATTACTTAATAGACAGGTTTTAGTAAGATTTTGACTTAATAAAAATGTCTTAGTAATAGTGACCTATAATGATATGGACTAGACCCAAATTAATAGGTATTTTGATTGATAATTAATTTATGTTGTAAAATGAGATTAGGGATGAAAATATAATTTTCTATACATTTAGTGACTTGAAAAAGAATAAGAAATATTATAGAGGTATAAATTTAATTAGTCGAGTCAGTCATTGAATATATATATATATATATATATATAAAAGAGGGATTTGACTGCAAACGGTGAATCCATCTAATAAGGAAGACATCGATATCGGTTATTAAAGATTTAAATAATCATAACTATACCGTATTATATTAATATCTCTTATTTTTCAAGGATATGTATATTTGTAAATACGAAACTCAGATACTAATTTAAGCACATGCCTTGAATGTGCCCTAAAAACTAGTCTTTATAAAAGTATGAGATGATGAACATACAATTTCATGCTTCCCACACTATAATAATAAGTTGATGATTAGCATTAATCCTATTATAAGATAAAAGTTCCAAATCACAAGAACTCAAGAAGTTATATTCATGAAAATCAAACATTCTAGACAAGATAATTTATCATGGACTGAGGCCCATCTTTCCATATTGGGCCCTGACCCAGCCCAAATAGAAGTAGTAGGTTTGTGCTAATCTAGAAAGAAAAAAATTTCTGGCTCGTTACGAGCCTGTTTCATCAAATCATATCGGATATTTTTATCATATAAAATATTTTTATCACATATAGGAAAACCTTTCTAAATTAATAATCGATAAATTTATATTTTCTATAATAATTCTATTAATTAATAAATTTTAATAGGCTCAGCATTTTTAATTTGTAGAGAGTTTACCGTATAATATGTTTATTCAAACTTTTCTTGTAGAATGTAATACTTGATCCTCATTGAACACATAGGGGGGATCAAGACCGATAAGAATAATCCCAAAAAACAATACAAAAAATGAAAAGAAAAATTAATATAAAAAGTTGATTATATTTAAATTATAAATTCTCGGGTTTTTTTTTTTTTTTTTTTTTTTTTGTATCGAGGATCTCGGATTTCGTTTACATCTATCCGCCGTGACCTGTATGTTGTCTTCGCGGAATATGACAGATAAGAAATCTCAGTCCACTCCCTTGGCTTCACAAGAATGCAACGGGAAAGTTAGAACTCCCCTTCGTTTGGGTAGGATTCGAACCGTTGACGTTAGCCCCATATCTATCTTTCCTTCAGTATAACTAAATGCTCTAAAGACTGACCACAATGTAATTATTAGAAGTAGAACAAGAACTTAGATTTTTAATCTCAATCCTTGACCACTGTGGCAACCACCCTGTGGTTCTGGTTGGTCTTAACTCTTAAGATAACAAGACAGACAGGAAGACTGAGGAGTCAAGAGGCATGTGCATTTTTTTTTATTATTTATTTATTTTTTTACACCTCCCAAAGCTCCTCCCTCCACTTCTTTTCATGACTATGAACTGTGAACAAGTCACTGTTGTTTCACTTTTTGAAAGGGATGTGCTTGTGCTTGTGCTGTCTCAAAAAGTGCTTATTATCTATCTCCTCCTTCTCCTCCTATGTGGGTCAGTCATCTTTTGTTTGTGTACCATGGAGGCATGGACCATGGTTCCTTGTAGTCAATGCTTTTTCCTTGTTTAGTATTACTTGTTCAACTCCCTTCTTCAGTCACTTTCTCTTCACCCTCACTCACTGTTTTATATCATTTATACCAAATCAATAACCACTCACTCTACCTAGCTCCAAATATATATATATATATATATATATAGATTTTTTCTCAAAATCCATGGATCTTTCAACTCCAAAGTACTTTCAAGCTCCACCTCTCTTTCCATCTACTGGGGTATGAATTTTTTTCTGCATTTGGTTTTTGTTTCTGTTTTTTTTTTTTTTTTTTAATGTGTTCATTTGGGTTGGGGTGTTTTATTTGTTGGTGGACTGTGGTTTTCAGGAAGCACAATTGGAGAGCAACACAAGCATGTATGGGAAAAGCACCGACAACCCATTTGTGGATACATTTGCTGACCCACTTTGCAAGCTCAATCTCAAAGAGACTTCTGAGTTTGTCAAGGCATTTCCTGCCAGCATTTCAGCTCAGAGAAGGAGAGAAGGAGTACTGAACTCATCATCAGTCAAGAGAACAGAAGCTCCTTCTACACCTGGTAGACCTGTTTTCAGCTTCAGTGTTGGTCATTTCTCTAGAAAAAATGTCCCTTCAAAGTGGGATGATGCTGAGAAGTGGCTCAACACCACTTCCTGCCATGACTCACCTGCTCATCCAATCAAGCCGCCACCACCACCACCACCACCACTAGAGTCTTCCAAGAATCACAAACAATGTGAGAACTTTAAGCAGCAGCAAATGGAGGTTGTGTTTTCAGAAAAATCCAGGGTCACAGAGGAAACGTTCTCTACTTTTGTCTCAACCTTTCAAAGTTCTATGGCTTTGGACCACCACAATTCAACCAGAGCTTTTAATGGGGTCTCAGCAGGCTCATCAGATGTCTTTTTAAAAGGTATATAATTCATTTTCACTTCTGCTTTAGTTGAATCTTGATCAATTTTTAACTTTTAGCTTTACAAATCTCAATCATGGGCTCTTTTATCTTTTTGTCTTTTAGAAGGTTAATAAAGCTTTAAACTTTTTAGTCTCTACTGTTTGATTATGCTCCTTTTGTATACAAAAACCAAACTGGGTTTTTGGTTCCTGCTCAAAATATATATACCATATAATGTGGATGGGATTTTTTGTAGTTCAAGAAAATTTTCAGGAAATGAAAACAAAAGAAAATGAATTTTGTTATTAATTATGTATTGTGCTGTCTGATTTTCAAGTTGAGACACTCAAGTTAGCTAGACAAAGATATTAGGATCATTTAGTATTGCTTGGTTCCATTTTTTTGATGTGTGATTATCCTGAAGAAGACTCATACCAGATTTGTTAATGAATGTAGATAAGTTCACGGACGAAGTAGAACCGATTTTACCAAATTTCAGATACTCAGAGCCATCAAAAGAAGGGTTTCTGTTCAAAAATGGTAACGGTGAAAGCATGAAAGATGCAGGCACAGAAGTAGTTCATGAGGTTCTACACAGAGATATTGGGACAGAGATGACTCCTCTAGGAAGTTCCACGGTTTCTAGATGCCACACGCCATTCACGAGCTCATCGCCTGCTCGACACAACACACCTGCCAATAGGTCAGGCCCGTTGGCCTTAGGACACTCGGACAGCACTAGTAGCACCATTGACATTTCCCAGCTGCAGGAGTGCCATTTAGCTAAGCTACAACTCGGGACACAATATGATTCAGTGACATCGAATTGGAGCTCGAGAGAAGAAGAGGAAGAGGAAATATCAAAGAGCTTAAGACATTTCGAAACAGCAGGCACTGTGTCCCGCAAGAGTGTTTCGGATTCAAGAGCTGCTGCTTGGGAAGAAGAGGAAAAGACCAAATGCTGCCTCAGGTAGTATATAACTTTATAATAAATTTGCAGCAGCATTATTTTCGCAGATTCTGTAGTATGTTCGTTTGATGGTTAAACATTGTGATTCGATTTCAAATTGCAGGTATCAGAGAGAAGAAGCTAAAATTCAAGCTTGGGTGAACCTGCAAAGTGCAAAGGCAGAAGCTCAATCAAGAAAACTTGAGGTACTCATATCATCCTTCCATTATTAACTATTAACAAGTTCTTTCGAATGCATATGCAAACATCACAAACATGTAAAAATAAACTTCAAAAACTAGTCTTTGCTTGGTTGTCATTTCTTCCAATTGTCCAATGCATTAATTCAACCTTTTTCTTTTCCAACAAAAATTTGTGTTCATAAATTATCATTAGATGGTGTCTTAAAATATTATGAATGACAAATTAAAGCTAATAGAGTTGGGATTGTTGTAGTAAATCCATATAATGTTCTGACATTGAAACTAAAGGAGGAGAAGCATAATTTACTAATTAATACACTTATGATTATCTTTCAAGTGGGTGCATATATATATATATAATGTTGATATGGCAGCTAGCAAGGTTTCTTTATTTGTCGGGTTTAATTTGGCTTAGTCGTCCTCGAGCCACTCGCCACAGTTGGGACACATTCTTTTTGGAGTGTCTTCCTCACTTGTAATAAAGAACATAAAAAGCTAGCTAGTAAGTCATCAAGTTTATATTTGTTTATGTGTCCGTTGTCTTCTTTGTAACTTGTGAGCCCCATGTGAAGTTCATGCATTGAAAATGTTGTGGTTGGGGAATTGGAGTATTTTTACTTGAGCTGCTATGGTATCTCATGCTTGGAAGCCTAGTTTTGAGTTCCTGTTGAATATAAAAATGTTCACCATATAAACTGATAACTAGTTGTTTAATTAATACAAGGTTTTCAATATAGACCAATTTGAAAGCAAGCAACTGCACTTGGGAAAATTTAATTTTTGAAGTGATCTTGTTATATAGGTGAAAATACAAAAGATGAGATCGAACTTAGAAGAGAAGTTGATGAAGAGGATGGCATTTGTTCACAGAAAAGCTGAGGAATGGAGAGCAGCAGCGCAGCAGCAACATGCTGAGCAAACGCAGAGGTCTACCGAACAAGCACAGAAGATAATAATTCGACATGTTTCCGATCACAGCTCTTGCGGTTGCTTCCCTTGCAATAACTAAAAAAAAAAAAACTAAGAACACAACAATATAGACAAATTATCTTCATTCTTCTGTATCTCTCTCTCTCTCACTATCTTATAAGAAAATGCCAAGAGTTATAAACATTTTTGGCAACTTAGAGAATTATTTAGCTACAGACCAGATCACCTTACTGAAAACTCAGCTGATGACAATGTTAATGGTGGGTCAATCTGAGCCACCATTGAAGTGGACCTGAACCTAATAAAAACTCACATGGGAACTAGGTTTAGGCTCCGTCAATCATCATCACCAACCAGAAAGAAGACTTTCATGACCTCCATGACATATCTCAAACATTTTCAATTTTAACAATAAATGAAGGGAAGAAAAAATAAACTTATAATAAATTAGCAGGAATTGACGAGTCCCTAGCTAAGCAACATTTTTCCACTCCAAGGAAGCAAAAGCTGTTAATAATCATGCATGCATTTAAGTCATTATGTATCCCAAATATTGACAAGCTAGAGAGTAGGGACCATTATTAACATACAGTTTTCGTATCCAGAAGACTATAGTTTTTTTCACTAAAAAGTTGCAGGAGGCAGTGGCTTTTAACTTTCTCAACCAGTGCTTATTTTAAAAGTAGCTTGCTAGCTTCAGAGGTTTTGGAAATTTGGGTACATTTTTATTCGGCCTTTTTCTTTTGTTTTGTATCTTTTCCTAAGCATGCATGCCGGTGCTGCACTGCCAATCAGAATCAATCAAAATCTGCCATAGAATCCAAAGTTTTTGAGATATCGTGCTTGTTACTGGTTAAAGTCTTGTCTGTATTATTTTGTTTACTTCAAATATTGAAGCAACTGTGAAATTATCTATTGAGTATTGATAATGGTAAAATTTGTCCAAACTTATGCTCAAATAATGTGGGAGTTGTCAATATCACATCACCCATACATAGTCTTATGATTTACGAAATATTGACAACTTAGCGAGGTTTTGTTAGGTACCTAGATGGATTGATTTGTATGGATTCATTGAAGGGTCTTCGATTTTTTAATGTTGATTACATATTTATTATTATTATTTTTATGGTTGGATTATGTTGTATTAATTTCAACATATTTGTGTCATTCATGTCATATACGATTGTGTTGTATTGGTATAATTTATCCTGCTATATGTTTAATGAGGAGATTGGCACGGTAAAAGAAAGTGAAAATGGTGTGAAATGTTACCTTTTGGAACTCATTTGGTGATATTGTTAATGGTTTAATAAATTAAGTTTAAAAGACACTTATTATGGTGAATTACCAAAATTACCCTTAGATAATCAATTATGTTATTCTCTTTGTACTTTCGGTAGTGTTAACTCAGTAACCTCTCTCTCTCTCTCTCTCTCTCTATCTATCTACAAATAAAAGTTCAAGATTTGTCATTGTCTCGAGTTTCATCTTCAACTTATAAAATAAGGTAATATTTCTTGAACTTTCTTCTTTTAATTTGTTCACATTTTGCAAACCAGTCATTGTTAGAATTTTTGTAAACGAGCCTTTTCATGTGTTTCCCGTGCCTTTTCATGTATTACCCAAGCCTTTTCATGTGTTATCCGAGCCTTTTCATGTGTTACCCGTGCATTGTTTGAATTTTTGGATCTCCGAGCCTTTTCATGTGATACCCGAGCCTTTTCATGTGTTTTCCGTGCCTTTTCATGTGTTTCCCGTGCCTTTTCATGTGTTTCTCGTGTTTTTTCATGTGTTACCCGAGCCTTTTCATGTTTTTACTATCCGACCCTTTTCATGTGTTTCCCGTGCCTTTTCGTGTGTTTCCCGTGCCTTTTCATGTGTTTCCCATGCCTTTTCATGTGTTTCCCATGCCTTTTCATGTTTTTCCCGTGTCTTTTCATGTGTTATCCGAGCCTTTTCATGTGTTATCCGTGCCTTTTCATGTGTTATTCGAGCCTTTTCCTGCGTTACCCGTGCCTTTTCATGTGTTATCCGAGCCTTTTCCTGTGTTACCCGTGCCTTTTCATGTGTTATTCGAGCCTTTTCATGTGTTACCCGAGCCTTTTCATGCGATTTACCCGAGTCTTTTGAAGAATATTTCGAGCATTTTCATGTGATTTAATCGAGCATTTTGAAGACTTGTTTGAGCCTTTTGATGTGATTTACCCAAGCCTTTTCATGTCTTTTTCGAAACTTTTCAATATCCTCACCCGAGCCTTTGTTAATGTAATGTTTGAAAAAAGTTTGAAGTCCTGGATTTTTATTAATGGTTTGTGATGATTAATTTGACAGCATCATGAATCGGGTTAGAATAGTAATATCTTACAACGGTCGATGTGAGTAGTTACCCGACGGAAGTCAGAGGTTTGTTGGATTCGATAACCAGGGAATGTATGTGTTAAAGGATATGACTTACGAATAATTGGTGGCGATCGTGCATACCATTGTGAATTATGATGTAAACAAATTCAATGTTGATCTGTCATCAATATCAATCGTTCCTAGCAGTACATGTCGCACATTTATAAGAAATGACGACGATGTGCAGTTTATACTAGGGGAAGATCGAGTTATCCCTCAAGTATGTGTCTGTGTAACTGAGAGGATAGCTAGAGATGTTATCGGGAATGATATTCTTCCTTCTGAAAATACCCAACAATTAGGATCCTTTAACGGTAGCAACCAAGTGTTCAACCAAAGAAGTGCCACCGAAAGTGGGGGAAACATGTGTGGTGTCCCGCCGGTAGCGGTCGACCATGAAGATTTAGTTAAACCTCAATTTGGAGATGTGTTTGGTTGTCGAATTGAGCAGTACATTAAGCAGAACAATTACCTGAACCATGAGGTGGATAATGAAGCAAATAATGAACAGGTTCATGATCAGGTTGATGATCTACAAAATGTGGATGAAGAGCCTACACAAGCTCAAACACAAGGTAGACGAGTACAAGGAGTTAGTTTCACTCCACCTGATATGCCTGGGACTTTCGAGATCCAGTATAATGTAACAGCATCTGATTCTGATAATATGACAACGTGGGTTATTCCCAGAGCAAATTCATACTCATTTGGTATTGGTAGAAGCAACACCTTGGCAGTGCAAGAACCTAGAACCATGATTTATAAAAGTCAATTTTTTCCAAGTAAAAAGGATTTGAAGATGCTAGTTGACCATTTTGCAATGTATCAGAACTTTAAATGGAAGGTGAAAAGATCTAATAAGACAACTTTACATCTGGTTTGCATCATTGACGACTGTACGTGGAAATTAAGAGCGGTGATGAGAGATGAAGGGACATACATTCAAGTCAGAAGTTTTGTTAACGAACACAGTTGTCCCTTGGAGGAGATTCATCGTCACCACCGACAAGCTAGTGCATTCATGATCGGAGAAGTCGTTGCACCTAAACTTCAACAACATGATAGTCATCTCATGCATCCCAAGGACGTTATCACCGATATGAAAACAATGTATGACATATAAATCATGTACAATAAGACACACGATGCCCTACAATATGCATTGTCATTGACCTATGGAACGCATGAAGAAGCTTTCCAACTCTTGCCATCTTTTGCATACGTTCTGGAACAGTAAAATCCTGGCATAGTCACCGACTTACAGTGCACAGACGATGGTAAATTCCTCTACTTTTTCATGTCTTTAGGGTCCTCAATTAGAGATTTTCGGAAGTGTATACGTCTTGTGATTGCAGTTGATGGTACCCATTTGAAGGGAAGATTCGGGGGTACAATGTTTGTGGCAACTGCACAAGATAGAAACGAACGGGTATATCCAATTGTTTTTGGGTACAGTGACTCATAAAACAACCTTTCATGGGAGTGATTTTTGGAATGTTTGAGGGGTGTCATTGGTCATATAGATGATTTGGTTTTCATTTTCGATCGTCATGCAAGCATTGAAGCAGGGATTTCTAAAGTGTTCTTTTATGCAACCCATACCATATGTTGCTGGCATTTTGGTGAAAATATGAAGAAGCGATTCGACAAAAAAGATGTTGCCGACATTATGGATGACGCAGCTAGATCGTACAATGAATTAAAGTATAATCGCCACATGGAGGAGTTACGTAAGCTACATAAGGCTGCATTCGATTATGCCATTGTTGTCGGTCCTTACAGATGGTCCTGGGTACATTGTCCCCAAAAAAGGTACAGGGTGATGACCGCAAATGTTGCAGAGTGCATAAACTCATGCCTAAAATTCACACGGCAACTGCCACTGATGACACTAGTAGAGTTCATTAGGAATATGCTACAAAAGTGGTTTCACGATCGTCATGCAGCTGCAAGGTCCATGTGTCATCGATCGACCGACGCAATACATCTTGTGATCCTGAAACGTGTCGAGAAGTGGGGTTATATGACTGTAAATCCAGTTGACTGGAACATATTCTCCGTCAGACACAAGAGAAAACAGTAGACGGTTGACTTAACCCGGAAGACTTGCACATGCAACAAATTCCAAATGGACTTTTTTCCATATTCACATGCACTCGCAGCGGCAAGGTACTTAACAAGTTACAGTTAACACATTATATCACCCAAACGTGAATCTCACTATTTTCATTGTTGTAGGGAGCGAAACTTGGATTTCACATCTCTGTGTGCAGACTACTACAAGAGGGAGACACTTATTGATGCATACTCGGTTCCTATTATGCCTGTTGGCCATCCTTCTTCATGGGTAGTGTCATCCGACATCGCAACGTGGGTGGTTTTAAATCCAAAGACAAAGAGATAATCAGGTTGCCCGATGGAGGGTCGACATGCCTCGTCTTCGGAGAGGACAACCACACAGTCGTGTAGAAGATGTGGACAACCAGGACATAATAGCAAGAGGCGTTCCAACCCGCCTATGGTTAATGAAGGTCCCAGTAGAATTGTTCCCGAGGAATACCGTTGCAAGTGCAGCATCTGTCATTCAATTGGACACAACAAACAAACGTGCCCTGATAATGACTCTACCGTGGAATGAATGGACCCGTTGAGGAAGGCAATCAAACATAACAAGGCAGTACAAGAGGAAGACGAATTGCCACCAGAAGCACCTTGAGGAACATGTCTCCAAGTTGATGTCTTCTAACATCGTTCGGACTTTGGGAACCATGCTCGATACAGTTGTGTTGTTTAAATCGTTCAACTTTAGTTATTCATTTTCATTGTATTGTTTAAATCGTGTTGGAATTTACCAAATTGTTCACTTGCGGGTTGGAATTGAAAAAAATTAATTGATTAATGAAAATAATAAATTCAAATGTTATGTATATCAACTACAACTCAAGGAACAACCCATATATACATTATCTATACAACAGTGTTGTGAAGCGAGTTGTAAAAAACCTCCACAACCATCTTCTCCCGGATGGTGTCCATATCTTCTTCTTTCCAGTCGAATTCCTTCTTGTATGCCAACAAGTACTCTGCCAATCTTAAAGTATGGGCACCACAATTACCACTACAATTCACCATATGAACAACCATTAGAATGAAATTTAATTAAAACCAAGTGAGATAGAATAAAATGTTGAAACAGTCATACCCCTGATTCTGTTGAGGCACCCCACGAGATCCGTCCATGATACTCATCCGAAAGGCCTTCTTCGATAATTTGTATGTCACATCATCCTTTCGTTCTGTTGGAGTGAAACCCGACCTAATACAACATCGAGGGTATAAACCAACGTAGGCACGTGACTTGCTTATTCATGTAGTCCCATGTAACTTATTGTCTGAACGGGTTTAATAAGTAGATCTTCCTTTCTATGAGGTCGACGCTGGCCAGTACCCAATAGTTGCGTTCAAGGTTGCAAGGTATCATAACCTGTTAGTGTTTCAACATAGTGTTATGTGTCTGAAATCTAAATATAGTATTAAACACATTGAAACCTTGTAATTTAAACACTCACCTAATCAACCGCATGCCATGGCTGGTTTCCTGACGGGACCAATCCTCGGACCATCTTCAGGTCATCATCGTGCCACTTGTGTTTCATTAAAGACCACTCATTAGGGGGTGTAGCCACCTCATTGCTGAACATCTACCCCTACTGAATATCTAACCATGACTGTACATAGAAAATTAACCATATTGTTAGGTAATAAATCTATGAAACACATCAATGCAAAAACGAAAACCGTGCAATACAAAAATTTACATAGAACTAGGAATCCAGTACGTTGACCCTCTAAGCGTAGACAGTGGGGTATGCTCAATGACTCTTCCGCAATATTAACAAGTATGTGTCGATATGCTGACAATATAAACATTTTATATTGTTAGGATTGTACCATTACTGATAAAAACTTTTACAGACAATTAAAGTAAGGAACATATCGTATCCTCCAACTCCATGAAGTTGGTTTGAAACCGTTAGAACCAAGTGACACCAACCGGTAAATGTATATCCATATCACGTCTGCATAATTGCTGAAGAAGTTAGATGACCAAGTAATATTAATTAAAAGATTGTGAAAAGAACGATTATACTTACAATTCCCCCGTGGTGTTCCTCTTGCAGGCTTGGTACGCTGCAAAGTGGTCAGAATCTAACAAATCATGGGGCCTGAATAGATGCACTGATGACGCTGGCTATGTCCTTGGCTTCCTCGGCCTACACGGGTCAGTGTATGGGGACATCATCTGCCAACCTGGCTTGTGAACCCGCTGCTGACGCTGAACCTAGGGCAGACTACAGGGTCCAGAACTAAACTCCACCGTAGGGGTGCGTAATGAGGAGGATCTCTGCCTCCGTGGATGGCTGTGAGGAGGCTGCGCTGTGAGGAGGATCTCTCCCGCCGTGTATCGCTCTCCCTCTCTGTATCGCGCTGTTGAGTGGGGGAGCTGCACCGGGATCGCTTCAAGGGTCGCACTGCGCTGGGATCGACCGGAGGTGGTGTGCGCTGTGAGAATAAACTCTGTCCTAGGTCATGTGGAAGAACAGAATGGTGCAATAGTGATGGCTCAGATCCACCACGTGGCTCATGTACCAGAAGTGTTGTCTCTGTGAGGAGGGCAGTGCTGCCAAGTAAAACCGGAAGAGGTACCTGCTGCAATAGTACTATCTCTGTACCACCGGGTACCTCTGCTCGTTCTGTCATAACATGACCCTGCTGATTGGATACTGTGTCCGTAGTATGTGCCTGCATAGTAGGTGCCTGCTGTATGGTCTGTGGGTCTGTCCCATGCTGATGAGTACCTATCCTGCATGTGGGACTAAAGTTTTCGTGATGGTCATCGAATGGTGGACTATCCATACGGGACTGCGATGTCTGACCCTGACCTTGAAGCACCCGGATCATATCCAACAAGTCCTGATGCTGCTGATCTCATTTCTCATCACTTTTTCAAACAGCCTCCAGCACATCAACCCGTAGAGATTGGATAACATCCATCACTTCAGCGAATTTACGGTCTCATCCCTGAAAGGATTTAAAACTCTGTCAGCACTTAAACTGTTCACTCGATTGAAATTAAATAATGCGGTTATAATATTTTTTTCATACCTGTGGATGTCCGCCAACGCCTCCTCAGGAATCACCTCCAGGTTGAGGCTGTCTGAGCAGAGTGAATCGTACCCGCCTATGCCTTTCGGGACTCTCACCGTGACCCTTCGAATCTGAATCACCCCCAGGTCGAGGCTGTCTAGACAAAGTGAATCGTACTCGCCGACGCCTCACGGGACTCCGACTCCCACCCTCATGGTCTGAACCCTCTGTATCACTGGGTCCGAAATACGCACCGTCCCTATCACTATGACCGGAATAATGACCCTCCGTATCACTAGGTCCGACACTCCTATGTCGTTCGTGCTCCGGGACGTGACCAGGTATATCAGCAGCATCGGTATCAAACAGACTACCACCCAGGTCTATGCCTTCGAAGTAACGTTGAGCCGTCTTAACATCCGTCGGCACCAATTCACGCCGCGCAAACATCTGAAATAGGAGTTAGATCATACCAATAACTATGCAAAATAACAATAACAATACTAACCCTTTCAGTGAAAATGCCATCCAGTTTTCTCCTCCACGGTCGCTGACTCAACTCCCATTTCAGAATACATGAGGAGGAGGGTAGCTCATCGATTGCTCTACGGTCCCATATTTTTTTTCCCAAGCTCAGGGATAACCTCAAAAGCAAATATCTGTGTAATATATAAGGACGATAAGAAGTAAATACATCAGTCATATAAAAAAAATTACAATGAAAATACGGATTCAAATTCTAAATTCTCACCAACAGTGCGTGCGATAGACCATATATGTTGTACGTCTCGGTGGTGTGTACATCAGCACCCTTTTCTTGCTGTCGTTGTTCAAACCGCTCCCGTCGACCATCCAACGCATGCTTGAAACCAAAAATAGACCGCATATACACGTGTGCGCCCCACGGGAATGCATCAAAAGTGTTTGAGTCCTCCACTAGCTAAAACTGCCATATTGGAACTTTATCTCGCTCGTCCAACCCCATCAGTATCCAGTTCAGCATAAACAATAAGCATAGCTTCACAGCATCGTACTGCTCCACAAAAATACCAATTCATAGCATTGTTCTAAACTTTTCAAACTCGATTTCTCTACCCTAAAAATACCGGTCGTGTATGCCATTATAAACCATATCATACCTCGCTGTGTCGAGACTCCGAACTTCAAACCGGTGATTAGACAGAACTCAACCTTTGAGAACCGGACCGAATGCTTATCTAACAAAAATCTCATCTCATCTTCCGGCCCATCGTGATGCAACTCATGCAAAAGCAGCCGATGAGCAATCCCAGCCGAAAACTGAATATCACGATGCATATGAAAGAAATGACCAAAACACGACTCAGTATACCGACGTCGGTCTTCTATCCTCAGATGTTCAGGTACACTGTTAAGTGCATTGTCGATATCTTGAAGGTCATTGAAATGGTCATGCCATATAATTTTTCCCTTGAACCATTCTCCCACTGAGGTTTTAAGGGAGTCTTTTAGCTGATTTCTCATCTGCATTCAAAGAAAAAAATCATATAAGTTCATGCAAAATGCTCGAACAAAAAGGCTCGAGCAGTGTATGAAAAGGCTTGAACACTTCAGTAAAAGGCTCGGACAATATATCAAAAGGCTCGGGTAACATTGTAAAAAGGCACGGAAACAGTTCAAAAAGGCTCGGAAACATTTCAAAAAGGCTCGAAAAGGCACGGAGATTCTAACCGTTTAAGACCTATGATTTTTCCTTGAAAAGGCTCGGGTAACATTTTAAATAGGCACGGAAACAGTTCAAAAAGGCACGGAAGCATTGCAAAAAAGCTCGGAAACAGTTTTAAAAGGCTCGAAAAGACACGAAAAGGCTTGGAGATTCTAAACGATTAAAACCTATGATTTTTCCTTTAAAAGGCTTGGGTAACAATTCAAAAAGGCACAGAAACAGTTCAAAAGGCCTAGAAACATTTCAAAAAAGGCTCGGAAACAATTTTAAAAGACTCGAAAAGACGCGAAAAGGCTCGGAGATTCTAAACGATTAAAACCTATGATTTTTCCTTTAAAAGGCTCGAGTAACATTTCAAAAGGGCACATAAACAGTTCAAAAAGGCTCGGAAACATTTCAAAAAGGCTCGAAAACCCAGAACTTCTTCGTTTTCAAAACAATTTTTTACCTAGACTAAAACACACATAATCAAAGCAAATCAAATGGCACCCAATCAAACCTAATCTACATCATGAAAATGGCATCCAACATCAAACACAGAAACTAATCAACAAGAGAAACGCGTGAAGAAAATAAAAACTTACCACTGTCCGTTGAGTTCGCCGGTTTCCTGTCCTCGACATAAGTACTGTAGCTCCGTCGCCGATGATTCGCCGTCAGATTTGGTCCACTTTATGACTTTTCTACCGTTGGGTTTTCTTCTCTCGAACTTTTCTGTCAACGTTTGAAAAACACACAAAGCGACAAAAATGGGTATTTTTGTTTGATCACCTTAATTTGTGCCTTTTAAACTTAAATTATTAATGTACTGCCTTTTTTACGAAAACCGCCCCAAACGGTGACATTTAAATTTTGAACTCATAAAAGAAAATGTATATAAAGCTTTAAAAAAAAAAAAACATTTTTTCTTGATTCAAATACTAGTAGAGAATGTTTATATGGTTGTACTCATGGAAAACTACCATGCATTTTTATGAATTTGGATTTTCTCCAAAAGCTTTTAAAAATAGTACATATGTCATATCAATATTATTATAATTGTGTTCATGTGTGCTATGACTATAAGAGGAGTAGCATTTCTTTCTGTACATAATTTGTTTCTTCTTTAACCCCAAGGGTTGGCCTAGCGGTAAGGGCAACTTGTGATGTGTGGTTAGATGTACGGTCACAGGTTCGATTCCCCATAATGTCAAATTTTTAAGGCTAGCCCCAAGGACGTTAGAGCATCCCCAATAGGGATCCATATTTTTTCTTTACATTTAGGGAGCCAGTTGTACTTTTTATAAATAAGGAACCATATAAGAAATGAACACTCCAACAAGCCTCCTTAAAAAATGATGTGGGTAAAAAGATGAAATAGGGAGGATGAATTTGGACAATTGGATATGAATGATATAGACTCATCTTAACCTCCCATTTCATTTGAGGAGTGATAAAAAATTAATAGGGAGGATGTCTTCCCTCCTTACATTTGGAGAGTCTTTGATCGGAATAAACTTTAGGGAGTGGGATAGGGAGGCTGTTTAAGCAAATTCCGGTCCAGCTTCCCTAAATATAGTCAAGGAGGTTGTGGATTCCAGCCTATTGGGGATGCTCTTAGCTTAGCTTGTGGAAGGACATGTATGGGAATTAGGTGGCTCCCAAGTCAACGGTTTGAATCCTATCTAGGTAAAAGCGAGTTTTGATTTACCCACTTGTATCCTTGTGGGGCCGAGGGTGTGGCCCGATGTTTCTTATTTGTCTTACTTTGTGAGTCCAACATATAGGCCATGACAAGTCACGCGGTTGGGGAGGACATGCGGATAGGTGTCTGGACGAAATCTGAGATTTTCGATATATAAAAAAAATAAAAAAAAAACAATAAAAGGAGATATCTAACATTTCAAATAAAATAAAAACAAAATTCCATTGACTTTCAGATCTTAAGAAAAATAAAAATATTGTTTTTGGTTAACATTTTGAAATCTAGCTCCAAACGGACGGAGATCAAGCACTACATGCGCAAGCGCAACACAACCATAGATATCGGCCCAAATATGTTATTCTTATAATTGAAAATATTTACTCACACAACACCGAAAACAACCATCTAGTTTCTAATTTTTACATAAATATTCTTATTGTAAAACAAAAACATCTTATAGCTTCCAAATTTATTTTAAAATAACCTCTCGCCCTCTCAAGATGACGAGATAAAGTTGGTCCAGTAGTAAAACCTCTCACATTTACAGTACAAGGTTACGGGTTTGAGTCCTCCGCTCCCCAAAAAACCCACAAATTTATGTAATTGTGTAATACTTCAAAATAATAATAATAATAAATAACCCCTCGGGATTTTTATATAAATGTTTTTTTTAAAAAACAAAATCAAAACTTAAGAGGTTTTTGGAAATGTGTCATATTCAAATGGGCCTGAAGATGGGCTCTTATGGACCTAAATTGAGGCCCACACATTGAAACCCAAACCATGAGTGCTCGTTTCGTGTAAAACATCCACAGAAACTTCAAAACACCGTTTCGATCCTTGACTTGTCCCTCAAGAAGATCTCTACAAAAAAAGCCGTCTCTTTCCACACACCCTCCACTCTGTTACTCTCTCTCTCAAGCTCAGGTAATCAAAATCTTTTCTTTCTCTGTATTTTTATTTATCTTTTTGAAATTTACAGATGATTTAAGCTTGTACGACATTACCGGTACTAATATATATATATATATATTTTTTTTTTTTTAAAGGGTTTTCTCTAAGGTGCTACGTTTTCAGATCCAATCGACAACGCAAAAACATGTTTCTAACAAGGTATGAGATTCTGGGTTTTGTTTGTTTTGATGTTTTTTTTGTGGGTTTTGTTTGTTGAGATAGATAGTGAAGTAATTTATATATATATATATATATATATATATATATATATAATGTTTGTGGAAAATATTAGGACTGAGTATGATCGAGGAGTCAACACTTTCTCTCCTGAAGGAAGATTATTTCAGGTTGAATACGCTATCGAGGCCATCAAAGTAAGTACAAGTTTTTGCTTTCACATTTTTTTTGCTTTCACTTGAAAAAAAATAACTGGCTAGTGGATAGATGCTCGTTTGTTGATTTTGTTTAAAACAATTGTTTTGCTTAATTTTACAATTGAGATTGATTGTGGGGTTTGGTTGAATTGCTCAGCTGGGTTCAACTGCAATTGGGTTGAAGACAAAGGAAGGTGTTGTGCTTGCTGTTGAAAAAAGGATCACCTCACCACTGCTGGTGTGTTCAATTCTATTTCTGCTTTTCCTCTTTGTCTACTCAGTTTCTTTTGTTTTTGAAGTTGTACTTTATGTTAAATCATCTCAAATTTCATTAAGTGCTGCACATTTTCTGTTCTGTTTCCACCCAAATAATATTTATGAACCAGGATTATCCTATATGCATTTATTAAAGGTCATAATGTTTTGAGATAAGAATATTTAAAGGAATTGTATATAGTATCATGACCAAATGCTGTTAAGAAGTGAGATGAGATATATTTATTTGATTCCATTAAAGTAGATTAGAGTAAATTCCCTAAGTAATTCAAGATGACATCAAATCTAGGTAATGTGTTAGTCAATAAGACACATAAACTTCTGTAGTAACAATCAGGAATAGGAGAAACAAAATTTGCAAAAGATCATTTTGTATAAATTTTGAATTTTGGTTTATCCATGCTTTTTATGTGATTACGTTTGCTAATGTTTTCAACGTAGTTGATTGCAACTTCTTACTGGCTTCATGTCCTTCAATTTGTTTTTCAGGAGCCTAGTAGTGTTGAGAAAATTATGGAAATTGATGACCATATAGGATGTGCTATGAGTGGATTGATTGCTGATGCTCGTACTCTTGTTGAGCATGCACGAGTGGAAACTCAGGTACTTGGTTGTTCATATCTAATGCTTGTATGCTTTTTAAAACTAGCATTCCAGAAAATTCTGGTTGTTATACTGAAATATGTTGTGGAACATAGCTCTGTTACTGATTTCTTAAGTGCTTTTGTACAGAACCATAGATTCTCATATGGTGAGCCAATGACCATAGAATCTACAACACAAGCACTGTGTGATTTGGCACTAAGGTTCGGTGAAGGTGATGAAGAAGAATCCATGGTAATAAACACTTACCTTGCCAACATATTGGGGTTATTTTCATTTCTTTGCTTATATTGCTCACTAGAATATTCAAGCTAAGCATCCCATACCATTCATTTTCAGTCACTATCGTTTAGAGAATGCATGTCTTCTAGTATTTAATTAATTAATTTCATTGTTGATTAAGAGACATAAGCAAGTTTTATATGGCTTGGCAGTGGTGCATATGCATCATAATTTTTTAATGTAACTGTATGCCTCGGTATCTGATTTCAGATCATGGATATGTTATAATTATATCTGTTTCTGGAATACCTTTTGACATATTGCAAATTTTCTGGTTTGCAGTCACGACCATTTGGAGTATCTCTCCTCATTGCTGGTTATGATGAGAATGGACCAAGCTTGTAAGTAGTAATTGCTTTACATGTTCAGACTGCATCACTCTTTAAATATACAAGTAGACAAAAATTAGTGTTGCAATAGGTAAACGTCCTTCTGGATGTTTCAATCTGGTGGTAGGTTGGTATTAGTCCATATTCTCATTTCTGTTTCTGTACTACAACAATTATAATTTGAACAATGAACAATTAAGCTGATGATGGGAGATGTGAGTGCTCTAGACTTGGACTCATGATTCATGAAGTACTAGCTTTTGTGATGGTTCTGTTCAATGTTTATTGTATACCGTAGTTTCAGTCTTGATGGTATGCTAAGTAACCCTACTTATTTTCCTATCATTTCCTCCAAAACCTGGCTCTTTTCATAATTATACATTCCAGACATCTTGAAGCAAATATGTTTAGCTCTTAGTTTGTTCATCTACCTTTTTCAACTTAGCTAATGTGTTTAGCTAGAGTAAGCATTATTTGTTATCATGCTTTTTGAGGTTTCTGGGACTGTTAACTTGTTTGTGCCGACAGTTATATATCATAATGCTTGCTTGAATTTTTGACACAAAAATAAACTTGCGTGATGCAGGTACTATACAGATCCATCAGGCACATTCTGGCAGTGCAATGCAAAAGCTATCGGTTCAGGTTCAGAAGGAGCAGACAGTTCCCTGCAGGAGCAATATAACAAGGTATCACCTGCCCACACTCCCTCTTTGTTTGTGGTTTATCTCTGTGTTGGAGAGTGAATGACTAGGTAGCTTTGCAATTTTATGAGTCTAAAATGCTAAGCTGGTCAGTCGGTCCTTAAATTGTTTTATCTTATTCAGCAATATGGAAGTGTACCATCTTATACCAAGCGGGGAAATCCCATGGCTTTATCAATCATCTGATTTATCTTAAAATTGGCTGTGACTAGTTATTTCCATTTGGGTCTGAAAATAGCTGCAGAATTTGATTTGGTAATTTCTGCAGGAGTTAACTCTTCAAGAAGCAGAGACAATTGCACTATCCATATTGAAGCAAGTTATGGAAGAAAAGGTATAAGATTATCATAATCTAATGCAATTTTTGTGTGTATGTTTTCCATAGTTGTATTTGTTTATCATTTTAGTTCACTATATTGAACGATACTCCTGATATCAGGTTACTCCAAATAATGTTGATATCGCGAAGGTATCTCCATCATACCATCTGTATACCCCAGCCGAAGTGGAGGCTGTCATCAGTCGCCTATGAACATGAAGAGAAATCCTTTCGAGAACTATCTTCCCGGCTTCAGTCTTGTTCCGGTTGCAATCAAAGCATGCTTTGTTGTTATTTTGTTAGGGGAGACAGTTAATACTTGTTTAAGATTGGGATTGTTTACCCTATAACTTACGTTTTCTTGCTGAACTAAGTTGCTTATCATACTTGGGAGGCATAAATCCTCTGTTTTGGTGCTGAACTGAACTAGTTACCAAGTTGATTAAATTGATTGCACCTAATCAAAGCCATGGTTTTAGTTGGATTGTGATTATAGACTACAGGAATTTCAACTTGTCATTCTCTCTCTAATTGCGAACTTGTGCTTTTGTAAAACTGTTCAAAATTTCTTAGTTGGGCTAGGTTTTTAATTAATTTTATGTACCCAAGAATTAACCAAAAAATATTTTAGTAAAGTTTTTATTTAAAAAAAAGAGTAAATTTAGCTAGTATTTACTCAAAGATATGCTTATAATATCTATTTTGATGCATGACTTTCTTTTATAAAAATAGTTGTTATTTTATAAGCTTTTGATGTTTATTTTATTTTATTTTACACAATTGCATAATATTAGTTAATTTTCTTCCCAAAGATAATAAATATTTTTTATTTGTTAAATGAAAAACACATAGGATCCGATTTCTAAATTTTCATGCTATTAAAATATATAATTTTATTTTATAAAACTTATATCAAAACAAATGTATAAATTTATATATATCCAACGGTACCATCAAGATCGAAGAATGTTAATATATTAAGATCATCTTCAATTTGAAACTCTAAAATGTAGCAACTTTGTTTCAAAATGCAGCAACTTTTACACTTCCATCTCCAACCAACAACTCTAAAATGCAACTCTAAAAAGAATATTCCCTAAATATTCCCCTTTTTATTATTTTACAACAATTAATATTTCACCCCTTACTTAAGATAATATTACGATAAGTTTAGAAATTAATATAATATTACAATAAGTTAAGAGATGAATAAATTAATAAATTAAATTCATTAATAAATTAATAAATAAAATGAAATTAACTAAAATATTACATTTATTATTAATTGAACTTCGACATTACATTTCATAAAACATATTAAAAAAAAAACACAATTAAAAGTACATATTAGTCATCATTTAATTATCTGAATTAGTATATTCATCTCACAAATAATCAATTAATGCATCCCGGAGTGCATTGTGAGTATATTCAATTGTTTTTTTTGTTTTTAATCCAATTTTTTTAAAAAATATCATTAGTAATTTTTGTATTTTATACTTAATTTTAGTTTATTATAAATATTAATATAAATAATAATTAAATTAAAACAAATATAATATAACCAAAAGCATTAGATAATTAAAAGGATACAATTGGAATACATTTGATTTAATTGGGATAAAACTATGATTAACAAAACTTTTAAAAAGGGATACAAGTGAAAAATCAGAAAATCTGTATACAAAACAATCATTACCTGAAAATGAAGGGATTGAAATGAAAAAAAAGCCAAGAACAGCTGCAAAAGTAGCACTGCACTTGAACGGTAGTTATATCTGGCAACGAAAAATGAAAGTCTGCAAAATGGCGATAGAAATACCGTCCGATTGAAGAGGATTGCAGCTACAAAATGGAGATTTGGAATTGGGTTGGAGATACCCTTAGTAGCTATTTCTAGATTTTTTTTTTTTTTGTTTTTTTTTTCTCATTCTTATTGCAAGTGTGAGGATAGGATATATTTTGAAAGAGAACGTGTGGAGAATAGAAACCGTATTGAATCATGGCAAAGATTAAAGAGTGGGTTAGTTATTATTATTATTTTATTAAAAAAATTTAAATTGTTTCATTATATTTTTAATGATACAATTAAAAGCGTAGTCATTAGGATAGCCCAGGAAACATGAACTTTTAGTCGATTTGTGTCCCCTCCCAAAAACCCTTCTTGGAAACAACTTTCTTTTCATTTAAATACTTTAAAAAAACGATGGCACACCATTTTAGAACAAGTATTTATATATTTCATTTTATAAATAATTAATCCCATCTATTTAAACGAAGAGTTTCTGAATTAATCCCATCTATTTATATATTTTCATTTTATAAATAACACATCTATATGTTTAAATAGGTTTAAATGTTTGTTAAAAAAAAATCAACATTTCATTGACATATGTGGCTGTGGTTGGCGTCCTGAAATTATAATTTTAAGACGTCATGACAGAGAACCACCCTTTAACTTAAGCCTAGTTTTGGTGGATTTATGTGTAAAAATAGGGAAATGTTATCTACCTTTTCCATTTGTCTTTTCCATCTACCTTTCCTACTCATTACTTGACACCCGTATATTTTTTTATTTAATAAAAAACTCTCACTTTTTGCTATAAAACTTGTTTACGTCTTTACCCATGTCTTTATCACTGATGACTGTTTCTATCCTTTCATTAATAAGGGGTAAAAATATAAATAAACTTTGTAGCAAAAAGTAGAAGCTTTTTATTAAATATAAAAGTGTACACGTGTCAATGAGTGTGAAAGATAAATGGGAAAGATAGATATCTTTCCTCGTAAAAATAATTACCATGAAAGGGAGTTTCTGGATGCAACGGGATACACCATGCATTCCCACTATGATCTTGCCACATAAGACATGTTGACGTGACAAGATCACTAACATAATTTCCCAAAAACCAAAATCAAAATCTAGATGTTTGTTTAGACCAAATTAAGTTCTTAAAGTTTCCCATTAATAATTACCAATGAATTATCTGTGTTGCTTTAAGCCTTTAGGGCATCTCCAACCCACACCCGTTTTGGGGCAATTAAGCAAATTGGAGCAAAAAAGGCTCTCAACCAGGTGCTTAAAAGTTGCACTATTTTACCTTAGTGAACAGTGTTGCGGCAACCCTGGTGTAACACTATTCATTTGCCGTAACAATTGCTCTTTTTTTCATCCCTAAAATTTTACTTAATCACAGTTTAATCCATATTTAATAAAATCTATTCTAATTATATCCTTTATTTAAAATTTTTGTTTAATCACATTTTTACCGTTAATCAATCAAATTTATTCCAAATGTATCCTTTTTTTTAATTTAATGTTTTTATTTAATTTATATTTTTTAAATTTAACTATTATTTGTATTAACATTTTTAATAAACTAAAATTAAATGTATAATACAAAATTTAATAATTAATGCAATATTTTAGTTAATTAAATTTAATTTCATAATGTACTACTTTCATAAATTCTTAACTTATTACAATATTATGTTAATTATGAGGTAAAATGTTGAGAAATAATTTTAAAAAAAAAAAGGGGAAAGAAAGGGAATATTCTTTTTAGTATAACATTTGGTTCAATGAATTGAAGATAGAAAAAAATAAATAGTGTAAAAGTTACACTATTTTAATACAAAAGTTGCATCAAATTGGGTGTTTAGGTTGGAGATGTCGTTTACCGGTATTTGTTGAATGTACCTATAATATCTACAGCACTTTTAAAAATCTTTGACTCAAAACATTTCAATTTATTTTACACAATCGCGCAATATTAGTTAATTTTTTTCCCAAAGAAAATAACTATTTTTTATTTGTTAAATCAAAACACAGAAGATTTGATTTCAAAATTTTCATGTTATTAAAATATATAATTTTATTTTAAAAAACTTATATCAGAACAAAATATAACAAATATATAAATTTATATATATCCAATAGTACCATCAAGATTAAAGAGTGTTGTTTGTCATGAGAAATAAATGAAATTAATTAACCACTCTCTGATTTTCTCCTACCTTCCCTCTCACACTCATCTACCATATCAACATTATACATGTACCAACTTGAAAGATAATCATAAATGTATTGGTTGGTCAGCCAGAAAGTGGTTATTTGTTAGAACCAACAAAAGGTCAAAAATAGTCATACCTAAAGAGAGATTAATAGCATTAGAGGCCATACTTCTAAAACAAAGTAATACAGCTTCTATTGAAAAAGGGTACCTTGTTTGGTGAACAAGCATGGTTTACAAATTTCACAGCAAGCAATGATTCTTTACTAACTCATACCAATTAAAACCAAAATGTTTCCAAAAAGTAAATATCTTGCATTGTTGCAATCTCCATTCAAATGGTAGATGTTTGTATATTAAATGAATGGATACAACTTTATTATTCCCAATTCTATCTATAAGCAAGATCCCTAGTCGCGATACTCATCCATGAACTTTTTATGGAAGTTTGTCAGACGGGAAACAATGGCCGGAATCTTATCTTCTTGAGGCAGTATTGTGCATCTAAAATGCCAAGTGCCAGGAACCTACAACAGATACAAACAGTAATACCATAAGTCAAATCATCACAGAATCAATCAATGGGTAAGGATTTGGCATCACACACTAATAGCAAACAATAAGGAGAAACAATGATGTTCACCTGTCCAAAACCAGAACCAGGAACAACGACAATGCCAGTTGCATTAAGGAGATGACGGCAATAGAATGCATCAGCAGCAGAATTAGCAGCTTCTGCTGCTTTAATAGCCTTTTGTGGCAGCTGAATACGGGGAAAGAGATACATCGCCCCTTCTGCTTTGTTACATGTCACTCCTTCCAAGCTGTTTAATGCATCTTCCAGTGTCTGATCAATAATCAAAATAGCTTGATAAAAATATTCGACATAACTGATAAATGAAAACATATATCATTACAACATGTTTGAGGAGCTACTACAAGGTAAATGACAGGAAAATGTACATGTACCAACTAACAAGTGGGAGAATAACATTAAATCTAACAAATTTAATGAGTTAAGAGATGGACAATTTATCAATAATTAACCCTATGCCAGTAAAGAGACTATAATTTAAAAGTCGGTCTCGTTCACCTCTGCATCCTACCACAATTTGCATTTAACTATGAAGAATCCCATGTTTACACCCTATTAAATTGCAGATGGTGATTGAACTGACCTTTGCACGCCTTGCTAAGGATGAGAGGATCCCATCCCTTTCTGCATAGTAAGATTCATAGGATTCATCTCCAACCTGCACATGTTTATTTAGATCGATCAGATGCTACAGTAATGCCATGTAGTCAATATCATACTTTAGTTCTATTATAAAGAATAAGACATGATAGAGCCACTTGATTCACAAGCCTTAACTGCTACAAGACCATGAATTTTGAACTTCATAATTCCAAAAGAAACTACATGTTATTTCCAATTGTATTATAATGTAAAATAGAAATCATCATAAAAGCACAACTAATTCAAACTCAAGCTCTTATATTCAAACAAAGAGTCTAAATATATGACAAAAAAGAACTAACCACAGTTAGGCTAGTAAAAAAATGGCAATGACAAACTTATTTCAAATTTTTTTTTTTTTTTCTTGCTTTGTTCTTTCATTATCTTTTTCGACATCTTTGAAGTTTGGAATCACGCTCACACTAATCCAACCATATAAAAGAGGATATGCATCTTAAATGAGGAAAAAAGTAACCTTAGGTGGACTCATGACAAGGCTGGCTAAAACTTGGCCAGTAATATTTGAACAAAGATTTACAGACGCCACTTTGTATATTTGCTCTCTTACATCCGGACTAAACCCTGTGATCTCCATGTAACCTCCTCTTTTTCCACACTCCCCATAGTAACCTGAAAGCAACAAAAAGAAAGCAAACCTGTTACATCTAAAACCAATAGTTTGCAAAAGCTCTTTCCTTTTCTATCACCATCATAAGCAAAGATGAAAACAATTTACCTTTAGAGACTGACTGGAAAGAAACTAGTGATATGTCCTCCTCACCATAACCCATAGATCGGGAGACCTTCTTTAAGGAGTGGAAACTTTTCTCAGGAACATACACATTTTCCTGGTACACCTGTATAAGAACCCTTTGAATGTTAGTAAAAGACCTATGTATTAACCAACAAACACAGTTGAGCACATCAGCATTCATTAAGGCTCTATATGTAAGATTGGGTTAACAAACGGTTTAGGTAAAATTTAGTTAGATTCACCCACCTCATCTGCAAGAAGGACAAGACCTTCTTGTTTAGAGAACTCCACAATTTCTCGCAGGTTTTCTTCAGCAAGAACCTGCAGGTATGGCTCAAAGAAATCAAATGACATACAAAAGCCAGAACTCAACAACTAAAGCAGCCTCTTTCAAAACAAACATATAGATATGATACTAAACTGTTCAAAATTCTACTTCATTCAAAAAGCTAATAGGTACTCACCTGCCCAGTTGGATTGCCTGGATTTATAACACATAAGGCCCTAACGGTAATACCCTTTGCCCTGGCATCCTCTAACTGTTTCTTAAGCTCTGAAATTTCCAATCCCCATCCTGCTGCTTCATCAAGATAGTAAGGAACCTGGAATAATCAAGTGAGAGTTATACTAGGAAAGTTTAAATCTCCACTTTCTATAGATCGGTTCTTCGAAAAGATTTGATCAATTCACTTGTTGAAACAATATAAACTAAAAACATCCAACTAAAAGTTAGCAACTGTCGACAGTTAATGAACCTAGTTGACTCTGGAGTATGCAAATGAGAATTTAAAATTCTGCAAACATACCAGGGTCCCTCCATGAAGAGCAATTGAAGCAGAATATAAAGGGTACTGAGGAATGGGGCATAGGATTCCATCCTTCTCTGATCGTATGAGTAATTGCATCATCATATGGACCTGTACGATAAAAAAATGTTACACATTCTTTATAAAATTAATTTGAATATATGGGAATTTGCAGAAAGAAAGATAAAGTAATAGTGAAACTTACTCCTACACTCGCACCATCTGTCAAGAAAATATCATTTGGATCAGCTGGAAAACCATCACGAGCCTCAATCCCAGCTGCAATTGTATCACGCAATCCTTTGATACCCTGATGTGCAAAGAAAAATATCAGGAGTCATTGTATGATCATTGAGCATTGCATTAGCTTAAATTTCTCTGCCATGGTCACAGATAATAACCTGACTGTGGCTATAAGCACCGGTTGCTCCTCCAGGAATTTGATCCAGAATCTGCCAAGCTCGTGCTATGGCATCCGTACTGCAAAAACCACAAACCGAGTTATAGAAGAACACTTTGTTAAAGGGGAACTAGTAATCCACCAAACTAAAGACTTCCGTACAAGAAAAATGTAAGTTACATGAGATAAATTAAAAATATAAAACTGACCACGATTTATGATTAAAGTCCAAAAAACATATAGATGAATGTTTAGATTGTTACCTGAACAAACCCTGTGTTTCACTTTTGTCCAGGATGGGCGGGTGGTCACATAATGCAAGAACCTAAAACAGAGATACACCAATTTAGAATTTCTTTGAAAGTGTTAGCAGTAGATTACTGTCTACCATGAAGTAGGAAATAAAACCAACCTCTCGGAAAAAAGTTATAGGCTGCTGACCAAGAGACTGAGGATTTCCAATATTGCAATACAATATCTGTGAAGAAAATTGAAACTTAGTACTAAAGAACACAAACCAGCATTTAAGGGGAAAAATTAGAGTTTCAATGAGAAAAAAGATGTACCTCGTCAAATGGATGAGCGCCTGGATTATCCTTTAAATCTTGTTGCAAGCGCTGAAACAAGAAATTTTTTAAAAACCCTCCTTAGAAACAGTTATAAAATATTATAGGCAGTTAGTTCCTCAAAATAAATCTCATAATTATGAAGAAGAAAGCACTATATCCCTTCACATTTCAACCAAAAACGTGCATTCGCACAGTACTCCGGGTAAAGCATTATAAAATCACCAAACAGCTGTTCTACCAATTGAGGATCCTTCACTTATTTTGTTCAACTCTTTAGGGGCATGCTCATGTGCCCATAAGCAGAATTCATAAACATATATCTTCTACAAAGCAGCTGATTGAATTACCTGGGCAAGGGTGACAATCTCACCACGGACAGCGTACTCACATTTTAGAACCTGAGGAGAAAAATAAATAAATAAACTTTATGAGGAATCGGAACAAGAGAGAAATAAAATAAAATTGACAACCACCAAAACCTCCACTTTGACATTAATCTTTTCTAATCAACATGACAAGTTTATCTGACTTTTCTCGAAGTTAAAAAAAAAAATTGAACTGATATATTCATGATTCACGATTCATGAATGCCAGTGTATCATGTTCTTATGTGACTCAAATGAGACTTTTGCATATTCTCTAAATCACTGCCAAACAGGCACCTGAACAAAAGGTCAACTACTCTGATTTCAATCAAAATCTGAATTTTGGTTAAAGACATATCTGTAATTAGCAAAAGAATCTAATGCCATAAAAACATCAGTATCATGATTAATTAAGGTTATATTGAAAAAGCATGCAAAGATACAGATAAACAGAATCAAGCACACCAACCAGGTTCACAAACATAAAAAAAACAGATGCTTGAGCTTTTATTTAACAAGGAGGCAATAACAAGTGGAAAAGAACATGATCAAGTATATCATATTAACATAAACACAAACAAATTATTTTAATTGAAAAGATAAAAGCCGAATCTACAATAAAATAAAGATATAATCCAAAACATAAACCCCGTAAAAGCCAAACAATAAACAAATAGTAATTAGAGAAAGAACACAAAGCAAACTCAGATCCAGAAATATCAAATCACCAACATTTGACTAACAGAAAAAGGCAATCAAACAGTGAATGAAATAATATACATTAAAAACCAAAACCCCAGATGCAAAAACAGCCCAAATCAACAACACATGATCAAATTCCTGGCACTTTTGAATTGAAAGTACCGACCCCAGATGGAAAAACACTCCAAATCAACAGCACAATATCAAAAACCAATCAAATTCCAAGAAAGTCAGTACCTTGGGATTGAGAGTATCGACAGTGACAGCAGGAGCCATTGAAGAAGAAGAAGAGGAACCAAGCACAGAAGTAGATGACAAAAAACGGGATTGATACTGAGAAGAGGAAGAAGAAGAAGAGAGAAGAAAAGGGTTGCTTATATAATGATGGTGATGTTGATTTGAGCGGTCAAGAAGACTTCTGACTCTACGAATCACGAATCTCCGCATCCTTTATCTCTTTATATATAAAGAGAGAAGAGAGATATGTCGTTTTAAGAGAGATTTGAGACCAAAACGAAACTGACTTTGGACAGTATAGCATATGGGCTAATGGTTTTCGTTTTGTCCAAGTCTTACAAATTTTCCAAATCACTTATGCCCACCGCTTCCGCTTGTGATTTTGGCTCCGCCCCATGTTTCTTTGTTTTTTATTGTCAACACACAACCAAACTTCCTTTTCTGTTCCTGCCTTGTTCACTGTCGACTGTTTTTACATTATTTTATTTTATTTTTATATAAATATTGTATTCTTTACCTAATATGGATTAAAAGTTTGGATTAGTACGAAACCGTGACATTACCGTGATGAAAGAGCGTTCTTTCCTATTTCAAAAAAAGAAAACAGGAAAGAACATTCTTTCCATGTCAAACTTCAAATTTGTGTCGATAATGTCCAGCCATTCAATTTCTCCTAATCTAATGTTTGTTATCCATCCGCATTTAAATTGTTTTTTTTTTTTTTTTACACCATTGGATTGATAGATTATATCAAAAAGAAAAAGAAAATGGACAGATGGATTTTGAAATCACGGACTTAAGTCAAAACTTTATGTTAATATAGTCTAGCCCACATAAAACGCAAACATAAATATGAAGATATAAATTGAATTGTTCCAATTGTATGTGAAAACATAAACAATAACCGTGATATTGATAAAAGTAGAAAGAACTTGATTGCGATGAGATGTATATATTCTCCGTTATGATCTTGCCACACGGTAACGGGATTAAAGGCATGGATTTGCCCTGTTAGCAAACTTATAGAAAGAGACACTTATTGAAAGCTCATATATATCATCAATCCTTAACCACTAGCTAGTTAATTTTGTTCTCATTCCTTTTTTATGACCTTCAGTTTTTAGCCATTAAAAAACATATGATATTTCAACACACAATTGTGTAACCATTGGACATTAGAAATCCGAATTTTAAAAACTAAAAACCACATGTATATGATCTTTAGATAACATGAGAAGCCAAATATTCTTCTCTCTCACTTCAAAAAGAAGTTCAAAATACTTTTGGTTTGGTTGATATTTCAAACACCCTTTCATGACTTTTGACTCTGATGGGCCGCCAGACACAGCTGTAAACCTAAAAAAAAAAAAAAAAAATTCTGAGACTTATCTTTACATAAACATGATATTCATAATCTTTGGACAATAATACAAACCATCTTCACTGTAAATTTACTTATTTAGCAGCCTCATCTAATGTGAGAGTAAGCTTATATCCGGCCCATAAAACCCAATTCGAAGCCCGGTGTTTTATTACTCGGTCTAGAATATGGTCTTGGGTGGGTCAACATTGGCGACCCATTCTTTTCCAGTCCAATGGGTTCAAAAACAGCCCAATTGCAGACTACATGATGATTGGGGTGGAGTAGTCCTTCCATGGCCTATCAAGATATGTTAGAGCTGAAAGCATTAGTTTTTTTTACTATCAATTTGTCCATATATAAAATATATCAGAACGAAAAATGTGGACTATAGATTATAGAGAAGTTTTGACAAGTGCATACACTTTAAGTCAAAGCATGTAAATCTAATAGTCCACATTCTTCGTCTTAATATATCATGACGAACTGACAATAGAAAAATTGTCTAAAGCATTATTTAGTTTCAATTTAAATTTTAGCAAATCTTATATAATTTAAATTTTAGCATTATTTTTTAAAAAAAGAACATTGCTTGGGTACAGATCAATCAATACTCAAGGTATAACTTATGTATTTAAATTATACCTTGTCTAAAGCATTATTTAGTTTCAATTTAAATTTTAACAAATCTTATATAATTTAAATTTTAGCATAAAAGAACATTGCTTAGGTACCGATCAATCAATACTCAAGATATTGACCCCACCAATGAAGTTATAAATTACACCCCATATCCCTTGAGAGAAGTTGGTACTTGGTAATATCTCTGATATGATTTTTACAAGATTCTGCAGCTTGTTAGTCATCCAATAAGCACAACCCTATCTTGACTTCTCTCTAACTCTAAAAAATATTATTTCTACAATAGAATCAAAAACAACCCACTGGTTTCAATTTTTAAAGACAAATCTCTACATATATATTATTTATTATATGTAGATGTACTTGTCCTCGTACAAGATTTTAGATTTTGCAAGACCAAGTCTGTGGTAGCTTCTAATACAATAATGAGGAGATACAATGCATTTGCTGAATGAACACTAATAAAACAAATCATTAAACAGGGGGTGTTCGTCGAAGGGCCAGTTGGATCTTTGTTGATTTCTTTATTTTATTATTCAACTTATAAAACAAGCCATAGGGCTTGCTATTGTTCACTTATCTATAGAGATTGGCTTTGTCTGCATTGACTTGTTCCATCAAACTTGATATTTGGAAAGTATATATATAGACTCAATTATATACCACTAAACTAATTTTAGCAGGTCCCCCTAGACCTTTCATGCTTATATTTGATTTAATAAGGAGCTTTTTCAATACCAACTCAATATAAAATCATGTATTATCAATTATAAAACACTCCCCAAATTTAATAATACTTTAATTAATTAGTGGAAATTGCTAAAAAAAATGACCACATTTTACATGAGAATTTTTTTTTTTAACCACATACGAAAGTTTAATCGTTAATAATCACATTTTTTAAACAAATTCAGTGTATATCCATAAATTACAAAAATATCTCCAATATCAATTTTTCTATTTTCTTTTGTTTTTTCTACCGTTTTCTTCATTCTTCGTCATCAAATTCTAATTGTTGTTCCTGCAAATCGAACGACTAAAAGAACAACATTGTTGTTTCTGCAAATCAACTCACTAGATGAAAGTTTGATCTCGGAATTGTGTCGAAGATTTGAAGAAGTTATTGAAGAAAAACTTTAAGGCGAGTAAATCTTTTTCATTTGTTTATTAATTAAGTTGCAAACAGTTATTTTAACATGGTTTTAACGTTATTGTATCACTTTTGTGTGTGTTTTGTGAAGAATCGAATTAAATTAAGTTTCAAGTTTTTTTTTTTCATAAGATTTCAAGTTTAAGTGATACGAAACGTTGAAATCTTCTATAAAAATTTGAAATGTTGACAAAACTTAAATTTTCTATAAAAACTCGAAATGTTCGACAAAACGTGAAATTTTCAGCAAAAACTTGAAATGTTGACAATACTTGAAATCTTTTAAAAAAAACTCGAATGTTAATAGAAAACATAAAATCTTAAAAATGTGGATATTCAAGTAGTTTTAAAAAAATGTAGTTATTAACAATTACACCTTCGTACGTGGTTACAAACAAAATTCTAATATTTTGAAAGCTACTTTTGATTTTCTCTCTTAATTATTATCTTTTACTTGTGGACTCATTCAAAGTTCAAACACAGATATAAAGATAGAATCTCTCATCTCTTGAAATATCTCAATTGACTCTTTCAAACGATTGCAGTGGTGACCTTCGTTTTCTGTTCCTGTCTTGTTCACTCTCGACTGTTTTTACAATTTACATTATTATTTTTTTTCATTGTTATTTATTGTGGTACTATAAAATATAATTATTGGATTCTTTACCAAATTAAATATGGATTAATATTTTGGATTGGGACGAAAACTGTGACATTATCAGATTGAAATAGCGTTCTTTCCTATTTCAAAAAATGAAAACAGGAAAGAGCATATCAAACTTTAAATTTAATTTAAATTTGTGACGTTAATATATATTTAGAAATCCGAATTTTAAAAACTAAAAACCACATGTATATGATCTTTAGATAGCATGAGAAGCCAAATATTCTTCTTTCTCGATCACTTCAAAAAGAAGTTCAAAACACGTTTGTCTTGGTTGATATTTCAAACACCCTTTCATGACTTTGATTGTGGTGGCCACACACAGCTGTAAACCTTAATATATATATATATATATATATTTTTTTTTCTCTGAGACTTCTCTTTACATCAACATGATATTCATGAATCATGATCTTGAGACAATAATAACAATCCATCTATATATATATTCAGTCAATTGTGTACAACCTACAAGGACAAAATTGTAGTGTAACTTTGTTCGATCAATCGTTAATTTGATTCATTTTTCATCTGATTGTGTATATAAAGATCAAGAGAACAAATAAAAGTAAATAAATAAAAAAATACAACAAGAGTGTAAATCATTTGAGTAATACTTGCTACAAATGAATTTTAATATATGTACGTATCTTATATCTACCTCTCTTATAAGGATTCTTGAAATGCCACACTGGTTGCTGGCAACCAATCAACGCCTTGTATGAGACTCTTCACTGTAAATTTAGCAGCCTCATCCACCGTGAGAGTGGGTTTATATCCTGCCCATTTAACCCGATTCGACACGTCTGATCCAGGCCCGGTGTTTTGGTACTCAGCGTAGAATATAGTCTTGGGTGGGTCAACATTGGCGATCCATTCTTTCCAGCCCAATGGGTTCAAAAATGACCCAATTGCAGACTGCATGATAATTGTGGTGGAGTAGTCCTTCCATGGTCTACCAAGATATGTTGGAGCTGAAAGACTGGTGTCAAAAGCTGAAAATTTACAATTCTGAATTGAAATTCCTGTGTTTTGATTAGGGTCTTTTTTTCCCTGAGCTGTGATGGTGTTGAATTGGTTTGATAGAGGTTGTCTAGGCATGATGTTGCAGTTTTGGAAAACGACCGCCGCGTTACCAAATATAAAGTCTATTGTGCCCGTAATGTCACAGTCGCGGTAGAATTGGCGATTGGAGTGGGCGTAGAGAGTGTCCTGAAAGGCATCGAATGAGCATTGGTAAAACACCGAACGGTCAGAGCCTGACCGGAAGGCCACTGCCTGATGCTTCTCTGCTCCTGCTGTGTTGATGAACTTGATGTCCTTGGCAATGAAGCCTCTACCAGCAACAGCTGATGATCATCACATAAATTAAATTCAGTCAGCCTATAGAGTATACTTGGCTTTCAATTAATATACAAATAATGACAACAATTAATGGTGCAAAAATGTTTTGTCAGTAATGAAACCAGACATGCACATGGTGGGGGTACAAAAATCCAACCAGATTTTTTTTAATGACATTGAAGCAAATTTTAATGGGGGACCAACAGAATTTTAGGTAATGAAACCTAATCGAGTTCACATGGGAGACACATAATCAATCAATCCATGTGCCTTTTAGTTTCTTAATGATCATTATTAGAAATAAGATGGCCATTTTTGCTGATAATCAGCTCATGTTTTCACATGGAATATGATGATCATCTTCAATCTGTGTATACCCATATTATTAGTTTCACAATCCAACAAGACATGGACATGTCACAAAGTGATCACATTGATCATCAAATTTCATGTGGGTCAACCAATATTATATAAATTTCTTAAATATCTATACCTAACCTAGATCAAAAATTAATTTCCCAACAATATAATTAATATTCGAAACCTTTTCAGATAAACACAACTTAATTTCATGCAATATTTGATATTGAAGATCATTCTCCACGCATTGAATAAATTATATTTTAAAAGTTAAAGTTAGGTTAAAGGTTACTATCAGTACTTTTCAAATGCTAAATTGCTAACCGTACTAATAATTAAAAATAAATAAATTGGCCCCGGCATTGCCTCCGGGACCATCATTGGTACGTTACCATGACCATTTTCCGACCAAGTTTAGATTTTTTTTTTTTTTTTTTAGAAAACAGATGCACCGAATAAATTATAGTACTTACCAACGGTGGCTGTATTGAAAGTTGGAATTTTGTCGACCCCGAAGTTCTTGTCGCCGGAAATGATGGTCGCCATCTTACCGTCGCCGTACATCATGACATTCCACATGCTCTTGTCCAAAATCACATTCTCGTTATAAGTCCCACTCTTGACATGTATCACAAACCTCTTGTCACTCTTCTTGGGTACCATGTCCACCGCCTCTTTAATGGTTTTACAGTCCCCACTTCCATCCTGCGCCACCACGACATCCGGCTTCGGCTTGACCTCCTGGAGGAGCCTCCTCTCTCCCGGGCCGACCCATCTGGGAAAATCCGACGACCCTTGATGATCAAATCCAAGTAGTCTCCTGTGAAGTGGAGTGTCAAATTGTGACAACAAACCCATTATTTTTGCTCCAATCGCTAAGCAGTTACTAGAAAACTCGGTTGAGTTTTTCATTGCTGTTTCGATCTCTGAATAAACCCTAGAGTTGGTGGCGTTCAAGTCTAGTTCTTCAAAAGAATCCAAACATGTTTGTTGGTCAGTTATGGAACTACTGAGCCATGTATTGATGTCGTCCATCTTCGAAGGTGACAAGATATTCTCTCCTTTTTTAACTTGCATGGAAGAAATTGAATCGTTGAGATGATCCAGTGCATCATCAAACACTGTCCTGCAAACATTCAAAGCTGCTTTGACCCGTAAGTCGTTGGTTTGATCCATCAGCTTTGTTGGGTAGTCATGGAGCTTGGTGAGCTCGTTAATGGAGACTTGTAGAGAGAGCTTGAAGATGAGTTCAGGGTCATGAGTGATGTTGTTGGAGGCTTCAAGAGAGGCAATGCTAGAGTAACATGAGTCTGGGTACTGAGTAGAGCTGCACACCGCTTTGAGCGAATCGGAAAGAGTAGCAGCAACGGAGTTAGATGGGGAGTTATTTTTATTCTTTACTACAACTCCCACGACAGCACCAATGACTACGGCCAAGAGCACGATAGAGGAGACGACTAGAATGATGATACGCTTACGTGTCTTTCGCCGGAAAGCTCGCTCTTCGAGCTCATCGACCTTACCGTAGCCTTTGAAGGATTTGATCGAGTCCATGTTTAATTAGATCGAACAATCTTCTTCTTCTGGTGGTGTGATTGAATGAATATAAATGGCGTGTGTTTTGTTTTGGGTGATTTTATTTCTAATTTCTATGGTGGGAATTAGAAGTGTTGGGGAGATATATGGCTTTATTGTGTGTGTCGTTTTATATACAAAGAATATAATAGGAGGCAAAGCAAAATCAATTATAAATAGAATTTGTTTCTTCGAAGCTTCGTTTCAAAACTACACACAGAATTATAGAAATGTAATAAAACTTTACTGTTTTATATTTTTCCTTTTGATTTTTAATTTAATTTAAATACCATCAATTATCTTTAACTGTTTTAAATCAATATAAACATCAACACATTTAGAGGAGTACTACCTATTTGACACGGTATTATTATTGAAACCATCAAATATAAAGTTGATCATATTATAAAGAATACAAAAATGCATTTTACTGTATGAGCACAATTTCTTAATCGTCTAAATAATATTATTATATAATTAGTTCAACCATTGATCATCTAAACTAATTACTTAAACAAAAATAATGTATGTTGCTGATGAGTATATAGCATTTTCAGATTATGTAATGCACCTTTGAAAAGTATACCGAAACTTATTTTTTACCCTTGAAAATGTCTTAGTATAAATAATCGGTAAAAGTCGGTGTACGTTAGGAAATAATCAATCTTTGAGTTAAACCTACCCAAAGTAAATAATAATAAAACATATAATAACCTATCCACCTCAATAAACGTTAATGATAATGAAATTATAAGGTTTTTACTTATAAAAAAATTAATTAAGTTGAAGTTAGCAGTAGATAATTAAGGATATGTATGTAGGCATGTAGCGTAGTAGGTCACAAAGAGAATGACAAGGGATGTGACTTGTGAGATTTAGTCTAGTTATATTAATATTTTTATAATATATATATATGGATTATGGAACCCACTTTGACACATAAATATTTGTATGTATGTACACATCTCAGACTCTCAGTCAGTCTCACGCGGCAAGATACATAATAATAATGTCAACTTAATAAGTACCAATTGGATTCATTATGTGAAGTTCTCAATCTCGTGTTTGCCCTAGTCGGTCTCACTCAAAAAAATAATAACAATAATAAATAAATCAATTATATTACTCGGTTTGGTTAATTTAGTGGAGAAATTTAGTATCTTGTGATGTATCTAGCTGTTTATATTCATGATGACTAGTTCACGAAACTGTGTACAAGTCATGTAGCTAGATTTTGACGATTCAACAACTCGAACTTTTTAGAAATAGATGGGGAGAATCGTAAATAACCCCGACTTTTTATTAAATATCAAATCAAACCCTTTAATTTAAATAATTAGTAAAAAAATCTCCTACTATTATTTAATTTTATATATATTAAATATTATAGTTTAAATCCTTTATTATAAAAAGAATAAAAAAAAAAGAAAAATATAATAGAAATATAAAATAATAATAATAAAATCAATTTCATATAAAAATAAATTTTTATATTTTAAAATAAATTTTTTGTTTAAATTTTATAATGATTTTATTGATTTGTTATAATATGTTTTTATATATTTAATTTTCATTAAAATATTTTTTTATTTTTTATTTTCTAACATATTTTTAGTATATTTTTTCATTATTTTTTTAGTTCAATTATAGAAAAAACCACTTAAATAATTATATTTCATTATATTTAATTAAAGTCAACTAACTGTCAACTAATGGTACTGATTGTTCAAATAAGAGGGTTTGATTTAACAATTAATCAAAAGTTAGGGGGTTATTTACTAATCTCCCAAATAATTATGGGAAGTGATTATTAGCCTTAGAAAGCACACCAAATGTCAATCCAATTAGTGATGATTTAAACTTTTTTTTTTAATGAATTTTATGATTGTAGAAGCCGTTTCTCCATTGGTTTTTTGTTTTGTTGTAAGTTGGAACAAGTAAAACCTGCATAGAGCTAAGAGTCATTTTCAATAATCTTTGTTTAACTGTCTAATAATCCAGTCAATATATAATTATATAGTGGGTATTTAAAAAATGATAATTAGTTGAATATTATAAATTAATTAAGGAGATAGATATCTACTATGTATGTTTGCTAGAATTGGTCTAATGGTGATTGCGCTTCTGCTAGCTACAATAACTAGTCTATTTATAGACCTTTTCAACGCAAATACAAACCAGTTTCCCTCTCAAGTCTTAATTAATCACCCAGCAGAAACCACAATAATTTTTATTATACTTAATGATATAATAATTATAGATGAGATGATTCGGACTTAAAATTCCAAAATCACATAGGACAATAAAAAAGTTTTTCTTTTATAGGTTTTTTTTTTTTTTTTTTTTTTTTTGATAAACACACAACTGTGAGTATATTTATAGTACATTTATCCACCTCATCACTTTTTGTTCGAAAAAGCAATGCAATTGGGTTTAATAATGTTTACATGGTAAAAAGTGATGAGGTGGATAAGAGTGTTATAAGTATGTTCAAAGTTATGTACCTACCAGGGAAAAACTCGACAATAGAATCAGATGAGGACATTATATCAGTCATCAGTGACGTGTTAAAAAAGAGGTTTTCACTTTTCATAAAGACTATAGTAATTTCCTAGCTTAAAGAAGATTAAAATATATATATATATATATATATATCAATAACATATATATTTATATCTTGAAATCTATACCTTTAAATAAATTAACTACGAGTTGTTTTGTGCATGATATTAAAATTATCTAGCTAAAAAAAATTCAGGTACGTAATTGATTACATATGTGTAGAGACTCGATCTCCTCAAACTAAAACAAGATTAATTTTCTAAATGAAAAGTAAATAACAAGTCAAGAATATCATATTAGTTATTGGGGTAGGAAATTTTATTAGACAGTTAATAACCAAGGATTTATGGTTTAGAGAGAATCTAATTTCTAAATATAAAAAGAATATATATATATATATATATATATTTAGAGGTTGGTAGGTCAGAGTTGAAGAATGTTTAAAATTTGAATTGGCATGGTCAAATTGATTGATTATGAAATGTGTAAAAGAATATATTTCAGAGATGGTGAGTGGTACTGGTGACATTAATAATATTGAAAGAGCCCTGATGAAATTTCTCCAGCCACGAAATTAAAAGTACCTATGGACCGCTTCACATTCACTATCTGATCCATCCATGTCTTATCTCCCGGTGATTGCGCCACTAAATCATCAGCTGCAAGAGTACAGTTCTGGGCCTTTTTATATATTATGCTTTAGAAGAAACTTGGCCTGCGGATACCCTACTCTCAAAATTGGGCCGCCGGATAGTCCACCCCACAATACCCAGTTCACGAGTGATTAGCCTTTTTTGAAATATTAATAATTAGAGTTAATATTATAAACATCCCCGCGCCTTTGAACTATTATTGGATATATAGTTATAAATGATTTTATTTTAGAAACCTCCTTTATGAACTAAAACTGTTAGCATTCTGTTTGTGTTAATTGAATTTCACTATTAACTTATTAAGAGTCTAAAATGTCTGTATTAAAACTTTAATTATATGAATTGATCATTATACCCTCATACTTTTACCAAATAAATTAATAAAATGATACACAATGCGGAAATGTTAATTTGCAAAGGAGAAGTTATTTTGTGGACAATTTTATCCCTAAAAATAACAAAATTATAAATGAACCAAAAGCATTGAAAATGAATATTTGCTTGGATTTATAAAAAAAAAGGACAAATAAATAAATACACATTCTGGTTTATTTTCAATGCTTTTGATTTATTTATAATTTTGTTATTTTTGGGTTTAAATTGGTCTACAAAATAACTTCTCTTTTGCAAGTTAACATTCTTGCATTTTGTATCAATGTATTAATTTAATTGGTAAAAGTATGAGGGTATAATGGTTAATTCAAATAATTGAAGCTCAAATAGAGATATTTTGAACTTTTTAACGATCAAACTCGGTCAACACAAATGGAATGCTAACGATGTTAGTCCATAGTGGAGGTTTCTAAAATAAAGGCATTTGTAACTATACATCTAATAATAGTTCAAAGGTGAGAAGAGGTTTATAATATTAACCCCAATAATTAATTACAATAATCTATCTACAATCTTACGGTGTAAGTGTGACTGTGTGAGGTACAAACCATTATCAACCACATCTTGTCTCGATAAACGTCTACTTAATAAAGAAAATTCAAAGGTTATATATGGTAGATACTCATCACTGTCTCCATATATTGTAGATGAACTCATATTTCTTGTAGCTAGTGATTCGTTTCATTATTTGTTAATTTATGAAAATGGAAATAGTGCTCTGGACACATTCAATTACAAGGGTTTACAACCACAACAGCCGCACAATTAATAAAGACACTCATCCCACCAAATACTAAAACAGTAAAACAACAAGAGACTACTACAAATGTTTGATTAATTAATTAATTAATCACAAACCAAGAGAGAATGGAAAGGTTGTAGAGCTGAGCCAACTGCTACCAGCAATGAACCTAGCAGGAGTGAACCCTTGAGCCTCACTTGCACTTGTAATCACCTTAAATCCCTTCCAATTCACTCTCTTCGATGTCCCGGCACCCGCACCTGTGTTTTGGTACTCACCGTAAAACAATGTGTTTAGGGCAAAATTCCCATCCCACTCATGCCAACCCACGGGGTCAATCACGTCGGTGATCGACGATTGCATGATCACTGTTCGTGAATATTCTTTCCATGGTCTACCTAGGTAAGTCTTGAAACTACCCTTGACTGCTTGCAAGTCAGAAGTGGCTCCGATCCTCGATTTTTGGATCACAATTCCCGTGTTTTGGTTAGCGTCAGTACGCCCTTGGGCAGTGAGCATGTTTTTCTGGCCTGAATTAGGTTTACGTGCATGGATGTCACAGTCCTGGAGAACGGCAGCTGCATTACCGAATATGAAATCAACAGTACCGGCAACGAGACAGTTTATATAGAATTGGCGATTGGAGTGGACGTAAAGGGTGTCTTGGTAAGCTAACATATCACATTGGTAGAAAGCAGAGAGATCGGCACCAACTCGGAGAGCAACTGCTTGGTGCTTCGATGGACCGGCTGTGTTTTGGAATGTTATGTCTCTAGCTAGAAATCCCTCACCAACCACAGCTGCAATCACATTAATTTACATCAAATTAATATTAATTAGTGGATTAATTGAATTCAATATTTTTAATCAACTTAAAGTTAGTTGAAAGTTGAAACGAATTTAAGAAAATAATAAAGTTAGTGAGACTTTGGTGAAGTTAATCCAAAATTGAAGTCCAGTCCAAATGTGAAATGTCTAATCGAATCTAATTTTTGCATGAAAAGTTAAATGCTTCATTAGTTGGAAGCAACAATTGTCTAGATCATGAATTGATCACTCCAATAAAAACAAGCACAATCATCTCCGTCTACATGCAAAAATTCCACTTCAAAAAAGAAAAGAAAGAATATATTGCTTCAAAAAAAAAAAAAAAAAAAAAAAAATTACACGACTCTCCAGGTGTTTCCAAAATCAGAACATTTTTAGCACCATCAACTAAAGAGTTGTCTCCGCTTCCTTTACTAATTACACTACTACACTGCTAATAATAATTAACTGGTAATTTCCTGTTATCTATATCAATAATGTTAAACATCCCACATTTATCATCCTACTACATGTGGAGTGTGAGGTGTCAAATTGTGAGTGGATACACATTAATGGTGATTTATCTCACCTACCCCATGTATCTACTTACAATTTGACACCTCACATGCGACATGTAGTGGGATGAAAAAAATGGAATTTTAGGTGGGATGTGTATCATTACTGATGTTAAATTTCCAATCAATTGCCATTTAGGCATTTAATTTAAATTTCTTAGCTAATTAATTAAATTTAAGTAGAAGGCAAAATTGAAATAAATGTATGATATATAGCATGATATATAAGTGAAGACAAAACAGATATTACCACATAATTATATTATATAAAGTATTAACACACAAAATAATTATAAGATAACAATATGCATGTGAACATATATACAGAGGCAAATTAAAGTGTCGGTGAACCTAACACTTGTTTTATATTAATTGAGTTGTGGTATTCAAAAGAGCTACCCATAATTGAAGATTTGAAGGAAAAGGCTAGAATTTAGTAAGCACATCAACATCCAATTAGCATCATAAATCATAATCTTAATTAAGGGAACAAAAGAGGGGGGCGGGGTACGTTACTTTAATTAATTATAAACATAAATTAAAAGTCAAGATGACTCTGTAATTATATATCAACAAGCATTCGCATGCTAGGCAGCTAGATAGGGTGGTTGAAGAGAACAGGAGTCACCCAATATTATACATTTTCAAATAATTGGTGTGAAAAATGAGGCCCTCCATGATGCGTGTCACCTTTAGATTTTAGAGTATAAAAGAAATATGAAAGCATGTGCATCTTAATCCACTAAAATTCCTGCCATCATTTTCAATGTTTCATTCTCTCCTGAATTATCGCTAGTGACATTTTTAATGGGGTCAAGCAACCAGCTTTTATTTGAAACCATTAGCCAACTAAGACAATGTAGACAGAGAGACATCATACATGAATTTCTCAGAAACATGTAGCTAGGTTTGCATCGACTACTTTAAATCCTACCTAGCTAAACTTGTGCTTCTTTGAAGAAAAAACCACCCTACATTTATTTTATTTTTTTTATAAAAAAAATATAGCATATAGTATCCTTTTTCAAAAAAAGAGATTCTTTACAATATAATATATACATCCAACTATATATCCGTTGGATACATCCAAAGCTTTAAAATATTTTATATTGCTTTAAACAACTTTACAAGTAACTGGCCATTGGATGTCTAACACTTGGTACTGTTTAAATATATAAAAATTAATATTGCAAAGAATTTCTCTCATTTTAACTGGTGTAAGCCAGCTTGCATGCATGATATTTATGCTAGATGCCTGATACTATATAAGCATTGCCTCGTACAATCATTTTCTCCAAAATAATACTCCATGTTTCTTCTATTCATACTTAAAATCAGTTTGGTAAGTGAACTCATATTCCTGCACCGATCAGGTCAGAATATAATACTATATAATATATATAATATGATACAAATATAATACTATAATATATATATATATATATATTTATGTAATAAAAGATAGAAGAGTGCTGTCATTTTCTCTTTATTAAGACTAATTACTATCGTTAAAAAAATAGTTTAATGACGTGTTTACTGATCACTTAATTGAATTTAGATAATATTTTGTGATTATTCACATAAATCATGAATTAAATTACTCGAAAGAGAACTAAATTCTCCCATCTCACTTAAGGGATCAAGTCCCTTTCCTATTCCATTTCATTTTTTTTTTAGGATTAGTAAACTTACTAAAAAGAATTTAGACGGTTTTAAATTAAGTCTCTAAAAGGTGATTTTAAAAGTTCAGGATAGAAATAACGGGATCATATTACGGAACTTACCAACTGTAGCAGAGTTGAAGGTTGTGCTTCCATCAACAACATTCCTGCTTGCTGTGATGATTGTCTTGCTCCTCCCATCTCCCATGAACATTATATTCTTCTTCTTCTTTGTCACCTCCACATTCTCCCTATAAACACCTGCCTTGATCCTTATTACATACCTCTTGCTGCTTCCCTCTGGAGCTGCCGCCACTGCCGCTGCCACAGTCTTAAAGTTCCCGCTTCCATCAGCCGCCACCACCACTTTCGGGGTCACCGAAGAAGACTGCAACAGCCTCCTGTCCCCAACCGACAACCACTCCGGCCACCCATTTCCATCACGAACATGATCCTCATTCAACCTCCTGTTGTTACTTGATTTCATGAGCTCATTTTCAATGTCAGTGTCAGTCATGTTCTTGATCATAGCAAGAACATTGCTACACATCTTCTCTACATGTCTCTGTCCACTCAACAGTGTCTTCCTCACCTTCTTGTTGGCGTCCTCGTGCGAGAATCCGTCGAGGCAAGTCTCTTGGTTGGTCATGGCAGCGCTCATTAGGGTTTTGAGATCATCCGCATGTTGTGTTAAGGTTTTCTTGTTTGGGTACTCATGGAGATCATCCACAGCCTTGTGTAACTCGTCTAGAGTCTCGTCTATCGTCTCTAGACAATCATGCAAGGCTGTTTTCTCTCTCTTCGGCAAGTCTCTGGTCTTCAAAAGCTTCTCAATTTTGAAGAAATTGTGTTCAAGGGCAGTGGTGGTAAGGTTCAAAGACAGCTCAATCACATCCTTTTGGCTTGTCACCTTTTTCGCTGCTTCGGGGACGGCTGCAATGGATGAGTAGCACAAATTAGGATATTTTGTGTTGCCACAAGAGGTTTTGAGGATCAAGTGAGATGCCGCCGAGATATCCTTGTCGGAGTTTTTCCTGGAGTTCACTCCGACGACAATGCCAATTACGGCGGATACAAGTAGTAAAGTTGCAATAAGAGCAATGAAGAGCTTCTTGTTTTTGTTTTTAGAATGTGAAACTTTGGAGAAGAATTCTTTGAATCTTGTCATTTTCTCTAGAAAATGAGAGAAAATAAAAGAAAGGAGAAGAGGGTTTGGTTTATTTGTATTGTGGAGAAGGAAAGAAATGGAGCGGTGTTTATATATAAAGAATGGCTTCAATTATCATGAAGAGCTACAAGAATATTTTCTTGGATTTTTTTTTTTTTCAAATTGTTTTTGAATTTTTCAATTGCACGAAATTGTAAACCCCACACGATTTGGTGGTTACTCTTAAGTCTTATCTTTATCGATCAGTCCAATTTTTATTTTTATTTTTTATAATAATAAATATAGCAAAGGTTAGGACATGGGATTTGGATTACCTACTGATCTGATCTTTAACATGTGATTGATTTTTGTTAAAGTGGTTGTGGAAACCAATCACATCATAACTATACATTCATTGTAATACTTATGTGTTATGAGATTAGATGAGGTCAGGGAAAAGATCAGATCAGTAAAGAATCCAAATTCTGTATGATAATGGTCAGTGCCGGCCCTGAGGTGGGTCAACTAGGGGCGCCCGCCTAGGAACCAGAAAAAAAGGGCATCAAAAAGGGTCTATTTTTTATTTATTTTTGTGTTTAGTACACTTTAATAAATAAAGGGTCCAAATTTATTGTTATTTTTCAAACATCATATAATTATATCAAATTTGGATCAAAAAAAAAAAAAAGACGTGGAAATCAACTTGTTATATAAAGATTGGGCTCAATATGAATTTTCATAAAAATTATTAAAAGTAAATGAGTAGCTCTATTTGCACCCCTAAAAATTTGTATGTACATCCTTTTTTGCATGTACACATCATAAAGAATTTTTAAAAAATTATATTTTGTAAACACACCCCAATCATTACCAAATAAACCCTTTATTTTATTTATTTTTTAAAATTCTAAAAAAATAAAAATAAAATAAAATAAAAAGGGAGAAGGTCTCCTCCCTTTTCATTTTCTAAACAAATTCGTCTCTCCTTATTTACATACACTATTTCTTTGAATAGAAACTGTCATGCAGATCTATTTGTTTGTATTTTTTTTTTTCAATTTAGTTTTTTCTATGTATCGTGATATAAACTTGATGAAAATTACTTTGATTAAACTTTTATAAATTTTCTCAAAAAATAATATATATATATTATTAAGTACAAGATTTCACAAGATTTAAATACGAGATTGAACAAAGAGCATCATTTTAAATATTCGCCCAGGGCCTCTAAAACCTCAGGACTGGCACTGATATGGTACAACTTGCAAAATGGATTTTCAACCAATCATCCTAGTGGTGTATCTGCTTTTTGATATAATATCATCAAAATTTTATCCTTTTATGTGTAAGCATATACAAGCATGAAGCATGCATTGCTACGAACAAAACTTTTACCTAAATTATGATATATCTCTTTCATTTTTATATTGTTTAATTTTACTTTTATTTTCCTCACCTGAAAATTCACATGGAAATCAGCAAAACAATTGTCCAACTTTTAAGATTAGTTTTTTTTTGTCTACAATATTGCGCTGGATTAGTTGTCAAAATTATAAATAAAAGGAAAAAAAATAAATTGTCCGGATTAACTGTAGATATCCAGATTTGAACAAAAATCATCACGTGGTCATATATGTGTGTTTTTCATTAATCTAATGATCCTCTGACAAGCATGCACGTTTTTTTTTTCTAACAGCTGAAATAAAATAGGCCCAAAGGCAAGCAACAAAACAACACCCTCCACAGAAGGGAAGGAAAACGGCAAGCAAAGCCACAACCGCAGCCAAAAGGCCACAGAAACAAAAAATAAAAACCCAAAACACCCAAACACAGTCCCTGCAACAGGAAACAACAAAACTAAAGCCCAGGAAAAGCAAGACAGTAAAGAAGAACACCAAACCAGCAAACCAGCAAACCAGCAAAAAGGCGCAAACCAACACAAAAACAGAAATCATTCCACCTCCCACAAAACCAAATCCCCTACCGAATTAGAGCCTTTCTTTACTAGAGAATCAGCAAAACAATTGGTGGACCTAGGATTGAAGATTACCGACGTTCTACCCAAGAGACTCAAAAGCAATCTAATATCGTAAATGAAATTGATGTGCTTCATACTCCCGAAACCAGTTAAGTTAACCCATGAAACAGCCATCATAGAATCGCTTATAATCGTAATCTCTTTTCCACTCAACACTGGCGAACTAACGCACAAAAAGCAAGCCTGATGAATTGCCATAATTTCAACCGTATTGGCGTCCGCAATGCCAATATTCCATGAGAAGGATCCAAGAACCTTGCCACTGTGGTCACACAATACTCCTTCAATACCCGCAGCCCCAGGACTACCCCTACTTGACCCGTCCACGTTTTAAAAAAAAAAAGATAAATTGAGTTTAAACTACTTAAGAAGTTTTTAATTTTATTCAACTCTGTAAAACTCAAACCGATTACAACCTAATAAATAGAGAACAAATCTCTTTGACTCCTAAAACACCTCAACTAAATCGGGAAAGAATCTCGAATGAAAAAGATATCAAATCTCCTAAAGAATTAAAATAATTATAAAACATTAAAAATTTATCTAATAAAGAAATTGGATTTGATTTAATAAAATCAAATTATAAAACAATTAATAACCTAATTACATATAAAATAAAAGGAAATATAATATTCGTATCGAATCATGACGATAATTGAAAATAATAATTAAAACAATAGTTGTCTTGCCGCGCACGAAACGTAACGGCCAAATTCGGATATGATACAGTCCGTTATTGAAGATGGAGTCTTCATAACATTTGTAGGGCTCGTCTTGGGCTTTCCGAAAATATATTATAATGTTGATTTTGACTCCGTTTGCCTCATGAAGATACCCTCGAAATTTTCTCTTGTGTTGCCACATGCCATCTCGCCAATTGCCTTTTTGCCTTAAGCTGATCTGCATCATTCTCTCCGGGTTGAATGGAATTAGTCCTCGAGTTCGAAGGTTCATCATTCCCTCACCATGATGAATCGACGTCAATCCTTGGGAGCTGTACTCACTAGACACCACGATCTTGCTACTCTCCAAGTCATCGTCGGACATCTCTTCATCAAAAATAGGTGGCTTGTCGAAATCGACAATCACCGATTCCGACACATAATCATCATTGAAAAACAATGAATTATTGGATTCCTCCTCCGCCTCCTATGGATTCGGTCTCCATTTTTGAGCTGTTAGTGCTGCAATCTGCTACGTCAACGTCTCTACTTGCTATTGAAGTTGTGCAATCACATCACGCTCGTAGACTTCATCAATCTGGTTCTCACAAGGGTTCGAGTTCGTACGCCTCTTTGGTGGCATGACGGCGAAACAGAACGAGAATGGTTCTGATACCAACCTGATGCAGACCGAAACGGAACTCACACTCATTCAAACACACAAGGGTTTCTATTTTTCTGTAATCTCGCGGTATTTCAGAAAAAAGAGATAAATTGAGTTTAAACTACTCAAGAAGTTTTTAATTTTATTCAACTCTGCAAAACTCAAACCGATTACAACCTAATAAATAGAAAACAAATCTCTTTGTCTCCTAAAACACCTCAACTAAATCAGGAAAAAATCTCGAATGAAAAGGATATCAAATCTCCTAAAGAATTAAAATAATTCTAAAACATTAAAAATTTATCTAATAAGGAAATTGGATTTATAAAACAATTAATAACCTAATTACATATAAAATAAAAGGAAATATAATATTCATATCGAATCATGACGATAATTGGAAATAATAATTAAAGCAACAGTTGTCTTGCCGTGCACGAAACTTAACGGCAAGATTCGGACATGATGCGGCTTGTTATTGAAGATGAAGTCTTCATAACATTTGTAGGGCTCGTCTTGGGCTTTCCAGAAACATATTATAATGTTGATTTTGACTCCGTTTGCCCCATGAAGATACCCTCAAAAGTTTCTCCTGTGTTGCCACATACCATCTCGTCAATTGCCTTTTTACCTTGGGCTGATCCGCATCACTCGCACACCAGCTCACTCCCCACCACGCCATTCCCTGCCTCCAAATATCAATAGCCCATTCACAGTGAAGGAACAGGTGATCCACTGTCTCATCCATACTCTTGCACATCGGGCATTCATGAGACAAGTTTGGATTTAACCCAAGTTTATACAACACTTGTCTAACTATAATTTTACCTCTCAACAATTGTCAAGTAAAAATCTCAATTTTACTAGGACAAATCCCTTGCCAAACAAGAGAGTAGTCCACCAATCCAGCCTCCAAACTGGACTCCTCCAAGTATCTACGAAACGAGCTCACCGAAAAAATTCCATTAGGACAAAAAGACCAAACGAGCATATCCCTAATTAACTTTCGAGGTTTGAATTGATCAAGCATGCACGTTACAACTCACTAAATAATTATAATTAATATGTTAATTAATTAAAAACTCTGTAAAAATTGAAAACTTACATTTCAACACGTGATATATTGTTGGGGCTGCCAATCAATCGGCATGTTCAAAAGCATCATCATCTGTATATAGAATACAATGCATGCAGCCTTGTCTCGGGTCTTTAATATATAGAACTGTCCCAATTGATCAGTACAATTTCATGGGTTGCTGTCTCTGACTTCAACTCTTCCACTTACTAATGGACTCTTGCTTTGGTGATTGGAGTCTTCCAAGTGAGGTTTCACCACCAAGGTTCAAGCCTTGGTATGTATATAATTGTCTCACCTTTAACTACTAAATCATAAAGTGTGGGGAGTCCTCTCTTGATATAGTGAGAGCTGTCTCATCTCCAGTTGTAAAAGTTGTAATATAATTGTAATCTCTCTCCAATAGTGGGAGTAGTATTCTAGACTGTGCTTGTAGAGTCTAATATCACCAGGTCCAGGTAGTCATTATACTTCAAAAAAAAAAAAAAAAAACTCTTCCATTTCAGTTTTTTTTTTTTTTTTTTTTTTTTTTTTTCCTTTTATCTCATTTGATATACATCATCATTAATATGAACAAGAGATCAGTAATAAACTAATAATATTGATCTTCTAGTTATTGGGGAGTTTTGTTTTGATTAATTGATATATGGGTTTTACAAAAGTTGAACACTTTATAGATCAAATATTTTGGGTTCATAGGGGATTCTGCATATATTTTTTTCGTAGGAAATATCTTAGATTATCATGCCTCATAAAGATAATTTAGGACTCGAGAAAAGTATTACTGTGGAAGCTTCTACATCAATAGGCAGTGGATACCAAACATAAGTAAAGAGCTTCGAGATTCTATAAAGAGAACACATGCATTTATAAATTAGAAATATATTCTCAATTGGCAAAAAGAGAAAAAGGCCAATGAGTAGTACAATTAATTAAAGATTTAATACTACTGATTTAAAATTAGATGCTTTGTAACATGTATTATATATTATTTTTGTTAAATTAATTTAAAAGAAAAAGGATGATAGCAGCTCAAAGAGGCATGCAAACCCATCAAGAGGAGTAATGATGTAATTTGCTCTTACTATAATCCACTAGCTAATTAATATATTTTCTAATAAAAGTGATTCCCTATATAGAATTAATTACATATCCATAAAAAGCCATTTATTTGCCAGCTAAATATTATACCAAAAGAGGCTTCAATATTTTATAACTGGGATCCATATTTTACACAAATCCGATCATGATTCATGAATGATATTGATTGACGCTGTCATGATTTGATTAGGATAGTTTTGATTGATCACGACCGTTCATTACCATAATAAAAATTATTCATGATCATGATATCTTATGTATGTATATATATTGGTGGTCCAATTAATATTGGAAACAAAAAGGTCAAGATGTGGGGACTAATTAAATTGGAGCATCTTTATCCAGCTATGCAGTCACATGTAGTGCAAGCAAGGCATGATTCTGGTATATATAATATATCATATATTGTTTTTAATTATTATTATTATTATTATTATTATTATTATTATTTTGAAATGGTTATAAAATTGAAAACAAGGAAGCAGCAAGCTACAACAGCAGAATCAAACAAAGCCCAGGCAAACGCAACAGGCACAACAACACACAGTGACCCAAATTATTATTTTTTTCTTAATTTGGTAGCATTGACTAAAACGAAATATATATACATTTATTTTTATAAAAATAAAAATAAAAATCTCGAACCGAACATGAGGAAGATTAAGAAGAATATAACTGTGGGGAATTATATACTTATATATAGTAGATACTAATCACTGTATCCATATATTGTAGATGAACTCATATTTCTTGTAGCTAATGACTCGTTTCATTATTTGTTAATTGATGAAAATGGAAATAGTGTTCTCAACTCATTCAATTACAACCACAACAGCCGCAAAATTAATAAAGACACTCATCCCACCAAATACTTTTACTTTTATTTTTTTGAACCAGGAAAAACATTACAAACAGGAAGGAAAAGCTGGGCTTGGATGCAGCCAGAAGAGCTCCTGCGAAGAGGAGAAGGCAGAGAGAGCTAGCTTGTATGCCAAGGAATTTCCAGATTTGGAAATCGCAAGACATTTACAGCAGCCAGCCTCTAACAGAAGAGCCTTGATATAATTTACCATGAGTTGAGAAGCCCCAAAAATGTTTGATTAATTAATTAATTACAAACCAAGAGAGAATGGAAAGGTTGTAGAGCTGAGCCAACTGCTACCAGCAATGAACCTAGCAGGAGTGAACCCTTGAGCCTCACTTGCACTTGTAATCACCTTAAATCCCTTCCAATTCACTCTCTTCGATGTCCCGGCACCCGCACCTGTGTTTTGGTACTCACCGTAAAACAATGTGTTTAGGGCAAAATTCCCATCCCACTCATGCCAACCCACGGGGTCAATCACGTCGGTGATCGACGATTGCATGATCACTGTTCGTGAATATTCTTTCCATGGTCTACCTAGGTAAGTCTTGAAACTACCCTTGACTGCTTGCAAGTCAGAAGTGGCTCCGATCCTCGATTTTTGGATCACAATTCCCGTGTTTTGGTTAGCGTCAGTACGCCCTTGGGCAGTGAGCATGTTTTTCTGGCCTGAATTAGGTTTACGTGCATGGATGTCACAGTCCTGGAGAACGGCAGCTGCATTACCGAATATGAAATCAACAGTACCGGCAACGAGACAGTTTATATAGAATTGGCGATTGGAGTGGACGTAAAGGGTGTCTTGGTAAGCTAACATATCACATTGGTAGAAAGCAGAGAGATCGGCACCAACTCGGAGAGCAACTGCTTGGTGCTTTGATGGACCGGCTGTGTTTTGGAATGTTATGTCTCTAGCTAGAAATCCCTCACCAACCACAGCTGCAATCACATTAATTTACATCAAAATTAATATTAATTAGTGGATTAATTGAATTCAATATTTTTAATCAACTTAAAGTTAGTTGAAAGATGAAACGAATTTAAGAAAATAATAAAGTTAGTGAGACTTTGATGAAGACGAAGTTAATCCAAAATTGAAGTCCAGTCCAAATGTGAAATGTCTAATCGAATCTAATTTTTGCATGAAAAGTTAAATGCTTCATTAGTTGGAAGCAACAATTGTCTAGATCATGAATTGACCACTCCAATAAAAACAAGCACAATTATCTCTGTCTACATGCAAAAATTCCACTTCAAAAAAGAAAAGAAAGAATAAATTGCTTCAAAATTTATAAAAAAAATATTAAAAAAATTGCACGACTCTCCAGGTGTTTCCAAAATCAGAACATTCTTAGCACCATCAACTAAAGAGTTGTCTCCACTTCCTTTACTAATTACACTACTACACTTGCTAATAATAATTAACTGGTAATTTCCTGTTATCTATATATATGTTAAATTTCCAACCAATTACCATTTAGGCATTTAATTTAAATTTCTTAGCTAATTAATTAAATTTAATTAGAAGGCCAAATTGAAATAGGGGTTTTAGTCAACATATACAATTTTAAATGTATGATATATATGTGAAGACAAAACAGATATGCCCACATAATTATATTATATCAAGTATCAACACAAAAAATTATCGTCAAAAAAAAAAAAAAAAAAAAGTATCAACACACAAAATAATTATAAGATAACAATATGCATGTGAACATATCTATCTGAACATGCACATATGAGTATTTATCAAACTTTAGACACAAAATATCGGCAGAGATCTCCATTTTATTATAATGTCGTTTTTCTAATGAAAATGTAAATATCAAAACTTAATCGTCTGATATATTATATTATATTAAACGGTTCAAAATTCAGATTGTAATGAATGTGAAAATCTACCTGTCGAAATCATGATGATTTTTTATATACAAATAGGACATGATACAATTAATGTCTCTGTGGACTGTGTATGCTAGGCAGCTAGATAGGGTGGTCAAAGAGAACAGGAGTCACCCAATGTAAAATGAGGCCCTCCATGATGCGTGTCACCTTTAGAATATAAAAGAAATATGAAAGCATGTGCATCTTAATCCTCTATGCAGAAATATTGTTATAAGATAAATTAAAGTGTCGGTGAACCTAACAGTTGTTTTATATTAATTGAGTTTTGGTATTCAAAAGAGCCACCATAATTGAAGATTTGAAGAAAAAGGCTAGAATTTAGTAGGCACATCCACATACAATTAGCATCATAAATCATAATCGTAATTAAGGGAACAGAAAAGGGGGTACGTTACTTTAATTAATTATTAACATAAGTTAAAAGTCAAGATGACTCTCTAATTATATATCAACAAGCATTCGCTTGAAAACATATCTATCTATAAATGCACATATATATGAGCTGTGAACCACTGTATTTACATCAACTACTTTAAACCCTATCTAGCTAAACTTGTGCTTCTTTTGAAGAAAAAACCAACCTACACTTTTTTTTTTATTTATTTTTTAAGAAAAAGAAAAAGAAAAAGAATATAATATATAATATCCTTTCAAAAAGAGAGATTCTTTACTATATCCTTTCAAAAAGAGTTTAATAACGCATTTACTAATCACTTAATAGAATTTAGAAATTATTTTGTGATTATTTACACAAATCATAAATTAAATTACTATTTGAAAAGGAACTAAATTTTCCCATCTCACCAAAGGGATAAATCCCTTTCTTATTCCATTTCATTTTATTTCCGATCAGAAAGAATTTAAACCGTTTAAATTAAGTCCCTAAAAAAGTGATTTTAAAAGCACAGGATAGAAATAACGGGATAATATCACGGAACTTACCAACTGTAGCAGAGTTGAAGGTTGTGCTTCCATCAACAACATTCCTGCTTGCTGTGATGATAGTCTTGCTCCTCCCCTCTCCCATGAACATTATATTCTTCTTCTTCTTTGTCACCTCCACATTCTCCCTATAAACACCTGCCTTGATCCTTATTACATACCTCTTGCTGCTTCCCTCTGGAGCCGCTGCCACTGCCGCTGCCACAGTCTTAAAGTTCCCGCTTCCATCTGCCGCCACCACCACGTTCGGGGTCACTGAAGAAGACTGCAACAGCCTCCTGTCCCCAGCCGACAACCACTCCGGCCACCCATTTCCATCACGATCATGATCCTCCTTCAACCTCCTGTTGTTACTTGATTTCATGAGCTCATTTTCAATGTCAGTGTCAGTCATGTTCTTGATCATAGCAAGAACATTGCTACACATCTTCTCTACATGTCTCTGTCCACTCAACAGCGTCTTTCTCACCTTCTTGTCGGCCTCCTCGTGCGAGAATCCGTCGAGGCAAGTCTCTTGGTTGGTCATGGCAGCGCTCATTAGGGTTTTGAGATCATCCGCATGTTGTGTTAAGGTTTTCTTGTTTGGGTACTCATGGAGATCATCCACAGCCTTGTGTAACTCGTCTAGAGTCTCGTCTATCGTCTCTAGACAATCATGCAAAGCTATTTTCTCTCTCTTCGTCAAGTCTCTGGTCTTCAAAAGCTTCTCAATTTTGAAGAAATTGTGTTCAACGGTAGTGGTGGTAAGGTTCAAGGACAGCTCAATCACATCCTTTTGGCTTGTCACCTTTTTCGCGGCTTCGGGGACGGCTGCAATGGATGAGTAGCACAAATCAGGATATTTTGTGTTGCCACAAGAGGTTTTGAGGATCACGTGAGATGCCGCCGAGATTTCCTTGTCGGAGTTTTTCCTGGAGTTCACTCCGACGACAATGCCAATTACGGCGGATACAAGTAGTAAAGTTGCAATAAGAGCTAGGAAGAGCTTCTTGTTTTTGTTTGTAGAATGTGAAACTTTGGAGAAGAATTCTTTGAATCTTGTCATTTTCTCTAGAAAATGAGAGAAAATAAAAGAAAAGGAGAAGAGGGTTTGGTTTATTTGTGTTGTGGAGAAGGAAAGAAATGGAGAGGTGTGTATATATAAAGAATGGCTTTAATTATCATGAAGAGCTACAAGAATATTTTGTTGGATTTTTTTTTTTTTTTTTTTTTTTTTTTTCAAATTGTTTTTGAATTTTTCAATTGCACGAAATTTTAAACCCCACATGATTGGTGGCTACTCTTATCTTTATCTATCAGTCCAATTTTTTATTTATATTTCTTATAATAATAAAAATAGCAAAGGTTAGGACAAGATAATAGTACAACTTGCAAAATGGCTTTTTGATACAGAGTAATGCGTCCAAATTTAATATTTAAATCCGATGCTCAAATGATGTGACAATATTATAGACCATTCATTTAAATTGTTTAGATTTACATGATTTAAATAAACAATTTGGATAACGTAAAATTAGTACTCTTTTATATAATATCATCAAAATTTTATCCGTTTATGTGTAAGCATATACAAGCATGAAGCATGCATTGGCGCATTGCTACGAACAAAACTTTTACCTAATTTATGATATATCATTTTTATTTTTATATTGTTTAATTTTACTTTTATTTTCCTCGCCTGGAAATTCACATGGAAATCAGCAAAACAATTGTCCAACTTTTAAGATTAGTGTTTTTTTGTCTACAATATTACACAGGATTAGTTGTCAAAATTATAAATAAAAGGAAGAAAAAATAAATGTCTGGATTAATTGTAGATATCCAGATTTGAACAAAAATCATCACGTGGTCATATGTGTGTGTTTTTCATTAATCTAATGATCCTCTGACAAGCATGCACTTTACAACTCACCAAATAATTAATAGGTTAATTAATTAAAAACTCTGTAATAATCTCTGTAAAAAACTAAAAACTAAGAACTTACATTTCAACACGTGATATATTGTTGGGGCTGCCAATCAATCGGCATATTCAAAAGCATCATCATCTGTATATAGAATTCAATGCATGCGGCCTTGTCCCGGGTCTTTAATGTATAAAACTGTCCCAATTGATCAGTACAATTTCATGGGTTGCTGTCTCTGACTTCAACTCTTCCACTTCAGTTTTTTCTTTTCTTTTTTTTTTTTTTTTTTCTCATTTGATATACATCATCATTAATAAGAACAAGAGATAAGTAATAAACTAATAATATTGATCTTTAGTTATTGGGGAGTTTTGTATTGATTAATTGGTATATGGGTTTTATAAAAGTTGAACACTTTATAGATCAAATATTTTGGATACATACGGGATTCTGTATTATTTTTTTTTTCGTATGAAATGTCTTAGGTTATCATGCCTCATGAAGATAATTTAGGACTCGAGAAAAGTATTACATCAATAGGCATTGTATACCAAACATAAGTAAAGAGCTTCGAGATTCTATAAAGAGAACACATGCATTTATAAATTAGAGATATATTCTCAATTGGCAAAAAGAGAAAAAGGCCAATGAGTAGTACAATTAATTAAAGATTTAATACTACTGATTTAAAATTAGATGCTTTGTAACATGTATTATATATTATTTTTGTTAAATTAATTTAAAAGAAAAAGGATGATAACAGCTCAAAGAGGCATGCAAACCCATCAAGAGGAGTAATGATGTAATTTGCTCTTACTATAATCCACTAGCTAATTAATATATTTTCTAATAAAAGTGATTCCCTATATAGAATTAATTACATATCCATATAAAGCCATTTATTTGCCAGCTAAATATTATACCAAAAGAGGCTTCAATATTTTATAACTCGGATCCATATTTTACACAAATCCGATCATGATTCATGAATGATATTGATTGACGCTCTCATGATTTGATTAGGATAGTTTTGATTGATCACGACCGTTCATTACCATAATAAAAACTATTCATGATCATGATATCTTTTTTTTATTATTATTAAAGATCTCGGATTTCGTCCAAACATATACTAATTTTTAATATATACAAATTTGATTAAGATAGTTTTTTTTATTAACAACTTACTTATTTATATATAATTATATATCGGTGGTCCAATGAATATCGAAAACAAAAAAGGCAAAGATGTGGGGACTAATTAAATTGGAGCATCTTTAAAATATATATAACGGTGGTCCATTGAATATCGGGAAACAAAAAGGGTAAAGATGTGGGGACTAATTAAATTGGAGCATCTTTATAAAAAAAAAAAAATGGACCTAATAATAGACATATATCCAGCTATGCGGTTACATGTAGTGCAAGCAAGGCATGATTCTGGTATATATAATATATCATATATTGTTTTTAATTGTTTTTTTTTTTTTTTTTTTTTCTTAATTTGGTAGCATTGGCTAAAACGAAATATATATATCATTTTTCAATACCCTTATTATGGAAATTTTTAAGGGCGAGAAGAAGAATCTGTCGACCAAGAAGAAGAAAAGAAGAAGAGAAAAAAAGAGAAGAAGAACTGTCGGCCAAGAAGGAAAAAAAAAAAAAAAGAAGAAAAAAAGAAAAAAAAATAGTTTTTTATTTAGATCGAAAAACGAAATGAAAAACATAATAAAAAACATCAAAAAGTTGTTTTGGAAATTTTCTACTTTTAACACTGTTGTTTTTGTTTTGAAAATAAAATAGAAAACAAAATGAAAAACAGTAACGAACGCGTATTCAAAATCGAATTTGGAAAATGAAAACGAAAATGAAAATGATCCTATAAAACAATACAGAACAGACCCTAATTAACCTACCTCAAATTTTGGAGCTCTAATATTCCTAAATGTATGTGAAAATTTTGAACATCATATATATTATATATATTAGTATATATGCCCGCGGAACTTGTATTATTCTTCCATAAATTGAATTCAGCACCTTCCAATTTTAATTTCTTTTGAATTTAATCATGTCTGACTGTCTGAGGAGTATAGTATAATTATGTCTTGATTTAAATCATGTGCTTTGTTGTTTTAGGTGATGAATCCAAAAAAAATTTGTCTCTCTTTCTATCTAGTACTCTAGACATCAATATTTGTTTAAAATTATTTTTCTTAATTTAATTAAGACAACAAAACTTGACTAATTAAAAAGTGTGGCCGTCGGTGCTTGAAAACTGTGTTTTTCTGTCTACCGGGAATCTCGGTTTGTTGATATCTATATATATTTTTTAAAATTAACTAATAATTTTTTCAGCCACATGATTCATCTTGTGCGACCTACTCACATGGGATGTATACTGGCTATTGAAATCTTAATATTCTTTTTTAATTGTCACATAATTAATAATCAAATGGTTTGAAACTTTGAACCTTAAGTATTACACAAATTTTTTACGGCACACAACTTATAAAACACTTGTTAAATTATACCTTTTTAAATTATGGACCACAACCGATTGTATGTACAAGATAAAAACTAATGATATGACACTTGTGTTATAAGTATGCTATAAGTTGTATGTCTACCAAAGAAAAACTGAAAACTGAAATCTGAAATGTAGTTTTAGTTCAAAATTGTTTATTATTATTATTATTATAATAATACTAAACGTCACATCTAAAATCCCATATTTTTTATCCCACTGCATGTGGCATATAAGGTGTCATAGTGAATGGATACATATTAATGATGATTTATCTCGCCCACCTCATATATCCGCTCACCATGTAACAATCAAATTTTTTACAATCAAATTTGATCAATAGTTAAATTTGACTAACGAAAGAGGGTGTGAGTGTCGATAAAAATAAAATTGTTTTTAGATGTAAGAAAACAGAAAGGTTTAGTGCAATTTGCTCGTTATTTATTTTTCAAAGTTCCAACCTTCACTTAAATAAAACTATTAAAAAGATTTAAAAAAAAAAATTGTAAATACATCGATATATCATATTAATACGATCTTTAATATTTTAAACATGTATAATATACTTTAATCAAAATATTAACTATTTATTATATATTTATAAAATTAAAAAAATTAATATATTTTTTTATTAAAATAAAAAAAATAAAAAAAAAAAAGAGTATTTGGGATAACAGTAATAAAATAAAATAAGAATATCATTCACCTCTACAAATAGGCCAAAAAAGTTTTCAAATTCTGATAAATTTTATAAAACTCCAGGGTATGTACTTAAAAATTTCAATAACAGTCAAGGTGGGAGAGTCCTGGTTGCTCGTTCCGTCTTCCTCGATTCGAACTTCGTTTTAATGGCATCCCAAAAGGCAGGAATGGCAATATCTTTAGGTACTTCCTTGAATGATGGGAGGTAGTTTACATCGACAATGACATGGTCACCTGTGCCTTCCTGAATCTGAAAAATTTCACAGAACATACTACAATCTTAACAGAACAATATATATATATATATATATATATATATGAATTTGACACCGGTGAAAAATTGGAGGGTTTCACTAAATTGAAATGCAGACCGATAAAGAAATAATAGTCAAAGAGAAGCCTGTATAGGCTAACTTACAACAACATCGAAGCCAAAGATGGTAAGATCGAGCTTTCCTGCAAGCCACTTTGCAGCATCTTTGACTAGCCCAAGATCAAGATCATCAACCTTAAAGGAAGCCACATCTCCCGAATGCCCATTTTCAGTGTCAGTGGGTAGAGATTTTAAGCTGCAGACATATACACCTCCTACAACGTCAATAATTTGATAAATCAAAGAACAAATAAAGAAGGAAAAGGTAGAAAGAGAAGACGTAGTAGTACCTATCGAACATTATAGGTCTCGATCCATTTCTTTCATAAGATTTCATCAAGTTTACAGAATTTGGGGTAGACTTCTTAACTGCATGGAAAACATTCTCACCAAGGACATAAAACTTGAACAGAGTGGATGAATGGTTCACATACTCCTGCAATATTGGACAATACCAAATTCAGAAAACAACTCAAAAACATTTCAATAGGCAACACAAAGCTCTTCTAAATTTCAAAATTTGTAATACAGACCATGTTTTTGACATGTACGAGAAACTAGACTTGTTAAATAGATGTTTAGCCTTCTTAAGACATAATGTAAGACTTCTTGTACTTCTCATATAATTACTCCACCATTCATTTTCAGTTGAGTTAGCACAACATTGATAAATATATAAATGTCAAATGAGAAAATCAATTTAAATGCTACCAAGATGAATGCAATGGATGTTTCTTCAAAACATATTAAACTCTTTCATATGCAAAAGCTCTAATTTCTTACTTGAATCAAGCTACAACAACATTTAAGAATTTATAAATAATAGCAGAAACAAAACAAGCAGAGTTTTGCAATGTTCAAACACCTAATGAAGTGGAATAATTGAAGTAGGCTCAGGGAAATGGAATTGTGAAGTGTAAACACTCTAGTGCTGGAATAATTATTATTAATGAAATGTAAAAGAGTCAATTCATAGTCATTGTTGGTTTTGTAAAAAACTCAAATGTAGTCTAGGGAGATGAAAGGGTTAATTTAATTAGTCCTTGAAACTTTTAAATAGGGTAGTTAAAGTTTCATTATTAATAAGGGCATGTACCTACAGCAAAAGTAGAGTGTTTTTTCTTGAAATACAACTCGGTTGTTATTCTCCGGAAATAGTTCCTATTCTAGGATTTCTCTTCCTGCATTATTTGTTCAAAAATTTGGAAGAATTAGGTTTTGAAGAGTTGACCTTGTGGCATCTACCAGTCTCTCCACCGCTGCGTTTCGCGTGAGAGGACAAAGTCTGCCACTTATTTTCCTTATTGAACCAGAATCCATTGTTTTTGTGTTAGTGTGTTAATTCTTGTGTTGTTGAATTTTGGTTTACATCACAGGGCTTGCTTGACACTTTCAAAACTCAACTGCAACCACAACCATTACTTTAGGCACATTCTTTAAGGGCCCATTTGGTGCGTGGGATAGGATTGGATTAATTTTAATATTATCATATGTTTGGTGCAACATAGGATAGGATTAAAATAGAGTAATCTTGTGTTGGGTACATGATAGGATAGGATTAAAATTGAGTAATCCTAGAACATTAAAAATCGCTTCTTTTTTTCTTCACAAAAGTCTCTTGCAACTTTGCAAGGGAGACAGCTTAAAAAAAATTAAAAAAAAAAAAAAAGAGATGGAGGGAGCAACAATCAACAATCAACAATTGAAGAAGAAAAGAACCAAAGAGAGAGATCCATCATCACCAGAATTCTTCTTCTTCTTCCCTCCTCTGTTGTTCATTTTTTAAATCAAAAACACCAACAACAATAACACGGATGGAGGAGTTGAAGAGGACGAGATCCATCATCAATTGTTTATAAATCAACAATCAACTCTCTGTTGTTTGTTTTGATGGAATTGGATAGTATCGAGTGTGTCAACCACGGATGGATGAGTTGAAGAGGATGAGATCCATCATCATCACCACCACCACAATAACACCAACAACAATCTTCATTACACCCATCACCTGATTTAGTTGACTAATTATGATCAATAAATTGAATGAAAGAAGAAAGAACACTAGCTCAGCGTTGATGAAAGAAGAAAGAAGATGGGATTAATTTTAATCCCATCAATTTGGTCAGGATAGATTTATCCCATTGAGATGAGATAAAAAAAATTGATGGGAATATTTTATCCCATCCCATCACCAAGCTAAACAAGGGGAAGGGACTAAAAATAGTCCAAATCCCATCCTATCCCAGCTGCCAAACATGGCCTAAATAAAAAAGAAACAAAAATTAACAAACCCATCCAATACTTAAAAGTTAAAAATAGAAAACTTCTCTCTCAGTATTGAATTAGGGCGGCATGACATCACCACATATTTAACCAACCACTAAACTGATAGAGAAACCTACATTCCTTTGTCATTCTTTATCAATAAAGGATAATGGAAAACCCATTCTGTTGCAGCTCCAGAAACAAATAGCAAGCACATACCACACTAACAGGGATTGGATTCAAAGGTTCCAAAAGAAATTAAAAGCAAATAAGAGAAACTTAATAGAAGAAGCTGATGAAACACTATTAAGTTCGAGTGTGGTTTAGGGTCCAACACCCCCGCGAACCCATTATTTTATGTCAGAAGTTGATTCGTTGTTTAGTTATATTTTCAAGTCGCTCTGCCTATAAAAGAGGTAAGCCCATTCAGAAGATAGAAAAGGCAGTTAAGTATCCTACAGTGTATTCTTAAAAAGTTACATGCAAGTGTTATATTAGCTTCTTTCATTATGTTCCTTTCAATACGGTCAAAAAAAAAAATCAGAAATTACTTTCCTTTCCTTAATTACAAAAAGAACCCAAAGACAAATATTTTCAAGAAGCTCGAACTGCATAGCAAACAACCTTCATATTGAATTCAGATCGATTTGTTAACATAAATAAATTAATATAAACATACCCTTAGCAAGCTGAGGCCTAAGCTGTAGCTAATTTCATTTGCAGTCCTGTTATCAATAATGCTAGAGTAAACAAAACTCCAAGGTGGTTAATTTTTTGAGATATTCTCAATGCCTAACATGGATGCTGGCAGTATGATTTTTAGTTAATCAAGGTGGACCATTTGAAGAATAAAGCAACTTCTTAAGTAAATTGCAGCAACAAAACTAGCAACGGATCCAAGACCAAACAAATATTTACAAAACACAATCCTAATAGCAGACATGTGCTTTACATTCTTTTCTTCTAAAAGAAGCATACCCATTTTTATAATAAAAAATGCCACAGGATGAGAGTTTTAACAATATCAATTGTGTTGCCAAGATGATAAACTCAGTATCAATAGAAATCATCAAAATGAGAGTAAGCTAACCTGAACAACAATATCATGTTGCCACAATGAAGAAACATATAACTATGCAAACATCAGTAACTTGATGCATACCTGAACAACAGCAGGAAGAGGAACACTCAAATCCTTAAAGTCTTGAACTCCAAAGACAATTGCCTGCGATTGCAAGATGAAAACTTATTTAAAGTGGGAATGAGAATGCAAAAAGAAAGGTAGTTTAAATAATTCCATTAGTTTATATTAAAATGACTTAAGAAATCATATTCGTAATTTGAATCAATTACCAAACATGGATAATAAACAATTACAGAATCTAGAATGAGATTAATTGTATATTTACCATACTATGAGCATCAGCTACACCGCATGCAACTTGAGGTTTCACTATACTCGGAAAAGATAATTTAGCTTCGGATAATCTTTGTGCCAAATCAGGAACACTAAAATTGTTAACCTGCATATTTGAGCTATATATGTAAATATTGCTCTATAGTTTAAGTTAATCAAAACAAAAAGATGCCACAATATACAGTCATGAGTATAACGAATAAAGTAGAAAAACCTATAGTACTTAAAGAACATCGACCTCAAAGATAAATATTCAATCAGAAGACTACTTGATCAGTTTGGAGCATTAATTGAAATACACCCGAAAACAAGCATTTCTCTGAATTATCATTATAATATTGCCTCTATCTCAATCAAATTTTTGATAATAAAGTACAATCATGGAAAGTCCACATTTTATAACTTGATGACCTTCTGCAATAAAAACACATGTAAAAGGAGTCCCTTTTTTTATTCAAAAATAAATCAGTAAGCTGAGTATCCTGGATGTTTTGATTCATGAGACCAGTAATGAGTATTTATAGATCCATTTTATCGAAAAAGACCTTGAGAAAATGAGGAGCCCTTATTGTACGACAGCCTTCTACATTGAGATCTTGCAGCCCAAGCAGAATCAGTTGGATTTTATGTCGATCCAATACAGAGAAAATATTATCAAGCGGGTCAATTACAACGAAATCAGAGTGATCCTCCATAAACCTGCAAGACAAACAAATCTATATTCCAAATACTTAACGGACCTCAACGAGGGCACATGGTACAAGTAATTCTATGAACTTCAGAAGTTACCTTTGCACTTCCTGCATGCCTGTGGTGTAAGTAATTCTAGTGCAGGACTCCGACGAGCTACCCAATTCAATGGATAAAATTTCATCTGTTGCTTTATGGAGAATCACATCAACTTCTTTTAATTGAGATGATAAAGGGATCTCAAATGTCAGCGGCAGAAATATCAACCTGCTTGGAGTAGGATACATGGGAAATGCCCCCCTCTACAAAAGATAGGGCCAAAATTAGTTTCATATGATGACATTTTCTTTTTCTTTGTTTTTTTTAATCTTTTTGGTTGATAAGTTAAAAATCAAAGAGAAACCTCGCAGATTTCTCTTCATGGGTAAGGTGGCAACGGAGCATGTCAATCATTTGGGCGTAAAATTTATCAATTTATACTTGCATGAACAATAACATCTCAGATAAAATCGATTATGACCATTGCATCTATTGGCATTAAAAGAAGAGAAGACAGAGCAACATTGAAACTTGGGGTTCAAGAATCAGAATAAATCAATTTTCTTCTAGTGTAGGAACTAAAGTCAAGGAGTATTACAATTACATATGCAGTTCTTGGGGGTAAAATATCATCCTATAGTTTTTTTTTTTTTTTAAGTCTCTTCTTCTAAAATGGCATATTCTCATTTTTTTTTTTTTAAAGAAAAAGGGCTCACCTTAGCAAAATCTTCTTCACGTGAAGGCTTCATAATGTAACCAACTATCTGAGCATCACCAATTGCCTTTTACAAATTCAAATACATAAACAAGTCAAGAGATGGATGTCTTATGATAAAATATACAGTAGCACAAGCAAAGTACAGATATCTTTAAGCAAATTCCACATTCCATTACATTTACAAGAGAGTAACCTTTTTGTTCAAGCGGCAAATAGTCAAAGGTAACTCTTCTAGCTTGTTAATGTAAAGCATGGTCGAATTATCACATGCACTTACACCTTCAACACCTGAAAGGTAGCAGAATTTGTCAAAACTTTACATAAAATGTCGAGTAAGCTACTTTTCCAAATAAGTTGAGCATTACTGACCTACAACAATAACCAGCCAATGGCAATTAAGTTTCCGAAAGGAATCCTTATTGTGAGAAACAACGTACAAAATACTGCCTCCAACGTCACTCCATGCTGTGGAAATCTGATTTACAGCATCATCCATAGATGCATTTAAAAGAAAGCATTCACACGAGTACTCCACTGCCATCCTCTTCAATTCACTCACCTAAAACAAGCAGATACATCATTGAAATTAAATAGAAGAGGATACTTTGATGATCCGAAACAAACCCATTTGAAGTAATCACCTTGTGAGCAGAAAGGTCTAGGCCATAACAAATAGCCTGCAAAAAGAAGAAGAGAAAGGTCCAGGTCATAACAATTAAATTCAACATTTCAAATCGATACAATTGAATTCAAGAGAGTACCGTCAGGATGTTGGAGCGCTGGAGCTTACGGACCAAAACTCCGGCTCCACCTCGCACTTGAAACAGAACTGATTCATCTAAGATTACTCCTCCCACGAACATCTTTCAAGTTCGGTTCAGATGTACAAGTATTGCATTCTCATCTCTTTCACGTGCAACTCTCACCGAATATATATCTATTAAACAAATCAAACGGGTCATTTTTAGTTGATACTTGTCGAAAGTCGAAACAAGTTCGACCAATTTTAGATAGTCATTTTTTTTATAAATTACTAGTAGAACAAGAAATTAAATTGAAGGAGATAACTGCCACAGTCTCATAGGTGACAAATTAGCCTTTTATTTGCTTCCTGATTTATTTATTTTTTTGGCAACATATTAACTCTAGATTTAAGAGTTGCAAACTTCACAATCTATACAGATTATGTCATTTTAATGACTTCCTGATTATCATTATTATAGCTCATTTCATCTGGAGATACAATTAATCTAGCCAATATTTGTATTTTCTAAGGAAAAAATATAAAAAACAAGCAAATCACCAATTCACAAACAAGTTAAAACAAAGACAAGAATTAGAAAAAATAAATAACAAAGTCTGAAACCTATGGAACAAAAACAAAAAATTGAAACTTCAATCCAAAGGAAAACGTACGGTGAATACAGATGAAACAGACAATAATTTTATTTTATTTGTTAGGGCATGATCCCTACCCAGATGAATAAAGCATCCTTCCCAGAACCAAACATGACCAAATTAAAACAGTCAAATGCTACATATAATCTTATAATGTAAAACCAACCAAAAAATAGCTAAAAAGAGGCTGAGAGTTGCATGCAACATATATCAAATGTCATTTCCAGAAAAAATATATAGATCAAAACGCCAATATGCTACAAAGTTGAAACTTTGAGATACAAAAATGTTTAAAGGAAATTAAATCAAAATGTGGTTTCTCTGTCGCTCACAAACACATAACAAAAACCAAAGAGCAAGAGATAAGAACAAGCCAATAAAGATTCATAATAGATCTCAAATAAAAAATAATAAATAAATAAATAAAAACCCACCACAAAGACCCCAGAAGCTAAAAAACCAAAGTAGAATACATAGAGAAGCAAATAATGAAAAAAATGAAAAACCCACGTACCAAGCAAATCATAAAAACCAGTTACAATTGAAGAAAAAAAGCAACCCAAAAGAGAAGAGTACCTTAAAGATCACAAATTTGATCCCCTTCTGTTTGTAAATTTTTGCACTGGACAGAAAAAAAAAAGAGAGAGAGTTTGTGTGTTTCTGAAAAAGAGAAAGTGTTGGAGAATTGGGTCTACCGTGAATAGAGTCTTAAAATCTATCACAAAGGCCACAAGGGGGTTTGCGGTTTGGCTCTATTTAGTAGTGAAAAAAAAAATAAAGAGTAAATCTTGACCATCCAATTTTAAGAAGGACACTTGTCACCTAATTCTTCAAAGTTCAGTACCAGCACAGGATCAATATAACATATACTTATTCTATCGGTCTCGTTCTATCCGTGCATTCTGATATAACTTTATCAGGATATTAAATATGAACCACTCATTTATAACAGTGATTTGACAAGTGCATACATACCAAGTTAAAGTACGTAAAACAAGTGGTTCACATTCAATATCCTTATATAATTCTATCATATTACACTAATAGAAAAATTTTAATTTCTTTTGAAACATGCCTCATAAATGAGGTAATGTTCTGATAATAATCTTCTTTCTTTCCTTTTTTTTTTTTTGGTGTAATCACTGTAACTCAAGTGTTGTGTTGAGGTAGAATTACAAGATACGTCTAGATCAATTTTAGTGAAACAACTTATGGAACAAACAGATGAGGTATGTTATATAATCTATTTTATATTTATAAAAACATTTACAGCCTAACACTATAAATATTTAATTTTTGTAAAATGAAATATATATTTCTACATATAACAAATAAAACTATGCTATAGATTGTTTATTTATATGTTTAACATAGATCATCATTTATGTGTTATTGTGTGAATTGATTTGAATTTAATGTCACTTGGTTTTTGTGTTACTTGATTTGAAGTAGCTGTTAAGAGCTAACCGAAGGTTATAAGTTATGAGCATTTCAAAAGTGTATTAAGGTTTAGTAATGATTATTTAAAGTTTTAAGAAAAGAAATAGATGTTAACCATTGTGACTCTTTTAAGTTTATATTCATTTGGTGTGGTTTGTGTTGTTAAGTTATTGTTAAATGCTAATTTTGGGTTTTCATGTATAATATTTAATTAAAAGCAAGTATATTTATATATAAAAAATATCAAATATAAACCCAAAGCAAGTTTTATATTGTACAATTACTTCCAAAATGTGTAACCTCCTTTGTTACCGATTTAATACGTATTTATTTAACGTATTATTACAAAATGTGTATTTAGGAAGCAGATGTCCAAACCTAGTTATATCAAAAATAGACCCGACACGGTTCCGGTTCGGACCGGGGAACCGAACCTTAAAAACCGGAACCGGAAAATGCCGGTTTCTGTTTCGGTTTTAGTTTTCATGGAACCGGTCGATTCGAATTGGACTGGAACCAACGGTTCTGGTTCCGGTTCAAACCGACGGTTCCTATGTTATTTTCAATTATTATTATTATTATGGTCAGTATGCCTGGGTACCGGCGGTCAGTACCTAAGTATTTTCCTTTTGATAATACTTCAATTTCACATGTAAATTACTTTCTTTTGATTGTATCCTAAGAAAATTTCCTATAAACACATTATAACAAACCCAGTTAAGTGGGAGCAAATAAAATCTTTATAAACACAGATATCGATAAATAAAACCAAACCATATTACTTCAATTTAGTTTTGATTAAGATATAAAACATTCATTTAGAGGAGTCACTCGTGTAGGTTTCATTTTTTAATAAATCATAACATCCAAATGAATCACACAATTGCTCTAGTAGTGATTAATATTATTAAATACAATATCATTTTTATTAATTAGATATTTAATTTAGTGATAATTAAAATATAATATATCCGTTCTCTTATTATCTCACATAGTGACATAGGAAAAAAAAAAAAAAAAAACTTAATCCTATTGTTTTCTTCACGAGTATCTAATCCTATTAATTTCAACATAACCATTTGAACAAATGTGAGATAATAAGAGAACGAATATATTATGTTTTAATTATCACCAAATTAAATAGTGAGATAATTATCACTAAACCAGTTATCTGGTGAATCAACTGGTTTGATGAATTGATCCAATTCAGTTGAATGTATTATGTTGTACTGAATGAGGTTTTTATTACTTAATTAGTTGTCTTCAAGTTGCAAAGTAACAAATTAATTTGAATGATTTTTATTGTTTCCCTTGTTCTTAATGGGAATGGACACACTATATGCTCTTGAAGATTGAAATGATTTTAAAAAAATTATTACTTGAAAAGTTTGCTATTGATATCTTTAGCTTTTTTGTTGTTTTAGACAGAATGGTATTGTATAAAGTCATAGTCTTTGGTGGTAACAAATGTGATCATCTGCATGTTGTGTTAGGGTTTTCTTGTTAGGGTACTCATGGAGATCCTCTTCCTCTCCACAGCCTTGTGTAACTCGTCTAGTGTCTCGTCTATTGTCTCTAGACAATCATGCAAGGCTGTTTTCTCTCTCTTGGTCAAATCTCTGGTCTTCGAAAGCTTCTCAATTTGGAAGAAATTGTGTTCAAGGACAGCTCAATCACATCCTTTTGGCTTGTCACCTTTTTCATGGCTCCAGGGGCGTTTGCTATGGATGAGTAGCACAAATCAGGATATCTCGTGTTGTCACGAGAGGTTTTGAGGATCACGTAAGATGCAGAGGAGGATTCCTTGTCGTTGGAGTTTTTCCTGGAGTGAACTCCAGTAACAATGGCGATCACAGCGGATACTAGAAGTAAAGTTGCAATAAGAGCTAGGAAGAGTTTCTTGTTTTTGTTTGAAAAATTATTGGAGATGAATTCTTTGAATCTTGTCATTTTCTTGAGAAAATGATGATGAAAGAAAAGGAGAGGAGGGGTTTGTTTTGTATTGTGTAGAAGGAAAGAAATGGAGAGAGGTGTATTTATTAAGAGTCAAGTGTGTGTGTACAAATTAATTAAAGAGAGGCTTCAATTATCATATATGAAGAGCTAGCTACCTACAAGAATATTTTGTTGGATTTTTTTTTTAGAAAAAAATTCTGAATTTTCAATTTCATGAAATTGTAAAGTACCCCACATGATTGGTGGTTACTCTTATCTTTATCGATTGCATGTTCCATTTTTATTTTATTTTTATAATATATATAATATAGCAAAAAGGCTTTTAAAGCTAGCTAGTTGTGTATTGCTTTTTCATATAAAAAAAAAAAAAATTAAAAAAAAAATTATCCTTTTATGTGTAAGCATTCAAGCATGCATTGCCAGCCAACTTGAAAGTTGAAACTGCGAACAAAACTTTTACCTAATATATTTATGATATATCTTCATTCAAATATTAATGTGTTCTTTCTTCAATTTCATTTTGTTTTTACTTTACATTATTATATTAATTTTACTCGTATAGAAATTCACATTGATCGGCAGAACAATATTTGTCTACATTGTAACATCAGAACAATTGTCTACATTACAGGAAGTCAGGAAGGATTAGTTGTCAAAATTATAAATAAATAAAAAAAAAAAAAAACAATTGTCTCGATTGTAGATATCCAGATTTAAACAAATTTTACAATTAATCGATGCATGGATCCCCTGACAAGCAGCACGTTGCAACTCACTGAATAATAACAGGTTAATTTAATTATCTCTGTAAAAACTTACATTTCAATTAAATATAGCCTTGTGTCTACTGATGATCTTCCTCTGTGTAATCTCAGGGTCATGGGTTGCTGTCTGTCTTTGACTTCAGCTCTTCCACTTACAAAGGTCCCATAATTAATATGTACAAGATATCAGTAATATATACGGATATTTTAGTCATCGGGGAGTTTTGTTTTGATTGATATCATTGAAAGCATATATAGCTTTTACAAAAGTTGAACATTATATACGGCAACTATATATACGGAAATTTTCCAATTTCCTATTAGGATGCCCTGATAGAATTATATAAGGACATTGAATATAAGTCATTTGTTTTACATACTTTGACTTGGTATGTATGCACTGTTCAAATCATTTTTATAAATGAGTAGCTCTTATTCAATATCCTGATAAAGTTATATAAGGATGCTCTGATAGAAACAAGACCGACTATATATATATATATATATATTATGTTTTATGTTCTATCTCACATATTTCTTCGTATAGTATCTTACTAGATTATCATTAGATATCATAATTGCTATAAAAATAAGGATCGGACTATATCAATTTAAATTTCTGATTTAATTTTTTAATTTTAATATCTCAACCACTCATTATACTCTTTAATCTCATAGTTGAGATATTGAAATCAAAAATTTAAGTTGATACAGTCTAATCCTAGGTTAATTACCGTATATGTGGTGGCATCTCTTTAAGATTTTCCACAACTCTTGCATGCAACTGCTTCTTCTTGAGTTTGATAGCAAGAAATTTCTTGATGTAGTTAAAAGTTCTTGGATGCCAAGATTGCTTCAAAAAATTGAATAAAACACTTCTTCTTCATCTTCTACTGCTAATTTGAAAAATGGTTCTCAATTTGTATCCAACACCAGAGTTCCTTTTGTTGTAACTTATAGCATATCTTAGTAAATTTTTTGTAGTTAACTATTATTTTTAGTTGTCAAATTAAGATGATCATGCCAATTGTATTGTACGACATTGCAAGAACTTTAAATAAGTATCTGATCGGCATAGATGACGGGTCTTCTTCATATGGTTTATGTGTTGTGAATATCAATTGCAATAGATGACGGGTCTTCTCTCATGACCAAAACAGTGAACCATTAAGCTTATATCAATCCGTTTCATCCTCAAGATAATAGATTCGTCCGCATCTATTTATCAAATTCGGTCTTATAAAGCATACCAATTTGAACATTAAGAATGAAGTCCTAAAAAAATATATATATATATATTAATACGAGTTATTAAAAATACAAAAAATTAATATTTACTCAAGTATACTAACCTCTGAAAACTCCACAACAAAGAATTCGTCATAGTAGGTGTTTCCCCGTTGCAAAATTATCATATGTTCTGACTATGGTGAATTTGAAATCTTACGTCCCCATCGAGTATCAGATCATAGATGACTAGTATTTTAAATACTATTGTAAAATTTTGTTTTTTTGAATATTTTAAGTTTTAATCATTTCAAGTTCTGCATATACATCATATTGAATATGCATTAATCCATTGCAGGTCACCAATTATGATGCTTTCAGTTCCCTATTCTGGTTTTCTTCCGATAGTTGTTTCCGTGGAGATAAAAAATAAATTAATTTTCATTTCTGCTGCTAATTTGAAAAATTGTTCTCAATTTGTATCCAGTACTATACTATTGTATGGAAGAGACAATATAGGATTTTACTAGTCTACTACACCATTGTATGGAAGCGGTAATATACGTATATTCAACTAGATATAGTCTATAGTTGCTTCAATGAATATCTTACTTCCCAACCTGCCTCCCCGAAACAATTCTCTCATGACCAAAACAGTTAACCATTAAGCTTATATCTATCCACTTCTTCCTCAAGATAATAGATCCTTCTGCATCTTATTATCAAATTCAGTCTTATAAAGCATACCAATTTGAACATTAAGGATGAAGTCCAAACAAAAAAAAAAAAAATTATTAATACGAGTTATTAAAAATACAAAAAATTAATATTTACTCAAGTATACTAACCTCTGAAAACTCCACAGCAGAGAATCCGTCATAATAGGTGCTTCCCCATTGCGAAAAAATCATATGTCCTGACTATAGTGAATTTGAAACCTTGCGTCCTCATTGAATGTTTGATCATAGATGACTAGTATTTTAAATACTATTGTAATTTTTTGTTTTTTTTTATAAATATTTTAAGCTTTAATCGTTTCAAGTTCTGCATATATGCCATATTGAATATGCATTAATCCATTGCATGTCACCAATTGTGATGCTTTCAGTTCTCTAGTCAGGTTTTCTTCTGATAGTTGCTTTTGTAGAGATAAAAATACATTAATTTTCATTTTTGCTGCTAATTTGAAAAATTGTTCTCAATTTGTATCAAATATTATACTATTGTATGGAAGAGACAATATATGATTTTACTAGTCTATTACACCATTGTATGGAAGTGGTAATATATGTATATTCAAGTAGATATAGTTTGCATCAATGAATACCTTACTTTCCAACCCGCCTCCCCGAAACAACTCTCTCATGACCAAAACAGTGAACCATTAAGCTTATATCGATCCGCTTCTTCCTCAAGATAATAGATTGCTCTGCATCTTTTTATCAAACTCGATCTTATAAAGCATACCCATTTGAACATTATGGATGAAGTCCTAACAAAAAACAAAAAACAAAATTATTAATATGAGTTATTAAAATACAAAAAATTAATATTTACTCAAGTATACTAACCTTTGAAAACTCCAAAGTAGAGAATCCGTCACAATAGATGTTTCACTGTTGCGAAAAGTCATATGTTCTTATATGTCATGACTATGGTTAATTTGAAATATTACGTCCCCGTCGAATGTCAGATCATTAGATGACTAGTATTTTAAATACTATTTTAAGTTTATGTTTTTTTTGAATATTTTAAGATTTAATCCATTTCAAGTCCTACATATACACCATATTGAATTTGCATTAATACATTGCAGGTCACTAATTGTGATGTTTTCTAATAGTTGCTTTTGTGGAGATAAAAGTATTAGGGGTGGGCAAAAAAGCCCATACATCGTAAACCGGAACAAACCAAACCAAACCGTTTGGTTGTTTGGTTTGGTCCGATTTTGTACTTAAAAAAAACCGTATGGGTATATTTTAATAAAATGGTATGGTTCGGTCTGATCTATGGTCAAAGTATATTAAACTCAGATCGGACCGGACCATAAACCGAATACTTTTGGTATTACTATTATATGTTACATCCAAAAAAATTTAACAAAATTTTTTAAATAAAAGGTTATAGTCAAAAACCCGAATTTATTATTTCACAGTTTTTTTTTTTTTCACCAACCGTACAAGTTTGTACAAAATGAAAACCTCAATTAACAAATAAAACTCTAAGCAGGGGATGACAAAAGATTTCAATATGTTTCCATTATTTTACGAAGTTATCACTAATAATAAAAAATATTAATAATATTAAGCTAAACTAGTGCAATTTTCATGATTTAGTTGTAAAACCCTTTTGACTTGCGTGCATTCCATTGCATTGTCATGATTATAGCGATAGCAAGTGATTTTATTTATTATTATTTTTCTACTTCCAAAAATTATATAAACACTTTATTTTTATTTTTATTTTCTTACTCTATTAACTTTTTTTAGTTTGATGGACTGTAAGTAACAGTAACTTGCATGTGTTATTGATTTCTTATTTTATCATGCCATATATATATATATATATATATATTTAAGGTCAAGCATTTGGATTTCAAGTCAAAAACCGTTAGACCGAACCAGACCAAACCGAATAAATTTAATTTGGTTTGGTCTGGTCTAAAAAAAAGAAGGTCTAAACCGGTCTTATTTTTCAAAATACCGAAATTTTTTGTTTGGTCCGGTTTGCTAGAACCGAACCAAACCGGACCTTGCCCACCCCTAAAAAATACATTAATTTTCATTTCTGCTGCTAATCGGAAAAATTGTTCTTTTTCATTGTTGTAAATTTAGTTAAATTTATTGCAATTAACTATTATTTTTAGTTGTCAAATTAAGATGCTTACATGTTCAAACATGGTTAGTCTTTCCAATCTTCAAATTCACAGTCCCTATGACGTATATCAGGCCAATTGCATTGTAAGACATTGCAAGAACTTTAAATAAGTGTATGATCGGTATAGATGTCGTATCTTCTTCATGTGGTTTATATGTTGTGAATATCAGTTACAATAGGTGCTTTCCCATTGTGAAAGAATCATGTATTCGTATATATCCTAACTATGGTGAATTTGAAGTCTTACATCATCTCAGATCATCATATGACTAATATTTTAAATACTAATGTAAGTTTTTAAATATTTAAAGGTTTAATCCATTTCAAATCCTGCAAATGCACCATACTTAATATGCTAAAATCCATTTGGCGTAACCGCGTAAAAGAAAACTTTAAATTGCTTATCTGAAAATGGTAAAAGATCACAAAGTATTGTAAAATACTTTAAATTGCTTGTCAAAAGTTGGATGTATAGTAAATGTCCAACATGAAGAATGTAAATGCTAACTAACATGAAAATCTTGTTTAGAAGCAATTTTAACTTTAATTTGCTACCGAATTACGTATACCATTTGTGAAGAAGCTCATTACTAGGCTGCATAGTCATGGTTGCTTGTTACCTGATCTTTTCACATTTGTTAATGAGTCTGATTTCACTTAAGTTGGTAAGAATCTTTGTAAGCGATTGTTTGCAGACTTGTGCTGTGTTATGGATGTCTTGCCTTCTTGAGGAAAGGGTATGTTGATGGATATTATGTGGTTGAATTTTCGAGGGTAAGTACTTATAGTAAACGTGTGTGTATATATATATATATATATTCAATATAATACATCTTGATATAACTTCATAATGAGTGGCTCACATTTAATATCCTGATGAAGTTATATCAGGACGTTCTGACCAGATCGGGACTGTATATATATGTATCGACTTAATTTTTTGACTATTATATCTCAAAAACTCATGTGCTCATCGTACTCTTTAATTCAATAGTTGAGATATTAAAGTCAAAAAATTATATCAAAAATTTAAGTTAATATAACCCAACCCTAAAAATAATTATAAGATCAAATAATATTAGATCTAAAAAACATATAGAATCTCATGCCGTAATAATTTATATATAAAATTATAGCTACAAAAGTATTATCAATTTATCATGTGGACCTTAATTTCTATCACATCAATTTGCATTGGATACCTTAAATTTTCTTTTATTTATTTATTTTTATTTTTATAGAATTACTTAGATTCTAACCAGAATACTACTCCTAGTATCGGAGAGAGGGAACAAATGGATTACAACTTTTACAAGTGAAGAGAAGGTTGCTCCCAATAGAACTGGGAGAGAACACTCCACTTGGGATTTAATAGCCAAGGTTAGACAAATAATATATATACATATCAAGACAAGATTTGAACCTTAATGGTAAAACATCTTTGGGAGACTCCAACCACCGATGCAAGGGGCGTTGATAAATAGAATGTACTTAATTAACAATAAAAAAGGAAAAAGGACATTGAATAGAACAATTAAAGATTTAATACCGATTCTTTCAATAAAATTTTTAATACTGATTAATTAGATGATTTGTAACATGTATTTTTTTGTTCAATTATATAGATTTAATTAATTAAAAAGAAAAGGTAGGAGCACAACTTAAAGAGGCAAACCCATCAAGAAAGAAGACTAATCCGCTAATATATATATTTTAATAAAAGTGATTCCTTATATAGAAGGGTATCAAGAGAAACTTTAACTATATCCGTATAAAGTTATTTGCCAACTAATTATACCTAAAAAGCGAGATTTCATTGCTTTATATATCGAATTGTCTGAACATCTATATTTACACAAATTGATCCGATAACGATTGATAGAATTACTGTTGACGGCTAACCAGAATACTACTCCTAGTATATATATATATATATATATCATAATGTATGTATATAGGGATGATATTCGTGAACCCAATAAAGACTATTCAATGACAAATAATATATATACATATCAAGACAAGATTTAAACCTTAATGGTAAAACATCTTTGGGAGACTCCAACCACCGATGCAAGGGGCGTTGATAAATAGAATGTACTTAATTAACAATAAAAAAGGAAAAAGGACATTGAATAGAACAATTAAAGATTTAATACCGATTCTTTCAATAAAATTTTTAATACTGATTAATTAGATGCTTTGTAACATGTATTTTTTTGTTCAATTATATAGATTTAATTAATTAAAAAGAAAAGGTAGGAGCACAACTTAAAGAGGCAAACCCATCAAGAAAGAAGACTAATCCGCTAATATATATATTTTAATAAAAGTGATTCCTTATATAGAAGGGTATCAAGAGAAACTTTAACTATATCCGTATAAAGTTATTTGCCAACTAATTATACCTAAAAAGCGAGATTTCATTGCTTTATATATCGAATTGTCTGAACATCTATATTTACACAAATTAAATCCGATAACGATTGAATAACCTTGTTGACGGCATCATTATTTGATTAGGATAGTCATAATGTATGTATATATGATGATATTCGTGAACCCAATAAAGACTATTCATGATAATGATTTATCGTTACAGCTAATTTTCATATATAAATTTGATTATGATAGTTTTGTTTATTAACAAGTTATGTACCTGTCTATATAGGTGGTCTACTGGTCCATATTGGAAACAAAAAGGGTCAGGATATGGGAACTAATTAATTAAATTGGAGTTTCTTTCAAAAGGAAAAGAAAAAAAAAAAATGGTGCCGATAATAGATCATAATATATTAATATCTAGCTATATATAGCTTATAAGTTGCATACCCTCTAATGTAAGGTTATTTTACATTATATATAAACCCGTGTGTTAGTTTTTAGATCAAAATCTAAGGGATGTTATATATTATTCTGTCTCCTGACTCACTACTTACATAACATCCTTTGAATTTTGATCGAAAGATTGATAACTAGGTTTATATATAACCTCATATCAAGGGTATAGTTCTTTTCTCTTCAGTGCGTCATGATATAACTCTATTAGTGCGTTGTATGTGGGTTATAGATTATGGAGAAGTTTTGACAAGTACATACACTTTGAGTCAAAAAATGCAAATCTAATGGTCCACATCCAATCCACTGATGAAATTATATCATAATGTACTGACTTGAAAATTTTCCATCAAGGGTATGCACCTGAGAAGTATATATATCATTTTTCATTTCCATTTTTTTTAATAAAAAAATTGGTAGCATTGAGTAAAAAGATTACTATAGACTCGTTGAGTGCGAGCAAACAAAATCTTTCAAAAAAGAGTTTTATGTACAATTTCAAACCCGTTTGTTTTGTCACATTCTTTTATCAACAAATAAAACCAAACCATATTACTTCGGTATAGTTTTGATTAAGATATAAAACAAACAATTTTTTTTTTTAAACGATATAAAACAAACATCTAGAGAAGTTATTTGGATAGGTTTCATTTACTTAATAAATCATAAAATAAGTAGCTATTTAATATAGTGATAATTAAAATTATGATATATCTCCTCTTATTATATCACATTGAAAAAAAAATATATTAATGTTAGATAACCTAAAAAATTAGCACAAAAATAATAACTCACTTCTCATATTATTTGGGTTGGTTTATGGATTAATTATTTAGGTTGTAAGTATTAATCTTAAAAAAAAAAAAAAAAATTAATGATGATTTCCACCATGTTTCACTTTTCCTGATATTTAATTAATACTATTTATGATGTTAAAAGCAACAAAATAACAAATGATGAAGCTTCCTTAAAAGAAAACTAGCAAACAATTTAATAATGACAAATTAACGATTCTTTATTTTATTTTTATTAATTTTTTTAATTTTAAGTTGCAAAATAGGCTTGGGTCTCCCCCGCAACAATTGTTCTTTATAAAATTACAAATTATATAGTTTATTCATCTATTTATTAAAATTAATTAAAAAAGACAATTTTTTTGCGTATAGAACTCTTGTATTGTACTCATATATAATTTATTTTAAGAACTATTTTATCATTATTGATAAATAAAAAAAATTAAAATTAAATTTATAAATACATTTAATTCTTATTCACAAATATCCATTTGAAAAAGAATTAATTAACAAAGTGGGGCCTTTTTAAGTAAATTTTTGGGAACTGAGCTGTGTGCCTGTATTTAGAGAATTGCTGGGGGCTGAATGGTACTACTCATTTTCAAAACGGTGACGTTTAGTATCTATCCCAATGTTAAACGTCACCGTTTCGAAGAGGAAGCAAAACGAGTGACTATTTGTCTCTTGTTTTTTCGCGCTTTAGGTTTTTCTCAACTGGGAACTCTGAAACAGCGGCAAAAAGGACTGATTTTGCTTCGAATTCAACAGCTCTTCATCGCGCAGCTCTCGCCGTCGCTCGCCGCTCGCTGACTGTCTGGTTGTTCTACGCCCGCTGTTTTGCCGCGGCTTGCTGCTGGGCCACCGCTGGCTGGATTTTCTGGTGAGTCAGCTGGCTTGATGAATTGACCCAATTCATTTGAATGTATTATGTTGTACTGAATGAGGTTTTGATTGCTCTATGTTCTTGAAGATTGAAATGATTTAAAAAAATTCTTACTTGAAAAGTTTGCTATTGTTATATTTAGCTTTTATGTTGTATCTATAATGGTATTGTATAAAGTCATAGTCTTTGGTGGTTTTCAGTTTCAATTCAGTCATTCTGTCAAAGGCAGAATAGGTTGGTTGCTTACAAGTTAATGATTACGAGTTTATCATGGATACTATACATTTGCTTAGGTTGCCTATTTTTAATGCTTTTATGCTTTTATGGGGATATTTGATGGCACATGTTTATTATCGACTTGAAGGTTTGAAGGAGAAGAAGTATTGCTTGCTGGGTGTGCATTGTTGCCATAGGTTCAAAAGGTTTACCGTCTGAAAGATTTAGAACCCATAATTTGGTGGAGAATAGCTTGATGGGTGAGGATAATCAATCATATAAACATGGTAGAAAAAAGGGCTTGGGCAGGAAGGCTAAGAAAGAGAGTTTTGGTTTTGACAGTGATAATTCTAACAAATATGTATCTGGGGGTGGAATTGATGGAACTATGAAAGGCAGAAAATCTTGGCAGCATCACAATGCATCAGAGCCACAAACATCAGTTGTTAGGTAAAGCAATTTGTTAACTTAATCAGTGATAATATTTATCGTTTTTCTCTGATGATTGCTAAGGTTTTGAGAGTAAAGAATAGCTGCTTACTTCATATTTATTTAAATTTTAGTTAGTAACCATTTTGGACGTTGGCTGATATAAGCATGTATGAAACTTGAATGATCTTTTCAGGAAACAGGTTGACCCTGAATTAGTAAAATACTTTTCGGAGATTGCAAATCTTTTTGAAAGCAATGAGGTTGAACTGGAGGAGCGATCAGTTTTATGTCGAAGTGCCCTTGAGGAAACTAGAGGGAAAGAATTTGAACTTGCAACGGATTATATTATTAGTCACACATTGCAGATGCTTCTTGAGGGCTGTGATGTGGACCACCTTTGTGGTTTTCTCCGAGGCTGTGCAGAGGTCTTTCCTGCTATTGCTATGGATAGATCCGGTTCTCATGTGGCCGAGTCAGCTCTCAAGTCTTTAGCTATGCATCTTCAAGATGAACAGGCTTATTCTGTTGTTGAAGAAACTCTAACTATGATATGCAAGGTACAAGAATTTGATTTCTTATCAATATGATTTTGGGTTTTAGTTGAAACTTCACCGATGTCTTTAGTGTGACTGTGTGAGTTTCATGTCCTGCACTATAGTAGTAGGCTTCTGCTTAGCACTCTTTTAATTTCTTAAAATTCTTTTCAGGTGATTGTGGGCAATCCTGTTGATTTGATGTGTAACTGCTATGGATCTCATGTTCTTCGGAGTCTTCTATGTGTTTGTAAAGGAGTGCCATTGGACTCCTCAGGATTTCATCGTGCAAAACCATCGATAATTTTAGCAGAACGGTTGAATTTAAATGCACCTCGATCAGATAGAAACAATACACCTTATTCCCACCCAGCATTTCCAGATTTATTGAAGTCTCTTATATCAGAAATGTTAAGATGTTCCAAAAATGACATTAAGATGCTGCAAACTGATCAGTATAGCAGTTTGGTTTTGCAGGCATGTTTCCAATTGATTGTCTTTAATGAGTCCTAAATTTGTTTAATTACCCCGTCATTTCTTCTAATACTGCTTTAATTATTCAACTTATGATTTTTCTTGAACTATAATGTCATTGACATTTTATTTTCTTGGCAGACGGCTTTGAAGCTTTTAGTGGGGCATGACCAGGAGTTGTTGAAGATAATTCCAACCCTTCTTGGCTGCAGCAAAGAGAATGTAGGGGAAGGGAACCTCATAGAGATGACTGTTGTTGGTGATGTTTTGGAATTGATGAAGGAAACTGCATTTAGCCATTTAATGGAGGTTAGCAACCTGTCAATGAGATATAACTATATTATCCATTATCATATAGTACTTGTAAACATTCTTAATATATATATATATATATATATATTTTCAATTTGCAGGTAATTCTGGAAGTGGCTCCTGAGAGTTTGTATAATGAGATGTTCATGAAAGTTTTTAAAAATTCGTTGTTCAAGCTCTCAACACATCATTGTGCAAATTTTGTCATTCAAGCCTTAATTTCCCATGCAAGAAATCAAGATCAAGTACGTCTTTTATAAATAATGTATCTTGTACTCTTTATGTATTTAAGATTAATTTTTTTCTTATACGTTCTCATAAATGCCTTAATCTCTACTCCACTTAAACTACTTAAATTGATTTTCTTACTGAACCTTGTTCGACTATTTTTAGCAACCTTTACCTTTTCATTCTATATATTTTGCCAAGTAGAGGTGTTTTGAATTTCTATGTAATCCTCATTTTCCTCTTTTGGCCTCTAGATGGTGCTGATCTGGGAAGAACTTGGTGCAAAATTTAGGGAACTTTTTGAAATGGGGAGGGCAGGAGTTATTGCTGCTCTGATTGCCGCAAATCAGAGGCTTCATACTCATGAGCGTAAGGTTTATTTCTTATACTCCTCATTTTCTTTCATGTTTTCTATTTTTATACATATGTCTATATGTTTAAAATTCCAGAATAGCTTAACAACAATGGAGTTGCAAATCTTATTTTTAATATTGTTTTTAATATAGATCAGGAAATTATAGTTGCCTGACAATGAACCTTCTTTATGTAAGTTCAAATTGTCATTCTAACCATGATTATGTTATTGCTACTCATCTGGCAGTGTTGTCAGGCTCTTTCTGCTGCAGTATGTTCAACAAATGAATCTCCGAGATGCATCGTTCCGCGAATACTATTTCTTGAGAGTTACTTTAGCTGTGGAGGAGATAGATCAAATTGGAATTGGCCAAATGGTGTTAAGATGCATGTCATTGGTTCTCTGATTCTGCAGGCAGTTTTTAGATTTCAAAGTGTATGCTGCCTTTTCCTTTTTTGTTTCTTTTCTTCTATTTTCTTTGTTTTTTTGTTATAACTTGATTTTATCTTGCTATTGCATCGGTTGCTAATAGTTTTGACTCTTCCATACCGAGGTTAATCTAGTTCTAGCGATTTTTGACCTTTTATTTTCTTATTCCTGAGAGCTCAAAGGTAGGGATGGGACCGGGGCTCAATGGGGCGGGGGAGGGTCCCCCCACCTCCACCTCCACCCACATTCCTAAAACCTCCCCCCACCCTTGTCCCCAAACCCCATTTGAGGGTGCTGGGGATGGGGGTGTTTGGGGGGAGGTTCCCCTGCCCCCACTCCCGTCCCCCATTTCCCCCATTTCTAATTCTAAAATTTTTCAATTCGAAGTCCAGAATTTAGAATTCAAAATTAGGAATTCGATCGGATCAAATTTTTTTTTCACCCTGTTTCAATATCCAATCCAATAATTAACAAAATATTCAATTTAAAATATATAATTGATTTAATTTAATCCAAAATTAATATAAATAACTATAATAATATAGTATTAGTGTATTATAAATAACTATAATAATATAGTATTAGTGTATTACATATAAAAGTCTAAACAAATTTAACTGTGCAGAGAGTAATTAAGTATATGAGTAATTGACTAATAGAGAGTTTTTTTTTTTTTTTTTTTTAAGAAAATAAAATATATATGGGGGAAATGGGGGAATTGGGGCCCCACCCATACCCTCACCCCATTTAGGAAATGGGGGTGGGGGGAGGTTCCCCCACCCCCACCCCCACCCCCATTTAGGTTTTGGGGGCAAAATTTGCCCCCACCCCGCCCCAAAACCCCATTTGGGGGCGGCGCCCCGTGGGGGTGGGGCTCCGTGGGGGAAATTCCCATCCCTACTCAAAGGAGAGAGAGTTTGTGAGTAGCAACAATGTTACACCTTCGGTGATTAACTGATTACATTATTTTAATTTTCATAAAAATAATCATTTGGGCTGTTAATACATTGTGGTATGAGCAGTGGATCTTACTGGAAGTTGTCAGTTGTAGGGTTTTCCTTCCAATTTCTCCTATCTTATGCAGTCCTGTTGGATTCCTACTGTGGTCTGATGATTTATTCTGATTCTTGCCACTTGAATCATAAGATACATTTTGTGATGTGACTCTGGTCATTTTCTGTTTGCCAACTTCTGATGTGACTGTATAGTTTGTCAGCCTGTTGTGCTCAGATTCACAGAACCAAACTGTTCTTTGTCATGACTAATATCGGGGGCTTCAACCGGCAATTTACATGATAATATTAATAGTGTAGGGTAAAGTTTAGTGTAAAAATACACAAAATTGTTGTGCATCAGCTACTCAATATGGCCAAATTTGATTTATTGATTTCAAAATTACACAGTTGATCTCCTGAAGGTAAAATATCAAATGCTTAGGACTGCCATACTTGTTAAAAGATGTCCAGTGGACAATTATCTTCTGGAACATCTTATTTATTACAGCCCACATTAACTGTATTCTGGTGTCTTCAGCTTGTCAGCTATGTGTATGTGTGATTTCTTACATTAAAATGTCTTATCTTGTGCTTCTGTTTTCCAGGAACATATTCAGCCTTTCATTACCAGTATTACATCCATGGAAGCTGACCATGTCTTTGAAACAGCAAAAGATGCAGGAGGAGCACGTGTTATCGAAGCCTTTCTTAGTTCAAATGCTTCTGGAAAGCAGAAACACAGATTAGTTGTGAAGTATGTCATGTTACTTTATTTGGTAGTTGTATTTCGTTTAGAAGTTCTTATCTATGCTTATATAAAACCAAGTTTATAGAAAACAACTTTGGCGTAAAAGAAAACTTGATATTGCTTATGTCAAAATGGTAAAAGAGCATAAAGTATTGTAAAAGACTACTGCCAATTGTAAACTTGTTAAAATATCTCTACACATAAATCATGCAAAAGGTAACTCTAGCAATCTCTTTTCCGGTGTTTCTATCATTAGTTATTTGTCTAGTTCAAACCTGGCTTCTTAACATCCGTTGTATGTTTTACACTTCCTTTCCTTGCTTTAACCAACAAAGATTGCTTGTCCAAAGTTGGATGTAGATTGTAGAGTACATCCAACATGAAGAATGTAAATGCTAACTAACATGAAAATCTTGTTTAGAAGCAATTTTAACTTTAATTTGCTGCTGTATTACTCATACCATTTCATTGTATTTTGATTACTCTGAAGGTTACGAGGACATTTTGGAGAGCTTTCGATGCACTCATCCGGTTCATTTACTGTGGAAAAATGCTTTACTGCTGGTAGTTTGTCATTAAGGGAGGCCATAGCATCCGAGTTATCAGCTGTGCAAATTGAGCTATCCAAAACGAAACAAGGCTTTCTCTTAAGGAAATTAGACATTGATGGGTAAGATATTATATGATGTAAACTGCTTTGTCTCACTTAGCTTTAATGTGTTTTCTTCTTAGATAAATCATGTTTGACCTCATACCTTAAAATTTACTTCGTTCATTACTCCCTGGGTGAAAAGACACAGTGATAGTATTGTATTCTATCAGCTTGTCTTATATCTCATTTAACTGGCACCAACAGTTATCATAGAACCGGTTCTCATTCATTGCCTATGCCCATATAATCACACAGACACACATGAGAAACTACTGTTTGCTTAGGATATGATGCAATTTTTTAATGTTCCATTTTTGTTTTTGATCTTTATATGCTATTGCCCTTGCTTTGTTAAAACAGATTTTCCGCCAGACCTGATCAGTGGAAGTTGAGGCAAAGCTCAAAGCAATCAACTTACAAAGAATTCTATGCCTCATTTGGCTCTAGTGAAACCAATTCAACCAAAAAGGACACTTTCCTTGCTGATTCTTCCAAGCCTGCTTCAAACTCTAATAATATAAAAACCATGAGGGAAGAGATTGATCATTGCCTCGGTTCTGCAGCACCATCTATGAGCCTGTCAGGCTCAAAGCGCCGCTCAGAAAAAGAAGAGCAGCGAAATGAGAAATATACCAAACAAGAGATGGGTGATGATGTATCAAAAGGGAAAAAAAAGAAGTCGAAAAAGAAAAAGGACCAAGTTTTTTCTGAGGATGCTGGTGCATCTAGCATAGGATCAGAAAATGCAACCAAACAGTTCCTCTCCACTGACAAAGAAGTAAAGAAACGACACAGTAAGGACAAGCCATCAAAGTCTTCAAAAAAATTGAAAGCATGAAGATTCTTCTTACACAGAGGACCTGACTTAAGTTGTAACCAGTTACTTAGGTGGAGAGTTGCATGTTTTCTTGTTCCATTTTGTTTTCTTCTTGTTCGTTGAGTTGAGAGGGGTTTATGAAGTTGAAATTTTGTTTTTTTTTTTTTTGAACTAGTTGAACTCTTTCTAACAAAGATTTTCCAGACATCCAAAAATATAATAATAAAAAATATTGTTTCATTGCATTATATAGTACAATACATGTGATCAAACACTACTCGAGACATAAACTATCTAAAGTCAATCATTGAAAAGCTGTCTAATGCTTGAGAAGCATGGAAACTACTTATTTTTTGTGGGAAGTTACTTGTTCTGTGTAGGATTTGAAGTGCTTGGTGGAATTCTTCTAAAGCTGGAGTCGACCTTTTTAAAAGGATGCTTCTTGTCTGCCTGCAGATCTTTGAAAGCTTGATAAGATGAAGCCATGGTTGACGCTGAGGAGGATGATCTTAGCTGTGGAATTGTTCTCCCCTCTGCTTGAGCTCTGTTGAGGCAGGTTGATAGAATTAGTGAGAGTAGAACAGCAACAACAGCAGCCAATGCTATTGAGTGTGCCTTCATTGTGGGTTGTGCAATGCTGAGTGAAAGTGTTTTTGAGTTGCTTTAGTGAGCTAAAATGGCTTCCAAGCTCAAAACTGGAGGTGGGTTTATATATAAACCTGTAAAAATCTAATTGTGATCTGATTTGAAGTAGGATCATGTGCTTTGAGTTTGACTGGTACTTGATGCAGCTCTGACCAATATGTTTTGGTAAAAATTATGTGATATATTCTAGAGAGGTCATGTGATTAGGCACGTGATTTCAATATTAATACTTTTTTGGGGAAGTGAGAGGATCAGTTGTATATTGTGATTAAACCAGTGCTGGTGGAGGTGGATCCACAAGTCAAACAAAGTGTCTGTTAAACAGCTGGTGTTTCAGCCCAAATTCAAAAAACTTTGAAACTACACACAAGCATTGCCTATGCCATAGAAAAACCATGCTCTTAGCTACTTCACCACCAAGTATAGTATTAACATATGATGGAGGAGCTTTCAAATGTGAGATTCCCTAAAGACAATGTTTCCCCATTCTTTATATCAAGTATCAACTATGAATCTATGACCATTCCAACCCACCAAATAAATATTATTTTTCGAGATTTATAAGTATCTAACACATTTATAAAACAAACTCACAATGTAGAAAGGGACAAGACATAGAAGCTCCTCTTTAATCCCTTAATATTGTTTAGTATGTATATTCAAATAGTTATCGTCCTAATATTTCAACAAAAAAAAAAGAGCACATCCTTTACCTGTACATAAATACTTTTGATTATGGCTTTACGGTTTATACAGACATCTTTCATTCATGACTCAAAACAAATCTGTATCACCTATACGTCCTTCACCTTAATAAATTTGTTATGGATCATTCAGCTTCACATAAATATCCTTTACCTATGACCCAAAACAAATCTGTTAAGATAGAAGATGCAAGTAGATTTTGTAGTTTAGAAACCAAAGCTATTAATGAGATAGGTGAAGACGAGGATACTATCACAAATCATATGATAAAGAATTCACCACATAAACCTAGTTAGCGTCCGTTTGCAAAAGATTATCTACCGGTTAAAAGAATTTTTTTAATTAAAAAAGTTATTTTCAAATTTTTTTATATCGTTTGATTGTCACCCGGTAAAACTTTTAATTAATTAAAAAAGTTGTTTTACGTCTACCTAGAGAAGCTCAAATTTTAGGTTTTTCCAAGTAGATTTTTTCAAGCAAATTTTTTTATATCGTTTGATTGTCACCCGGTAAAACTTTTAATTAATTAAAAAAGTTGTTTTACGTCTACCTAGAGAAGCTCAAATTTTAGGTTTTTCCAAGTAGATTTTTTCAAGCATTTTTAATAATACTAAAATGTCTAATATAACATTATAACTCTATCATTTAAATAGTTTTTGAAAATTTTTTTTGTTCTATTTCTATAAAAACTTTTTCTAATTAACAACCTAACTACCAACAACTTTCTATTAAAAGATGTACTTGTAAAATATCTAATTGAAAAACTCTTTTAAACGGAGCCTTAGAATCGGGGGGAGGGGGAGGGCGTGACCAAATTCTTTTAATTTTTTTTTTTTTTTTAAACGGAGCCTTAGAATCGGGGGGAGGGGGAGGGCGTGACCAAATTCTTTTAATTTTTTTTTTTTTATCCAATATCTACCATTGATTAGGAAAACCCTCAGCATGAAGCATAGTCATCTAAGAAAAAAAGACTTTGTAAAGCAGGGGCAAAATAGTCTATTCACCTTGAAATAAAACCAATTAGAATTAGACCCAAACTTTAATTAATTTTTCCTCGCCATTAACGAGTCAAATCTCCAGCTCAGACACTATTATACACACATACATACACAGTTCGATCAAAAACAAAACTTGACCAAAGCATCTTCTTCTTCTTCGTTCGTTATTGTCCGCTTTCATGACCCGTTAAAAATCCCTCCAACCCATCTCCAGGTGAGCTTCCTTTTCGGGATTTGTCTACTCCGATTCTCTGCTTTTATTTTTATTTTCAGTTTTTATAGAATTGTTTGATGATTTGAGATGGGGTTTTTTTTTGGCTTGTTTAGAGATGGATCTCTATTTTTATTCATTGTATATATTGTCTCGTTGATTTGGTTCTGTTTGTTGTTATTGGTGGTGGCGGATCATTGGGGTTTGTTTGAATTTGACTTGATTGTGCCATTTTGATCATCATGAGATTCAATCGAATTATAGGGTACATGTGTGAAATATGTTGTGATTCACGAAGATGGGATTTTTCTTTAATTGGGTTTTTGTTGGAATTTTTTTATAATCAAGTTCTGCTGTGCAAAGTTGTTCTTTTTGTTTCTAGAAAAATGAGAAATTAAACAAATGAAAAAATTTCCTTCTAGTATTTGTGGGAAAGTGTGCATCAGAGCTAAATGCTTGTAATTCGAAGTAAAAAAAATGATTTTTTTTTCTTGGTGCAAAGCAATGTAAAGAAAATGAACCTGCTTCAGCTTAGTTTTTATTTATTTATTTATTATTTTTTATTTAATTTTTTTTCTCACCAATCAAAACCAACACTTAGTTATTGTACTCCTTGACCTTGAGTTCCACTTGAAGCATGATGACTTTGTACGGTGAATGTTCCTCAATTGTATGGTTATAGTAACATGGAACTTGCAATTATCTAGATTGGCGTATTGGATATTGTAGAATTTGGGTACTTCTATTGCTTGGCTGTGAAATGAATAGGAACTATTAAAGATTCGATTTTTAGGAAACTCTTAGTCACATGTATAGGAACTATTAAAGGTTTTGTATGTAAAATGCTTGAGGACATGAGGCTCTCACTGGGTATTTATTGGAGAATACACCTTCATTTACCCACAATATGTTTAACATTTACCAGTGCAATCTTGATAATGTTTAATTCCCATAACTCTACAAGCAAAAATTGACAAACAATTGCATGTAGAGCTGTGTCTTCTTGTTTGTGTTGAGCATGGCTTTTGTGTGTCCTCATATCACAAATTATAAGCTAACATCATTTGTTTACAATTCATTCAATTCCCTATTAGTTTTTATTCATGGTACATTTCGTTGTACACCTTTAATACTCTTTGGATTGCTTTAGTTTCTTGGACTGTTATGCGGAACTTGCACTGCCTTATGCCTTATTTACAAAATATATTTTCCCCATTTGTTAGATTAATAGTGATTTTTTTTTCATGGATATAGCTTGAGGAATTCATCATATAGCAACTATTATATAATAATTATCATCAAACGACTGCCTAATCAATTAACTCCATCTTTTACACATTTCGTCGGCCAACAGAAGTATTTTGGGGATTTGTTGAAGCAAACGAGCACCTGAGGCTTTCACTTTCGTTTTGCTGCTAGTTTAAAGTTGTGGGATGGCAGAAAAAGCATGTGTCAAGCGCCTTCAGAAGGAATATAGAGCACTCTGTAAAGTATGCCCCTCCCTTTGGTGAAATTTAATATATTATTAACAGTTTGCACTATATGCATGCTTCTGTTTCTTTTGATTTTCCTTTTCTTTTTTGAAAGTTCAGCTTAATTTGATTTTTTTAGATTTTAACATCTACAAGAGGATTTTTAAATTCTTAACTAATGTGATAAACTAGTTATCTGGATGATCTTTCATTTTAGATGCAATCTCTTGATGTGAATGTGTATCTTCCTTTTTATTCATTAGCTGTATGATATCGGAAAGTTTAGTGTCTCCTTCTCTTTTGCTTATTCATGTTTATAAACTAGGCAGGTCAGTTTCCATGGATTTTGTTTCTGGCTGGTTACATTTCTATCATCTGAAATCCATCAATAAACAAGAAGTTCATCTCACTGTTTTTTTACTCATTATACTGGCTGTTCTTGGAAGATAAATATCTGATGTTATAAGACTGTACTGGAAAGTTGTTATTCTTATCTTACTGGACAATGCTGATTCTTTTCTTGTGAATTTGTAGGAGCCAGTTTCACATGTCGTGGCACGTCCTTCCCCAAGTAACATTCTCGAGTGGCGTAAGTGTAGTCCAAAGTTCTTCTTTTCATTTCTTAAACACTCTTTAAATTATTTACTGGAAGTATTTACTACAATATTTCTGTGTTGTGCTACTATCTTTATCTTTAATCTTGCTCATGTTGCTGTCTTAATAACTTTTATATTCATAGAACTTGAATAAAATGTGAGTTTAAGTGCATTCTTCATGATTGGAACTTCCAGATTTGGTTTTGAAGGATTAAGAATCAGCTAGGAAAGTTAATATTCAGGTGAATAGGATGCTACCTGCCACACTCATTTGTTACTCATTTTTATACTTGGTATTTCATTGTTCACAGGAATGAGGGATCATTGCTTTTCTGTAGCCAGAGTTTATGATAAGTAATAATGTCATATTTTATTTTGTCTGTTAGCAGTAAATTGAGGTGACCATACATGTGGTGGCATCTCTTTTATGATTTTCTACAACTCTTGCGTGTGACTACTTCTTTTTCTGGTCTCATGTTCTTCAAATTTTGGTTTAGTTGGATATTTTTAACACCTATTCAACTTTTGGACTTTTGACTTCCAGATTATGTCTTGGAGGGAAGTCAAGGGACACCTTTTGCAGGTTAGGTGCTTTCTGTTTATCTTGGCTTCTTATTTTTTGATTATCTGGTCATTATAGCTTTTCAGGCCATAATCCTAATTTTTTCAATGTTGACAATTCTTGTATTTATCATTATAAGGTGGATACTACTATGGAAAGATCAAGTTCCCCCCTGAGTATCCTTATAAACCTCCTGGAATCACGTATGTGCTTGATTTCTACTTGAATTCTCAAGAACTATAATGTTTTTTTTTTTTTTTTTTTTTTTTTTGTTTTTTTTGTTTTTTTTTGTTGTTGTGGAGGAGTATCTTCTTTTCCCTTCACAAAATTTCCTTCTAATAATAATAAACTACATTTCCCTTACTTGTAGCATGATCACTCCCAATGGACGGTTCATGACACAAAAGAAAATCTGCTTATCAATGAGTGACTGTAAGTATGTTTTACTTTGATTCATAGAGACTAATCATTCACTAAATCACAGATATTTTTAATTTTGTATTTACATTGTTCTTCTCGTTTTTGCAGTTCATCCAGAAAGTTGGAACCCGATGTGGTCTGTATCAAGGTAGGACAATTACAAGTAGTATTATAACTTCTTGTTGTGATTTTATTCTTTTTCATATGAAAGTTTGTTTGCATATAGCTTCCCTTTGTTATGCTTTTTATCAGTATGCTTTCTTGATTGCCCATATATACTTATTTGTGATAGACAAAATGGTTGCTATAGATTGCATCTTCTGTAGTTCATTTGACTAATATTTGCCTATTTCCGAGATGCAGCATACTGACAGGGCTTCTCTCTTTTATGGTGAGTTCATTGTTATCTCTATCTGATCCGGTCAATTCTTGCTTGGCTTTGTTATTATTTTTTTTTTATTTCTTTTTATGGGTTAAAGTATTGGGACCAGCATTATGATAATTACACAATGCTTTATCTTTCCCATTAGTAGATCTCAGTGATTTGGATGACTTAAATTCTCCTTTTCATATCATTGTTTGGAGATGTGAACAAGTTAGTCATGTTTTGGTATAAACTACTATCTATTTTGAGTCAAGTCAAGGCAGGTGCTTCTGCTTTCTACTTCTTTTGTCATCCATCATGGCATGTTTTAAAGCATTCAATTTGAATTATTATAGTGGGTTTGTTACAAATAAATGTTTGGGTCTTCTTCTATTTGTGTTACTTTTTTCCTTATAGAAGGCTTTCAACCTTCAAGCATTTCTTGACTGTTTGGTTATATACCCTGGTACAAATTATGGTGGGCTTGCCAACTAAGACCTGAATCTGCTACTGCTATATGATATTTTTTTGGAGCTTCTTTTTAGCGAATTGGAGCCTAAGCTGCTATATCCTGAATTTTACTTGATTTTCGTCATATATTGAATTCCTTGATATCTTGAAATTTACTTGAATTTTGTTTCCTAGATTTTTTTTTTTTGAAACGCATCTGAAATTTTTATAGGATTCCCTGAGTTTCTTTATGAGGAAAGCTTTTTCTTTGACTTATGCAGATGGACAACAGTCCTACCACTGGCAGTGTGAACACTAGTGCTGCTGAGAAGCAACGTCTGGCAAAAGCATCTCTTGCTTTCAATTGTAAGAAGTAAGTGTTTTGCTCTAAAGATATTGTTATTTCTTTCATGATTCACAGGACATAGTACTGGATTCAAGTATTTTTATTCTGTTGCACGTGTCATTTACTTATGATTGTGAATTGAGGCCTATGTCTTATGCAAGAGCGACTTTTGCTTTCTTAGATTATATTTGTTCCTTCGAGGGTGGGCCACTGCCAGAACTAATCCCATCTCGGCTTTGGCTATCTTGCATATGTATTGCAGACTACACCTGTTTTGGCTCAGTTCACATTGGATTGATTAGATTGGGAATTCTGTTGCAATTTTAGATTTTACTTGGTTGCTTACTTAGGTCACCTGTCTTTGTTCTTTTATCCGAGTCATTGATTGTGATCAGGAAATTTTTCATGTAATTTTCCCTATATTTGTTGTGAGTGCAACCTTAAATTGTTACATAATATGATGTTTCCTCTCCATGACAGCCCAGCATTCAGGAAATTGTTCCCGGAGTATGTGGAGACATATAATCAGCAACAACTTCCTGAGCAACAGGTTTCGGAACAGCAATCAACAGAATCGCAAAAGGAAGAAAATTCTGGTTCTAAGACGGAAAAACTTGGTAACTTGGGAGAGGATTTGAAAAAGGTAGAGACCGTGGATGAAGTAAAAAGAAACAGGAAACAGGCATTCCCAACCTGGATGATGTTACTGCTTGTTTCTATCTTTGGCATTGTAATGGCCTTGCCTCTGCTTCAACTTTGATATGTAGACCAGAAGTTGGAAAAAAACTATAGTGGGTAGTGAACATACAGGCTACTGCTGCTAGTGGGGAGAATCCAGCCTTTGTGCTCCTTTTTTAACTTGGGTGTATTTGTTAGACATAATTTTGTATAGGGGATTATGACAAGGAGGCTAAGTTGAATCTCTGTGCTGGCCTGTGCCTTTGTTTCACCTTCTATGTTGATGATATTTCTAGTTAGTCTACGTTCCAACCTTATACGTTTTGCTTGCTAATTTTATCTATTTTTGGTTGTATTCTCTCCTCTATTCTGTAAATTATAGCTGACCCCCCACCATTATCATCTGCACACAACTGACTGCCGGTGCTGAACCTGCTTTTGCGTCCGTCCTCAATTGTTCTTTCCTCATTTTCCAGCAATGGCTTGATGAGGCTAGGAACTTGAGAACTTAACTTTCAAGTGAAAACTTGATGATTTTATGATTCTGTTAACAACTTTCATCATTAGCATACTTATTAGAGCACCATAAAAAATGTGTTTGTGCTTCCAATTCCCCCCAAGACTTAAAAAAAGAGTAGTTCCAATGTCTCAATCAGCCGCATGTGTAGAGAATGAATTCATTTCCATTCATCATTGTTATCTGATCAAACCAACACCTTTCTCTTGCTTTGTTTTCATCTTTTACATTACTTTCTCTGTATATCACCTCTCTCTTCCACATCCTCCATCTTTTCAAACTCTTTAAGTTCTTATTATTTGGTACCCAATAAACAGTGTCTCTATCTAGCTTTCTTAAAATTCATGATCAAGTTTGATTTTTCAGAGGTAAAAAGAAATCATCATTGCATCCCATTTGATCTTTTATTCTTTTCTTACAATATTTCTGTTAGCTGTCAAGATTTCAACTGATTTTGACATCATTTTCCCAAACTCACTGCCTCTTCCAAGTAAAAAAGCTAACCAAAAGGTTGCTATTTGTACAAGCTCTAATTTATTATTTGATGGAGGTGTTTCAATTTGGTAGTTGGCCTTTGCTTTTTTTTGCTCTAGTAGTAGTTAGATGTAGATGTCATCTTTTGAATTGGAACTCACAATATCTTCTTTTCATTTCACTGCTCTTGCTGTTTACAACAACAACAAAAAAGCAACTCAAGGCTAGACAACTGTGAGCTTCACTTCATGTTTTTTAGTCCTTTTAGCCTCAGAATTTGTCTAGACATCTATTTATTCTCACAACTTGGAACAAATACATGCACTTACCAAGCTCATCAAACAGGTTTGAAATGATTTGGTTTGGATTTCTAATTATACGTTTTCCTTTTCGTTTTACCATTTCGAATAGGTTTTAGTTTACGACTTGTTGTGATCAGGTTTCGTGTTTGCAGGCAATGTGGTGTCCATGGATTTGATCCTCAGTTGGATTTCTCACAGGTGAATAGTCTTTTCTTTTATTGTTCTTATTAATGTTACAGAAACTATAATATGGTTTTAATTATACAACGAGTAAATGATTGATTTGTAAACAAGCTTTTCATCTCTATGATTAGCTATTCAATTAGATCCTTTTAGTATTTATGTGGAAGTATTGTGAGTGCGACAGTTGCTTGTATTGGTAATTGTTTTGATGATCAGTCTTTGGAAGAGGCCAGACAACATGCGAAAGAAGTGAATTTTCAGGCTTCATCAACAAAGACAGAAGAACTAGGAAAGAAAAAACAGATAGGAGGAGAGAAAAAGATAAAAAACTCATGGAAGAATTCTCTGTTATCATGGTGGAAAGTGCAGAAAAAGAGCAAGCCAAGCAGGGAAGCAGCAGCAAGTAACTCTTAACATTTCAAAGCCACGGAAGGACCATGTTTCCGGTCCAATATATGGCAGTGGCCGAAGAGATGACATAAAGCTCCGGAGACCAAAATCTGGACCGATCACCAATCTGTTCAACCAAACTAAAAGAGGGAAGGGTGAGATTCCTTATATGTATCTTGATCAGCTCAACAACAACTCTCTTCATGTCAGGTCCTATGGACCTGTTTATTTGGTCACTTAGTTAGTTTGTCTAGAATTAGATGATTGATATGTATACCAGTTGAATTCTATTAGAAATTGGCTTCAAACACTAAGCTGAGTTGGTTTATTATCACTTAGCTTCAAAGTATTTCAACAAGTTTTGAATTCATTCCCACTGTTAAAGATCACCCCACTAATTGCTAGTCAAAAAGAAAGAGGAACAAAATCTGATGGAATGTCTCCTGCTTGAGTTCACTTTAACTTTGCAAGATGAAGACTGCTTTTGTTGGCCTTTTTTGGCATACAAAAACAAAGTAAACTATTGAGAACAGGTTCTACCAAGGGCGTAGAATTTTAATTTCTATTCCAAACAAATGATAGAATTTAATTTTAATTTCTATTAAATTAATTAATCTAGAGTTGATTGGAATTTACAAAGCCTATAAAGATTTGATCGTCTTTTAAAAATATATACAATCAAATATATTTTTTTCAAGACAAATCATTAAATATTCATTCAATTCTATATAACTCTACTTATAAATTCAACAAACTCTAAACATAATTTTAACAACAAACTATATAAAATTTATGGAATTCGTGGACTTCAACAAATTTTACCACTTAAAGAATCCACAAAAATCTTACAAACTCTAAATCGAATGCACTACCGATCTACCATTAGAGTCAAGTGTTTATATTACAATAGCACAGCAAGCATTTTAAACCATGAATCTTATTAAAAACAACACTTCACAATAAGATGAAGCACGGATACTCCATTTGGTGGAAATAACTCGTATCGAACTCGTATCCAGTTCAGATACTCTACGGATACTTCAGAATACGTATCCGATACACCAAAATGACGTATCCGTTGACTTTTTCATAAGTTTGACTAGTGGATACTTGGGTGATACATTAAGGATACTTTTGGACAATATTATAATTAATTTAGTATAAAACGTGGTCAAATTATAATTTCAAAAATTTAGGTGTCAAAATGAAATTGTAAAGAAATTTTGGTTTGATTCCATTGACATGGAGAATAACGGGATACATGATATTGAAAACCTTTAACGGGATACATGATATTGAAAACCTTTCTCTTGATAAACAAAAGTTAGATGCCGAATTATCTAGATCCTTTAACCATGTGAATGATGATAGCGAAGTTAAATAGGAATTTAAAATATACTTTATGAGTTTTTTTTTTTTTTTTTTTTTATGTATTATTTAGATTTTATAATGTGTTATGACTTATATGACGTATGTTTTATTTGAATTTTGTAATATGTTACAATTTATGTGACATGTTTTATTTAGATCCTGTAACATGTTACATTGTTATGATTTATGTAGATATGTGACATGTTTTATTTGGATTCTGAATATGTTATGATTTTGAATGAATTATCAAATATGTTTTCACATATTATTATTTTTAAGAAAGTATATTATTTTAATCAACGTATTCTGCCGTATCCGTATCCTAGTTTTTGAAGATTTACCGTATCCCCGTATCGTACCGTATCTGTATCCCGTACTACCTAGATCACGGCATACACAAAAAGATAACATTCAGTGTCAATTAAACATGTCTGCAGAAAATGTTCAAATCTCAAACCACATCATTAAAACATTAACACCATAAAATATTATCAGAAACAATAAAATTCAAACAGGTGCGAACAAATTGTAAGGAAACAAACCAAAACCATCATATGGCTGCGATGGTGGTTATGTTCAAGTTCACTAGATTTAAACTATAAATACATTTTAAAACACAACGAAAACAATAAATAATGGTACATAAGGCTTGTTTATTGCCATCTTTATTGTGTTGCTTCACACTGTCGCTGCTGGAGATTGCCATGAAAGAAACTGTGATCAAGGGAATGATATTGAAGGTTATGACGCTAAAGGATAATTTGCTGAAGGTAATGTCAATGAATGGATGCTCATCTCTGAAGCAGATGGTCATTAATGATCTGTTGTAGAATGTGTACTCTTCTCAGAATCTGTACTCATTGTTGAAGGAATTTGTTCCGAACGAGATGATTCTAAGAAACATGTTGCTGAAGTAGGATTTATCGGGCGGAACAGAGGAATCCCACTTCAGCACCATGTTTATTAGAATCATCTTATTTCGAGCAAAGTTCTTCAACAATGAGTACAGATTTTGAGAAGGGTACCAATTCTACAACAAATCATTAATGACCATCTGTTTTAGAGATGAACATCAATTCGTTGACATTACCTTCAGCAAATTATCCTTTAGTGCATAACCTTCAATATCATTTCTTTGATCACAGTTTCTTTTATTGCAATATCCGGCGACAACAGTTGAAGTTTATCATAATTCATTTACAAGTTACAAGACCATTTATTTTTCTCCTGTATTCAATTTTTTTTCTTTCAACATTAATTACAAGATAAAAAACTGTTCATAAGAATTATAAATAACTAATCGGAGGTAGTAAAACAAAAATATAAGATTAAATGCCTACTCAAACTAGGTTTATATATATATATATATATATACTACTCAAACTAGGTTTAGGTTAAATGCCTTTTAAGACATCTTGCATGTATTATATCGTAGGAAAAGCATAAGCACCCTCTTATTTGCATGTTACATTACAGTATCGATAAAATTTCTGAAAAATCTTTGACTACTCAGACAATGATACATAATTCATAACTAAAAGATCACATAATTCTCATTAGAGAAAACAAATTGCTTACTGTACATAAAAAGTGTTTCATTTATTAAAAATTTATTCTATAAACAAAATTCATTTTAAATATTTTTATATTTCAGATCAAAAATTTATTCTAAAATTCACAAAACCTTTTCGTTTTGCACTGTATATTGGTCAAACAAAAATGCACAACTTAAAAAGAAACATTAAGATAGACTGATAGAGAGAAACAAAATGTATAATAGTACAACTTAAATTTATAAAAAAAAAAAAAAAGCTAGCCTACTTTTACAGTAATTAAGTAGCAGTAATAAGTTAAATTTGTCAACAAAAAGAGTAGTGTTAATTCGCCTTTTATTAAGTAGTTTCCGTTTGGACTCAAGACAAACTCATAAAAAATTAAAATACAAAATACCATCTCATAATAATAAAACAATTAAATGTCGAACATGGAATGAGAAGACTTGCCCGTAGCATTTTTTCAGCAGAGAATACTTCCGAACGTTCATGTCGTCCAGGGTAAATTGTTTTCTTCCAAAACACGAACCCGAATGGGGCACGACCAAATGATGAATTCTGTCAACACAATGACAATGACAATGACAAACTGTATAATGTGTATAGCGAATGCAGAACAATCAATAAAAAAAATTCCCAACAAAAATAATGGCTAATTATTATGATTGGCAGTTTTAAAAGCAAAATAACAAGATTTCTTACAACTAAATACAATGAAAAATGATTAATCCAATCAGGAATAGACATGAGACATATATATGCTTCATAGAAGAAATTAAGGATATACAGAGAACTCAAAAAACTTACTCGAATGCCTTGAACAGCATCTACCAAGTTTTCTAAAAGGGTTTCGTCTCTGGGGAATTCACTGCAAGATGGACAAAATTCAAATAACATAAATAAATAGTTAAATACAATAATACATAAAGAGTTAAGAAATCATAAACATGCACTAGTTACTAGTATACGCATACTCGTGTATCCACTCATGGCAATCGTCAGATGTCGCCACTCTCACGTACTCTTCAGTAAAGCTTAATCCTATAAACGCTGGATTCTGATAATAATCCCTCTTCATAATTTCCCGAAACAACTGCGACGGCGTCAGGCAGTCGATCTACCACTCAATTCAACTCAACTGTTAGAATCGAATCTATCTATATATATATAAGAAACAAAGAAAACAGGTGAAGAGGAATATTAATTACCGTGTGCTCTGCTCTGCTGCATGACATTTTGGTCGGTGGGGTCGATTTGGGAATTGAGAAGTTAGAGGGGGTTTATATAGTACTGGTAAATATGTGGAGAGGCTGCAATGAAATATAGGGTTGGACTTGAATTAAATACTTGCAGGCCGAGTTCAGTGTAAATTACTTTGTTCATAATCATAGTGGCTCAACCTGACTGATTGACCCTAAATAGAAACAAGAAATTTCGATTTGATCCAAAATGTGGCAATGGAAGGGTGGTTATTCCATTAATTACTCTGATTTTTTGTTACGTATTTGCATGTATAGAATGAAGGACTCAAATCACCTCTTCAACCAAATTGAAACATGTCGTAGATTTATAGAAGAAGTTGAAAATAAATAAATAAATAAATAAATATAGACACATATCTTAATTTGGTTGGTTAGATACAAATTGGGACATCAAATTTGAGTACTATAATAAATACCTTTGATTGATGTGCTTCATTTCCTTTTAAGAGTTGACCTTGTCGGGTTTGGAGCCTGCATGCATATACTATATATGGACGCATGGGTTGAGGTATGTATCAATTAAGTTGATGCCACTCTTCATATACATGTGTTATACATTATACACTAGTGTGTCAATCTATACGATGCGTAGACTTTATTAAAATATATATATATATATATCTAAAATTTGTCTTTATTTTTCTCAATTAGACCTTTTCAATTAAATTCTTTTCTAATTTCTCATTTCAATTTGGCATAATTTATAAAGATCTTCAATAAGTATTACATGATAATCTTAATAATTTAAATGTTTCAAATTATACTCATAAGTCATCGATAAGTATAACATGATAATTTTAAAAATTGAAATGTTTCAAATTATACTCAAAAGGCATCATAAAAACCAAATGAGAAGGATTTTAATTGTCTTTAATAAGAATGTTATTTATAAATTTTTGACTATTGATAAATATAAAATATTAGTTATGAAAATAAAGAGAAACGATTATACGTCAATTGAAATATATAGAAAGAAAAAACATATAAGTTGAAATATATGCATGTAAATTTCCAAATGAAGTAAGTTTCTTGATAAATTCATTACCAATATTTCAAGGATATTTAATAACAATGAAATATCCGTGATCTAGGTCACCAAGAATTGCCAAAATTGAATTTGGATTGATTGAAAGTGCTAACAAATATCCTTGATTGAGGTCGCTAAATTTAAATTTTGAACCAAATTTCAATAAAATTTGTCAAATTTGTCCTTTAACACCAAATAAGTTTTGAACAACTTGCAAATTAGCTTTTGAGAAGGAATTTGTTAATACTTTCAAACTCCATATCTGCACGACTTTTGTAAAAAATGTTTAAAAAAAAAACATAAAATTTACAGTGAATTGCACTTGCTACTCTAAAAAAAATCAATTCTCTATTTCAGCAGCAATTGAAATACTTACACAGTGTTTGGTTTGATGGAATAGGAGATAAAGAAAAGGACAGGATTTGGATGAATTTATAATATCTTATTTAGATTGTTAAATGAGAGAAAAAGGAAATGAAAGGAAACGAGGGAATAATTTCTTCTTATTTCACCTAATTTGGTTTCCAACTAAATATGGGAGGAAAAGGAGGAAAAGAAATCTAGAATTAATGATTTTTTTTTTTTCAATATCCCAAAACTAACCATATTAATATTGGGTATTCATATTGTTGAAAGAATGATATTTTCATAAATAGAATAAAATGAATTCATTTAAATAAGATTTGATTTCCTTTCCTTTCTTTTATATTTATAATCATCCAAACAACAATCATTAAAAACACTTTCTTTTCCTTTCCAAATTTACCTTTCATTTCCTTTCATTTCCTTTCCTTTCTCTCATATTTCACCAATCCAAACATAATGTTAATAATGAGATAATGAATAAATCAATAAAATATTTATTTAAAGAACATACCCTAATAGAGATATATTTGATAATATGGATCTTTAACCTAAAAGAAAAAATAGAAGAAAAAGTGAATAAATTAGATTTTCTTTTTAAAAAAAAATGAAAATCATAAAAATAATGTGAAACTTCTAAAGAAAAAAAAATCATAAAAAAATGAAGGAAAACCGAAGGAAAAGAGAGAGAGAGAGGTAGAGAGATTGTAATCTAACTCTCCACTTAAAAATATTTTGTCTCGTTTCTTTTATTCTTTTATTGTTTTTATTTGCGTGTGTGACTATGATTTGAGTAACCTATGATTACAGATTTTTTACAACAACAATTACCACTCACTATACCTAGCTCTAAATCAGTATTTTTTTTTTTTCACTTGATTTTTTTTTCTTAAAAATAAAATTCAAGAACTTGTCTTTGCTTGGTTGTCATTACTTCTAATTGTTCGGTGCATTAACTCAACTTTTTTTCTTTTCCATCACAAACATTGAAAAAGATGATATATGTGTTCATAAACTATCATTAGAACGGAACACACCATAACGGTTCTGATCGTTCTGTGTGCTGGAAAGCTCCCCCTTCTGATGTTTTTAAATTGAATGTGGATGCAGCTATCACCCATGGTTCTGGGAAGTGTGGCATTGGGATAATTTTCAGAGATGTGAGAGGTATGATTGTGGATTCTGATGCGTTAAACTTTAGAGGTGTGTTTTCAGTAGAGGTTGCTGAAGCAAGAGCTATATTTGAGGGTCTTACCATGGCTGTTTCATATGGTCTTTTTCCGCTTCAGGTCGAATTAGACTCTTTAGGGGTGGTTAATCTCTGTAATGAGAAGACCTTTTCTAATGGTGATGTGACCACACATTATTGCAGACATTCTAGAGATTGTTTCTTATTATCCTGTTATCTCTATTGCCCATGTCCCTAGAAGTTGTAACAAGGTTGCCCATGCTATTGCAAGCTGGGCGTTTGGTTCTGATATCTCTGTTTTTTGGAGGGCATGTCCTCCTTCTTGGCTTTCTCTTTTAGCCTCTTGTGACTTTGTTTCTGCTTCTCCTTTGGAGTTTTAATATCAATTTTCTATTTCAAAAAAAAAAAAAAAAAAAAAAACTTATCATTAGAACAGTGCCTTAAAATATTACGAGTGTTAAGTTAAAGATAATAGAGTTGGGATTGATGTACAAGTCATGCGATAAATCCATACGACATTGAAACTAATTAAAGGAGATGCATGATTTACCAACCAATACACTTAGGGTATGTTTGGTACACCGTATTGTATTGTATTTGATTGTATTATCATTAATACAAATCTGTGTTTGGAGATGCATTGTATTATATCGTATTATGAATAAATTTATTGTATTTTATTATATTATAAAAATATAAAATTAAAAAAAAAACTTAATAATTAATTTTAAATATCCTTACCATGAATAAATCAATAAATATTTATTTTAATTGAAACAAAAAATTTAAATAAAAATTTCTTATGTATTTTGAAATTATAAAAAAAAAATATATTAATAACATAACACATATTATATCAATATTCCATATTCATTAACAAAAATGTTTTTTTTTTTTTTCTAATACAATACAACCCAATACCATCAAATACAATGTATTAGTTAATACGATGTTACTATATTAGACAATTAAAATGTACTAAAATAATACAATACAATATTTACTCCAAATACTGTATTGTATTATTTTAGTACATTTTAATTGTACAATACAATACAGCCAAACAAACGAGGTCTTATTATTATCTTTCAAGTGGGTACATGTATAATGTTGATATGGTAGCCATCACAGTTTTTTTAGATTCAGACTTGGTGACTGGAAGTTGATATGACACGAGAAGCTTCTGGAGGATTTGTAGGGAGGGATGACCGAGACGACAGTGTCACGCCAGATGAGAGACAGTGGGAGGGGTTGATGCGGAATTGAGGTGGACTTTGGACGATAGCTAACGTGACTGACTTGACGTTGGCCAAACATAAAGATTTCATTCATTCAGGTTGCGGACCAAGGATTCCCCCGTGATCAGGTATTTCACAAGAAAATAGTTAGGAAAAAATTCAATGGATGTGTTATTAAGAGAGCAAAATTTGGATACATATACTAGGTTGTGTGAGATATTGGGAGAGCAAAGAACATTATTGAGATGAAAGGAATTATCACAATTAAGTAATGAGGTAGAGCCAGTATGAGTGATAGGAATTATTTTACCGTCACCAAGCATGATGTCTTCCGGGCCAGCGTATTCAGAATAGAGAGACAGATTTTGAAGGTCCGATGTCATGTGGTGAGAAGCACCATAATCAAGTATCCAGTTGTTATTGCGGGAACCAGATTGTTCAGTTGTCATATTATTTGCCTGTGGCCAAGGTTGAAAGGTTGGTGGTGGACGAGATCTACACGTGCGAGCTGTGTGGCCCACCTTGTCACATAACTGGCACATCGGCCTTGAATTATTTGAGATAGGTGGTCACCATTGGTTTTGATAAGTCAAATTTGGTGGGTTGTGAAGTTTGTACTGATTGCCTTGATGAAAACCATTGTTGCCGCCGGTTGCTGTACCTGTATGTTGCGGCTAGTTGTGATAATTATTGTGGCTACTGGTTCGGTTTTGACCCGTATTGTGTGAGTAGTTCCCTTGTTGTCCACGACCTCGTCTATTAGAGGTTCTTTGATTAAATTGAGCCGTGATGGGTGTACCATTTTTTTTTGTATCATCTCGATGAAGGAAGGCCTCATGATCAAGTAACTTGTCGTATAATTCTTTAAAGGATATTGGAGTGTCTCTAGCTCAAATGGCTGATGCGAAAGGCATATAGGCTGCTCCCAAACCATTTAATGTGTGGATGACAGTCGCACCCTTATCAACGGAATGGCTGATCAATTTTAGATTGTCAAGAATAGTCTTGATTTCTTGCATATAATCCGCTACAGATTTGTCTTCTAGGTTGACATTTGTGAGTGAGTCAAGGAGGCCAAGCTTTCGGGTTTTGGACTGGTTGGCATAGGCGACCTCAAGTTTGTCCCATGCTTGGGCTGAGGTAGTTGATCGAGTGACAATGGATTGTGCTGCTCCCATACAAGAGACTTGGATGGCATGAATGAGGAGTCGATCTTGGCGGAGCCAGAGTTGATAGTCTGGGTTGACGGTAGTTTGGTCGGATGCCTGACCAGTAGTGCTTTCAGTGGTGGCTGGAACATATTTATAGGGACACGGTGTTGTACCGTCTAGATATCCCATGAGGCCATTGCCAAAGAATAGGTTTTCGAATTGAGATCTCTAGGTTGCATAGTTCCCTACTTTCGTTAGTTTGATAGGAACCTGAGTGGAGTTGATAGTGATGAGAGATAACGATTGATTGATATTGCTATTGGATGATCCCATGAGGGTGAATTGAGGACTCGTAGCAGTAGAAGTCTAGGAGGAGGATACGACTGTAGGGATTGGAGGTGTCATGGTGAACGGCTGTATGGAGGTTGGGATGAGAAAAAGAAAATTTTAGGGTTTCAGGATCTTAAGCTATTTCTTAGCTATGCTCTGATACCATAATAGAATTAATAATTTGTGTATAAATAATGCCTTTATTATTCATTAATAAGAAGGGGTATTTATACAAGCAGTAACCTGACTTGACAGGTAAGTAAGTGAGCCTAAAATACATAAGGAAATTGATAATAATTAACCATATACAATCCTATATGAACATGACTAACGGGTGCAACCAATTATGTGTTGTCTTGTGTAACTGTATCTCTAATACTTCCACCCAATTAATCTTTCTCTTTCCCTCTCTCAATCCCCACCAAAATTGTAAAATCATTGAATTTAATTCTCAACAAAAACTCAACAGAAGTTGGAATTTTAGAGGTCCTTTTAACTTATACAAAACTTTGGTAGCTAAGGCTATATTAGGTAGGGAGGAAAGAAAATAGGAAGGATGGAAAGAGTTGAAGGGATAGAAAACATGAGAGAAGGAAATGAAAATGATTTCCCCTCGTGTTGTTTGGTAAACAGGAAGGAAAGAAAAAATCATTTTATCAATTTTACTATTTTACCCTTATATTATATTTAATATATTAAAAAAATTAGATAAAATTGTAATTTGAATTACCCAAAAAGTTTCCCCTTTCTTTCCCTCCCATTTCCTCCCACTTTTGGGAGGAAAAAAAACGGTGGGTCCCACACATTTTTCTCTCCAATATTCCTTCCACTTTCCTTTCCCTCCATTTTTCTCTCAATACAAACACACACTTCTCCTTTTTCCCTCGACCCCTTTCTTTCCTCACCCTTTTCCTTCCTACCAAACATACCCTAAAAGTTTGCTCTTGGAAAATGTCATTGATCTAGTATGAGGTTGAAGCATCATTGCCACGTGAAAGTGTCGACATGGATGATAAAGTTATGATAGAGAACTAATGGCAAGGAGACAGGAAAAGAAAAATATGAGCAAAACCAACTAATACAGTTTTTCAACTACACTTATTTTATCCGGTACAAAACAGAATCTCCCTATCAGAACGATTTTACCCGTTTCAATCACGAAAGGCTAGAGAGTGACTTCTAAATTGTGCCTAGCCAATCTTTAATCTTGGTACTAGATAAAATTGAAGTCCGCACAACCAGATAAATATTGAATGGTTTCAAATCATCAAACATGTTTGCTTACCAGATACGAGCAACCATACATAACAAATTTAAGAATATAAATGCAAAAAGTGGATTATGAAAGAGTCATTTAACTACAGATATGTACCTTTTGAATCAAGTTTAAACCAAAGAAAAAACTTTTAACCAAAAACAGAGAAATTTACCCTGGAGGGAGACAAATGTCGAAAGTTCAAGTGGCAGCTCCTCGATGGAGTTTCTAGACAGATTTGAGTTTAATGATGTCAGATGATTCCCATGCTTCAGATGGGACAGCACTTAAATTCAGCCCTTCCAAAGAAAGTTCCTGAAAATTACATACATCAGTTTATGTTACTTACCTACAGATAAATTAAACAGAAGGCGAAGTTTCAGATCTCTCCCAGGATAATATAATTTATGTTAGAAGCATGAGGTATATATATATATATATATATACACTATCATTATGCAACTATCAATATCCTTTTAATTATGTCTCATCTTCTCGAATAAAATGATTTAATTTCTTTAAGCACTTATTTTTTTTATTAAATTAAAAATAGTTTTTTAATTAGTGAATATAAAAATATTTTATTTAAATACTGTAATATTAATAGTGTAAGGGTGTTAAATTAGTAAATTACAGACTTTCGAATGTTGTGTTTTGAAAAAGCCAACTGTTTAGCTTTTTTAATTTAGATTTTAGATAATAATAATAAATAAATAAACTTGTTGTCCAAACTTAAGATTTCAACCTATTCATATTGTGGAAAAAAAAAAAAAAAAAACCAAACAAACGACACCTTAGACTTGGCTATTTATTTTCCAGTATCTACCCTTATTAGAAAAGGATTTGCCTCTAGGGATGGTAAAATTATCTACGGATACGAATATCCGTAAGAATCCGCTCCATTTAAAATGGGGATGGATATTATTATTTCGGAAACGGAGTGGAAATGAATGTCTTCCTAATATCTATTTTATTTTCGGGGATGAGGATGGATATCGTCTATGGACATCCATCCCCATCCGGATCCATTATAGATTTTAATATTTTAAATGTATAAAAAATTGTTATGTAATTATGAATTCTAATTATAAAAGTTATTATTATTATTTTTATTTAAACTTTATTGGATGTATTTGTTTCCCCCTTTAATAGGATAAAATGTATTATTATACATGTTAATTACATTTTTCTCTTGTAAACTATAAAAATTTACATTTATTTTCATTGGATACGGATATAGACGGAGCAAGAGATGGATGTCTCTAGAAAAAATACCATGAAAAGTGGGGGCAAAATCGTCTCTTCACATTGAAATAAAACCAATTAGATTTAGACGAGTCAATCTCCAGCTCTGACACTCTAAATCCGTAATACGAAACACACGAAGTTCGATCAAAGACAAAACTTGACCCGTTATTGTCCGCTTTCATGACCCGTTTAAAACCCATCTCCAGGTTAGCTTCCTTTTCGGGTTTTCTATGCTTTCTTTTGTTTTTTTTTCGGCTTTTATAGAATTGTTTGATGATTTGAGATGTTTTTTTTTTTTGCTTGTTTAGAGACGGATCTCTATTGTTGTTTATTTGCATATTTTGTCTCGTTGATTTGGTTGCTGTTTGTTGTTATTGGTTGTGGCGGATCATGGAGGTTGGTTTGAATTTGACTTGGATTATGCCATTTTGATCATCATGAGAATTGTGGGGAACATGTGCGAAAAATGTTGTGATTTTTTTTCTGCAACTGGGTTTTTGTTGTAATTTTTTTTTGTTTCTAGAAATGATACATTAAACAAATGAAAAACTTTCCTGCGGGATAGTGTGCATCAGTGCTAAATGCTTGCAATTGGAAGTAAAAAAAAAAAAAACGATCTTTTTTTTGGTGTGGGCGCGGAGCAATGTAAGTGAAAATGAACCTGTTTCAGTTTTTTTGTTGTTGCTCTCTTAGTTATCAAAAACAGCACTTAGTTATTGTACTCCTTGACATTGAGTTCCACTTGAAGCATGATGACTTTGTATGGTTAAAGTTCCTCAATTAACTAGACTGGCGTATGGGAGATTGTAGAATTTCAGTACTTCTATTGCTTGGTTGGAAAGAGGGTAGGAAATATTAAAGATACGATTTTTAGGAGACTTGTAGTGTAAAGGTTTTGTATGTCACATGTTTGAGGACATGACGCTCTCACTGGGTATTTATAGGAGAATACACCTTCATTTTCCCACAATATGTTTACCATTTATCAGTGCAATCTTGATAATGTTTCATTACCATAGCTCTTCTACAAGCAAATGATTACAACAATTATAATGTTGGTATCTATGCTTAATTTAATGAATACACAAACAATTGCATGTAGAGATGTGTTTTCTTGTTTATATATTTGAGAGCTGTCAAGCATTGCATCCAATGTTTGTGTTGAGCATGGCTTTTGTGTGTCCTCATATCACAATTTATTAGCTAACATCATTTATTTACTATTCATTCAATTCTCAATTAGTTTTCTCATTCATGGTACATTTTGTTGTACACCTCTAATACTCTTTGATTTGCTTTATTTTCTTGGACTGTTATGTGGAACTTACGCTGCCTTATGCCTTATTTACAAAATATATTTTCTCCGTTTGTTAGATTAATAGCGATTTTCATTTTTCTTGGATATATCTTGGATATATCTTAAGATAGAACCGGTAGCAACTCTTATAAAATAATTTATATCACACAACTGCCTAATCAATTAACTCCCTCTTTTACACATTTATTATCAGTCAACAGATAAGTATTTTGTAGGTTTCTAGAAACAAACGAGCATCCAAGGCTTCGACTTTCGTTTCGCTGCTAGTTTAAAGTTGTGGGATGGTAGAAAAAGTATGTGTCTAGCGCCTTCAAAAGGGAATATAGAGCACTCTGTAAAGTATGCCCCCACTTTTGTGAAATTTACTATATTTTTAACAGCTTACACTATATGCATTTTTTGTTCTTTTGATTTTCCTTATTTTATTTTATCTATTTATTTTTTTTCCCCGAAGTTCAACTTTATTGGATTTGTTTGGAGTTTAACATCTACAAGAGGCTCTTTAATTTCTTATCTAACGTGATAAACTAGTTATCTAGATGATCTTGCAATTAGATTCAATCTCTTGATGTGAATGTGTATCTTCTTTTTCATTCATTAGTTTTATTGATCTCAGAAAGTTTAGTATCTCCTTCTCTTAGTGATTGGAATTTCCAGATTTAGTTTTGAAGGGTTAGGAATCAGCTAGGAAAGTTGATATTCAGGTGAATACAATGCTACCGGCTGTGCTCATTTGTTACTCGTATTTTTAACCTCGGTATTTCATTTTTCACGGGAATGAGGGATCATTGCTTTTCTGTAGACAGAGTTTAGGATAAGTACTAATGCAGTAAATTAAGGTTACCATATGTGGCATTGTGGTTGCATCTCTTTTAAGATTTTCCACAACTCTTGCATGCAACTACTATTTTTGGTCTTATGTTCTTCATATTTTTGGTTTAGTGGGATATGTTTAACACTTATTCAACTTTTGGACTTTTGACTTCCAGATTGTGTCTTGGAGGGAAGTCAAGGGACACCTTTTGCAGGTTAGTTGCTTTCTGTTTATCTTGGCTTCTAATTTTTGATTACCTGGTCATTATAGCTTTTCAGACCATAATCCTAATTTTTCAATGTTGAAAATTCTTATATTTATCATTATAAGGTGGATACTACTATGGAAAGGTCAAGTTCCCCCTGAGTATCCTTATAAACCTCCTGGAATCATGTATGTGCTCTATTTCTACTTGAATTCTCAATAACTATAATGATTTTTTGTGTGGAGTAACTTCTTGTCCCTTCACAAAATTTCCTTCTAGTAATAAACTACATTTCCCTTGCTTGTAGCATGATCACTCATTCACTCCCAATGGACGGTTCATGACACAAGAAAATCTGCTTATCAATAAGTGACTGTAAGTATGTTTTACTTTGATACATAAAGAACATCATTCACTAAATCACTGATATCTTTAATTTTCGATTTACATTGATCTTTTCGTTTTTGCATTTCATCCAGAAAGTTTGAACCCAATGTGGTCTATATCAAGGACAACTTACAACCCACACTCCTACCACTCTGGCAGTGTGAACACTAGTGCTGCTGAAAGCAACGTCTGGCAAAGACATCTCTTGCTTTCAATTGTAAGAAGTAGGTGTTTTGCTCAAATGATTTTGTTATTTCTTTCATGGTTCACAGGACTCAAGTGTATATATATGTTTTTCTGTTACATTTGTGTCATTTACTTATGATTGTGAATTGAGGCCGATGTATTATGCAAGACCTACTTTTGCTTTCTTAGATTTTTGTTCCTTCAAGGGTGGGCCACTGCCAGAACTAATCCTTAATATTACTTTCTGAGATGATATGTGAATCCCATCTCGGCTGTAGCTATCTTGAGTATGTATAGCCAGATTACACCCTCTTTGGCTCGGTTGACCATGGAGTCAATAGATTGCAAATTTTGTTGTTAGATTGCTTGGTTGCTTACTTTAGGGCGGCACCTGCCTTTGTTCTTTTATCTGAGTCATTGATTGTGATCATAAAATCTTGCATGTAATTTTTCCCATACTTGCTGTGAGTGCAACCTTAAATTGTTACATAATATGATGTTTCCTCTCCATGACAGCCCAGCATTCAGGAAATTGTTCCTGGAGTATGAGGAGATATATAATCAGCAACGACTTCCTGAGCAACAAGTTTTGGAACAGCAATCAACTGAGTTGCCAAAAGAAGAAAATTCAGGTCCTAAGATGGAAAAACTTGGTAACTTGGGAGAGGATTTTAAAAAGGTATAGTGGCTACTGAACATACAGGCTGCTGCTAGGGGGTTGTGACAAGGAGGCTAAGTTGAATCTCTGTTCTGGGCTGTGACTTTGTTTCACCTTCTATGTTGATGTTTGTAGTTAGTCTATGTTTCAACCTTTTATCTATTTTTGGTTCAAGTTTACGGTGGTACATGTATTCTCTCTTCTCTGTTCTGTAAATTAGAGCTGACCTCCTGGTCTTGACTCTTGAACTTGGGACTCATCCGTGTTGACTCCCCGATCATCAAGTAGACTCCTTGATCATCAAGTAGTAGTTTGCTTCAAGTTCTGAATCAACCTGTCACATACAGTTCGGTTTTCGCATTTTGGGTGCTCACTCCCACCCTTATCATAAGCACACACTCCTAACTGCCTGTGCTCAACCTGCTTTTGCAGCCATTCTCAATTGTTCTTTCCTCATTTTCTTTCATAGGCAGACTGCTCTTTCCTCGTTTTCCAGTTATGGCTTGTTGAGGCTAGGAACTTGAAAACTTATGTGTTTTTTTGCTATCAAAAGTATAAAACCATTCGTTGGTAAAAATATTTGACTCCAAAAAGTTGTCTTCGCAATGGATTCATTCTACTCTTGAACTACAAGTGAAAACTAGATGATTTTATGATTTTGATCAGAAATTCATCATTAGCAGACCATGTTCTATTGTCTCTATATATATTGGAGCATCATGATTTGGTGCATAAAGAATGAAATGTCAAAAGTCTAAACATGAAATGTCGAAATGATAAATGATACTGTTGTTGTGTTAGCTTCCACCAATTCCCTCCAAAACTCAAAAAAGAGAAGCCAAAAATCCGCCGGATATGTAGAGCCATGCGTTCATCATTCCTCAATCCCCATGATAACACAAAGAATCTCTTTTTACATCTTTTTTAATCACTTAAACATATTAATAATATTAAACAACACCTACTCTTGCTTTCCCTGTATATCACCTCTATCTTCCACATTCATAGTTTTCTTTCTTGTGTTGAGTATATATTACAAATAAACACAATCTCTAGCTTTGTTAAAATGATTTCTGCCTTTGTCTTCATGATCAAGTTTGATTTTTGAGAGGTAAAAAGACATCATCATTGCATCCCATTTGATCTTTTTTTCTTTTCTTACAATATTTCTGTTAGCTGTTAAGATTTCTTACGGATTTTGTTGAGCATCATTTGTACATGGATTAACCTAACTTACCACTACTCACTGCCTCTTCCAAACTAAAAAATCTCACTGTGCCTGCCATATCAACCACTGAAAGGTTGCTATTTCTACAAGCTCTAATTTATTATTTGATGGGGTATGTTTCAGTTTGGTAGTTGGCCTTTGCTTTTTTTTTTTTTGCTCTAGTAGTAGTTATATGGCATCTTTTGAAATTGGAACTCACAATATCTTCTTTTCATTTCACTGCTCTTGCTGTTTACAAAAAAAGCAACCCAAGGCTAGACAACTGTGAGTTTCACTTCATGTTTTGGTCCTTTTAATCTCAGAATTTGTCTAGACATCTATTTATTCTCACAACCTGGAACATATACACTACCAAGCTCATCAAACAGGTTTCAAATGATTCGGTTTGGATTTCTAATTATATGTTTTACCATTGGGAATAGGTTTCAGTTTATTTGTTGTGATCAGGTTTCGTGTTTGCAGGCAATGATGAACAAATCTCCAACATACCTGGACTATGAGACAAGTGACTATGGTGTCCATGAATTTGATCCTCAGTTGGATTTCTCACAGGTGAATAGTCTCTTTATTATTCTCTCCGGTTCTTGTACGTGAAATGGTTTAATTCATCGTGTAAATAATTGATGTGTAAACTATGCTTATCATCTCTATGACTAGCTATTCAAGCTTGAATCCTTTTAGCATTTATGTGGATTTATTGTAAGTGTGACGCTTGTATTAGTTCTACAAAATTATAATTTTGATATAAATTGTTTTGATGATCAGTTCTTGGAAGAGGCAAGACAACATGCGAAAGAAGTGAATTTTCAGGCTTCATCAACATATACAGAAGAAACTGGAAAGAAAAAACAGCTAGGAGGAGAGAAGAAGATAAAAAAATCATGGAAGAATTCTCTGTTATCATGGTGGAAAGTGCACAAAAAGAGCAAGTCAAGCAATGAACCAGCAGCAAGTTCCAACATTTCGAAGCCACGGAAGGGTCATGTTTCAGGTCCAATATATGGCAGTGGCCAAGGGGATGAAATGAAGCTCCGGCGATCAACGTCTGGACCGATCACCAATCTGTTCAACCCCATTAATAGAGGGGAGGATGAGATACCTTATATGTGTCTTGATCAGATCAACAACTCTCATCCTGTCAAGTCCTATGGACCTGTTTATTTGGTCACTTGATTTGTCTAGAGTTAGATGATATGTATTACAGTTGAATCGTCTGTTAGAAATTGGCCTAAAACACTAAGCCGTGTTGGTTTATTATCACTTCAAAGTATTTCAATGGATCCAATCCCACAATTTCTTATATGATTTTGTATACGGTATTGGCTATTAGTGGGTTTTATGATTGAATTGCGTTCACATCAGCGCGTCTTTGTGATGCTGTTGTGTGTAATTGTAGGCTTATTAAAGATCACCCCACCAATTGATAGTCAAAAAGGAAGAGGAACAAAATCTGATGGAATGTCTCCTGCTTGAGTTCACTTTAACTTAACAATAACTTGCAAGATGAAGACTGCTTTTGATGGCCTTTTTTGGCATACAAAAACTTGGTATTGTAAACCAAGCTATTGATAACAGGTTCAGCAATCAAACTTGTCAAATACTAACGCGTACACGTCTGTAATATTTGTCGAGTCAAATTAATTGGTTGGTTGAATAAGCTTTACAATTAAAACAATAATGCTACAAATTGCTTCACTTTCCTGGAAACAGAGGAACCTCTTCTGTTTCCAAGCAACAGATTTAGCAAAAGGGATTCAATCAAATCTCAAATTGAATATGTGAAAATTCTCTAATTTCTAATGACAAATCTTCAAGCAATGCCGAGATACAATCATATCTTCAGGCATCTAAAGCTGTTTGAAGTCAATCTATCATCTCCTAACATGTTCATCATCACAAGAAGTACCAGAATAATTACTAGTACTAGTAGTAGGATTCAGCTTCTTCTCCCTACTCAAAAGCCTCTTGAATGATCTCAACCTTGTAGGCGGCGCAGGCGATTTCTCTTCCTCCTCTGCAATACCCTCTTCAATGTCAATCACCACCGTTTCTTCTGGCCTGCCACTATTCAACGTTAACGTTGATGTTGATGTTGATGTTGTTGTTGTTGTTGTTGTTGTTGTTGTTGTTGTTGTTGTAGAAGATGAAGATGATGATGATGATGGACCCTCCTCCAAAGAAGCACCACCAGTGCTGACCTGAGTCTCATTTCCCCAAAACAAGACATTTGTAGGAAAATTTGGAGATTCTGTAGAGTACCCAGATACCAAATTGTCCTGAGAACCCTGAGTATCAAACAATTCTGCAGATTGAAGCTCAACAGACAGAGAATCAGAGCCTTGTTGATGATGATCATCAACAGGGTTCCTACAAATAGGGCATGTTAAGTGAGACTGGAACCACATATCAATGCACTCAACATGAAAACCATGGTTACATTTCGGCAACAATCTAGCTTTCTCTCCCTGAACCAGCTCAGACAAACAAACCGCACATTCAAGTCCTTCTTTGAAATCTTCAGGACTGAAAACAACCACAGGAATGGAGCGGAGGACGGCAGGGTCGAGCCCTGTTCGCAGAGTGAAAGAAGGGTCTTGTCCGGGAGCGAAAACGAAGCGGCTGCGGCGGCGGCGGCGATTCGGAGGAGGCTCTGGAGGCTGCTCAACGCGCCACCAGAACCATTTGGCGTAGAGGTGGAGAAAAAGAATAAAGACAACTACTACGAAAAGGACTATTATAGCTACCACCATTACCTTGCCAGTGATTTTGACCGCAACAGAGTTGTTGAAGACATGATCATCACTTGATGAACCATCCATTTTTAAAAACCCAGATGAGAATTCAGATTGTTTCAACAAAGATGAAGAAATGAGGAGGTTAGAGGTGGGAAAATGAAGAGAAAAAGAGAGGATGAAGCATTTATGAAGAAAAAAAAAGATTAAAGTTTTACTGTTTTAGAGAGGAAGGAGGACTAAAGACTTGGACTTTTTCGTTTGTTTATTCTTGGGAGGAAGAAGAAGAGAAGAAGAAGACGATGTTTGGGTTTAAAAATTCCTAAAATTAATAGTTTTAGGATTTACGTTTCTTCTTTTGATTTTCTGCCTATTGACTTGTGTTATGGTCTTAACGTATAACCTCGGTTATTTTACTTTTTTTTTTTATTGGTCATCCGACCTGAATACTATTCACGCTAACAAGAGCGTAGTTCAATCGGTAGATAGACGAGCATATGATTTAGATAAATAACTTCTAGGTCAGCGGTTTGATTTTATCAATTTATATTTCCCTTTTCATATTTTAAAATTAAGAAAATTAAGTTATGATTTGATCGGAATGTATCGAGATCAAACAATAATAATGTATTATGAATAACTATTCTTGCAAAACAAGTCATTGCATACTTTTCAAATAAACAATACTGAGAACATGGACCAAAGTGATTTAATTTAATTCAATTCAAATGCAAGATTCTTCCATATAATTAGTGCTAGACTGCTAGTCTACCTACAAAATGGGAATTTCGATATTTCATTTGTTGGCTATAGGTAGCTATAACAATTAAATTAAATAGCTAAGGAGGTCAAAATAGAAAAATTAGTGACTTGCTAAAAAAATACATAATTTTTTTTTAGAATTTTGTTAGCTTATACGTATAAAGTCGGAATCAAAACTTTACATGAGTATGTCAAGATCAAGTGCAATTAACACGATCCGTCTGTAAAAGTTTTCCTATAAACTTGTCTAATTAGACACTTCCATAATATTAAGTAGAGGTCTTTTTACTACGAGCAAAATGAGACTCAAAATTCCCGTGAGAAATGTGTACAACCAATTAAGTAATTAACCAAAAGTTGAAACATACAATTTTGATAACTAAAAACACATTTATGTTAAGCTGGTACAGAGCATTGAAACATATCCATCAGTTGAGGAACATATTTTAGGTGGCTTGGCGGAGTTTGAATATTTGACCATCAACTCTCACCACACAAGTGACCTGTAAAAAATTGACCAAATTGTGCTGTTGGTAGTTGACTATTCTACCAAGTTGTGCTTCAAAATTCAAAGATGAAATGGACTCGTGACCTCCAAGTTGACAAGTTATATCACAGCGGGATATACAGACATCTTCGGTCATGAAATTGATACGATTGTAATAGCAGATATATTTATATTCCATTAGATCTTCCCACAAAAAGTTTGCTCAAAAATCTTAAATACAGTGGGATACACAGATATCTTCAGTTACGAAATTGATACGATCATAATAGCAGATGTATTTATATTCCGTTAGATCCCCCCACAAAAGGTTTGCTCAAAAATCTTAAATACAGCGGGATACACAGATATCTTCAGTTACGAAATTGATACGATCGTAATAGCAGATGTATTTATATTCCGTTAGATCCCCCCACAAAAGATTTGCTTAAAAATCTTAAATACAGCAAGATACACAGACATCTTCAGTTACGAAATTAATACGATCGTAATAGCAGATGTATTTATACACGATATATAATTTCGAAAATAATTATGTGCTTACTAAAAGGAATCATATGGCATGAGTGGGGTCACAAGTCATGGGCCCCAAAAATATTTTCACATGGAGAATTTTGTTTAATACAACACAAATATCGATAGAAGTAATCCTTGATTGATTCCTCATCATCAATAATCACCCGATAACATCGCTGATAATATTGCCACCACTTTACCTACTAACTTGGACTTTGTTGTCAATTGATTTTGAGTTGTTTTCCCCTCACTTTTTGGCTTTAAGCCCCGTTTAAATTCTTTTGTTGCTCAAGTCTGGTTATATCTATGAAACTATGAACAATTTGATACCTGCCTATATTCTTCGCATGAATTAAGATGATTAGGTTAGCATAATTATGGGCTTTAGAGGCAAAAATAGGTTGGGACAACATGATGAAGATGAAATGATTTTTTGTTCTCAATATTATATCAATTGATGAATATCGAATACTAGCTCGACTCGAGTGGTAAAAGCAGGAAGCACAAATGTGAAAGAGAAGCACTTTCATGATAACTTTTTTTTCTTTTTTCTTTTGTTTGTTGCCTTTTGAGAAAATTCCTAGAAGAGAGAATTTTACACATCATCAGCTATATATATAAAATATATAGCTTATAGCTTAAAGCTTATAGCTATTAGCTAGCTGCCACTTTAGTTGGCTCCCTTTGAAATTTCATAATCATAATTAGGATTGCATATATATATATATAAATTGAAATTTCACACCTGTATTAATTAATTTGTAATTCTTATTATTAATTTACAAAAGATATATAATTATAGAATTCATCCCTTCGGTACTCATCGTGCTGTTAGGTGTGCAACCAAAGTCTCACGTTGGCTAGACATGGGAATGATCTTGGATATATAAATATGGAAACAACCAACCTAAGAGTAAATATATGCAGGTTTAGACTCAAAGCAGACAATATTATACTATTCTAGAGAATGTGAGTTCAATACTTACAACGCGTGCATCTTCTTAGAAGGTGCTGCAAAGAATCTTCTTTGTGTTTATATGTATAGTACCATTTGTAAGGTAGCGAACAAAGTTTATATACATGTGCTTGGAAAAGGACTTGATCAATATCTTCATCAATAAATAAGCTTAATTATTTGTGATTGAACATTATGTTTTTAATATATGGTACTGGAATAATAATGAGATCAACTTTGTAAAAGAATTTTGTATATTATATCAAAGAATATAATTGAAATATGTATATGCCGCATGATACATATATACCCTTTAATTACAAGGTATAATATATCATGATGAGTTAATTAATTGAAGTGAAATTGGCACAAACCGCCATTTTAAGTTCATCATCAAGAGAAATCATGATATTATCCATCCATTTACTAATACTTGTTAAAAGCAGATCAGATATCATATTTGACCAAAAACAAAAGAGACCACCAGCAACAGCTTGATGTTTTGATGATGAGGGAATTACAACAACATTGGCTCTGCAGAGAGGACAAGTTGAGTGCAACTTGAGCCAAGCATCAATGCAATGACCATGGAACCCGTGCTTACAAGCTTTTAGAACCCGGAACGTATCGCCATCACAGACCAGCTTGCTCAGGCAAACTGCACAATCCACATCTTCATCTTCTTCATCATCATCATTGCCATTGTTGTTTTCTTCGTGATCAGCTAATAAGTACCATTTGGATTTGGTACTGTATAAGTAATGGAACAAGGAGTAGACCAAAACAACCATTATCATGATCAAGGTGGGAATTGTTGCTTCTGCTTCCATGCTCATCTTTAAATTCTCACCTCGATGATTTGCTTTTCACAGACTATATATTATATAGTAGTTACTTATATCTTGACTGCTAAACTCAAGCGTATGTCTATAACAAGTTTTGACTTGACTCTTAACTATTCCTTATGTGACTATTTTGTCTTCAAGCACATAAATGGTTTTATATATGTATAATTAATTAATCATGATTTTAACCAATGATATTGTAGCTCGAATGCTTTAATGAAGCTGTCCAAGGGTTTGATTTTTTATTTTTATTTTTGTTAGTAGAACTATAAAAATCAAAACAAAATGTGGGTCAGGTATTGACCATGAAGAGGTTGAATGTTTAAGCCATAAAATTAGAGTGTTCATGAATCACGACAAAAACATTTTTTGTAAATATTTGGTCAAGGTGGCTGCTGCTGCCTAAAAGAATTTATCTTATAAAACTCCACATATTTTACTTTAATTTGAGCTCACTTGATGTTTATCTTGAATAGAATCTATCAAATTAAGTCTATGAGTCTATCCATATATGAAAAAAATAATAATAATAAAATAAAAAAGTATATGTAAACTGATAAAATGTTTTTGTAGCAATTGACTTGTAAATTGTAGTATTATCTAATATTTAATTTACTCTTTACGGTTTATAGTTCATTATCATCATAGAGATGTATTTAAGATATTGTTAACTTTTCGAATTTGGATTAACACAAAAATGAAACTTGATGTCCTACATGATTCCATCAAATTTCCTTATTAACCCTTGTAAATTGTTGATTCTGCAGCTGTTTCGGTGTTACTCCAAATTTGATACATAAAAGATAGTAGACTCTTGAAGACTCTTGGAGAATTTAAGAAACCATGTTCGGTTGTTTGAAGTATGTAGCATAAAAGAACAAAAATTTCATTTATGATGAAAATTAAAATACAAAGTTTGCATTTACTAAAACAATAATGAGTTCTTTGATTTCAAGGAATTCATTATCACCTTGTTGAAAGTTTTGAGAAAGTATGTTGAAATATATAATTGTAAGTGTCTTGCCTGAAAGATCATTTTGATATCCCATTACTGAGCATCTGTTTTGACCTTTGAGTGATCAGAATTCAAAATTAATAGAGATTAGTTCAACAAAAACAACTCAAATTCAGAATTAATAGAGATTAGTTCAAGAAAGACAACTCAAATTGGCACAATTTTCCATTGTTTATAAGCTCATCTCCATCCGTTCACTAAAACTTGTTAACAGAGAGAGGACAAGCTGATAGAACAAAGGAAATGATCTGGAAAAGAGTTTATAAATGTAAACTTGTAAAATGAGTCGATCAACTGGTAAGTATGGATGCAATAACAATGTCTTCTTGAACCAAATGATCATTACTACTTAGAAAATACACTACAGATTTAAGTTTTTTTTCCAAAAAGAACTACAAAAACTAAAACACAGACCAAATTATACATATAGGAGCACCAAGTTGCTTGCTTTAATTAATCATCCAAAACTGTGGGATTGCCAGCCAACACAACTTTTTCAAAGCATTCAATCCTCGTTTTTCTTCTTCTTTTTCTTCTCCTTCTTACTTGGCTTATCCGACTCTTCTTCGTTTTCTTCAGAATGCTTTCTTTTCTTTTTCTTCTTCTCTCCTGCTTCAACCTTCTCACCGTCATCTTCTTCAGCTGCATGCTTTTTCTTTTTCTTCTTTTCTTTTTTCACAGACTCTTCTTCTTCTGCATTGCCATTCCCCCCATTTGTCAAATCCATGTCCTCATCATCGGCTTTCTTGCTCTTTTTCTTCTTTTTCTTCTCTTTCTTCTCTTCATCACCGACAGCAACATCCTCCACTGCTTCAGTCTTTTTCTTCTTGGACGCCTTTTCATCACCATTTCCACTTAGGCCAAGGATAGAATCCGCTGAAGGATTATAAGTCTGCAAAAAGCAGAAGATTAGAACAAGCCTCCAATAACAAGCAAAAACTGAAAAGCTACATAAATTAGAAAACCGAATACATACCTTGGCAGGAGTTACCAATGCCCCAGGGCCCTTCTTTCGATCCTTGTCATAAACTTCAATCTTAGGTTTGCCTTTAGCTGACCCAGCTGCACGTCCCAATTCTTTGCCTTCGAGATTCCTTAACCGTGCTTCAAGCTACACAATTAATCATGTGTAAGAATATCATTTCCACAATAACAAAACAAAGCAAGAGGATAACAAGTTTGTACAACATACCTTGGCACGATTCTCCAGTCCCATAGAGTTATCTTGACCATCTCCAAGAGCATCATATCTAATTGCTAATGCTGCTTTTGCAGCGAGTGACCTAGAAATTTTTCCCTTATGCTTTGGGGCGGCTTGACCAATCAGAGATGCATGGTAAATAAGCCCGTACTTGGGAGTTGCATGCTTAGTCTTCAAAGCTCTGAATAGAGCCTTTTCCGCCCCAAGTATCTGAACAGTGCTCCCAGGCTGCTTTGCAAGATTCAACAAGCTACCTCCATGGGCAATGAGGCGCGCACCAACAAGCTCCCCAACAAGGGCAGTCAAATTTGGTGCAATCGTATTCATTCTGCTTTTTAGATAATCATAGAGTTGTGCTCTGTACTCTGCAAGAGAGATGACCTGATCACAGAGTTCTCTAATATTCATCAAATCAAGATCACTAATTTCTGTTCCCATGGAAATCACTGCTGCCTCTTTCAATTCTGCCTCAACTTCTTCAGGTAATATCTGTGGGATTTCAAACAAGAAATATAAAGTGATGAACATTTATGAAAGTCAATTCTGTATCCATCTATTTCTATTCTATCAAAAAAGTAAAATAAAATGATAAACGAAGGCCTCATGGTTAGAGATTGAGAGTTTCCTCAGTACAAGGTTTATTCAAATAAATATGATAAGAAAACAATTCTATTAAGGTGTCACCGCAAGTCAAGATGTTTCATTGGCCCACAACAAGTTAATGCATAGGACAAAACTTGCGACATGATAGGTTCAAAAATTTGTAAATCTACAGGCAAACAAAACCAACCACACTAGAGGCACCATAAATAATATAGAAGAAAATCTGTATGAGAATTCTTACCTCAGAAAAATCAAGCTTTGCAGCGTTAACACGGTACCCCATCAACTTCACTGCCTTCGCATATATGATATTGTCTTGTATAATCTTTGCAAGCTCTGGAAAATGCCAACCATACCATTCTCGCACCCTCATTGCATAGGTATTAAGCTCTTTATCAAGATCATCAAGTAAACCAATTGCCTGAATGATCATAGTATCCACCTAAAACAAAAACAATGAATAATTTAAATGGATGGGCAAAAAAAAATTATGATGAAATTAAAAAACAATCCAACCATTTTCCCTTAAAATCACAATGCAAATTATCATCGGTTGAAATGTTAACATAAGCATTTAACTTGGGGCATTAACTCAGGACATAAAAAAGTACCTTATCAGCGCTAAATTTGAGCTTGTATCTGGACAAGCTATGAGATAAACCCAAGCTCATTGGTTGAAGATCCTGAACAGCTAGACCAGATATGAGTTCCGTTAACTGACTTCTAACGCCTCTCATCAACTCCATCACAGCATTGTTGTGAACACATTCTATTTTCTATCAAACATAAATTGCACATACTTTAGTATTGAATGAAAAGCAAACAACAATAAAAAAAAATGAGCCTCAAAATTTCTATAGCCAAGAGTATTGACTGACCAATTTTTCCTTGATAGCATTTCCAAGCTTAGAGTCAGCCACAGCTAATGTTTCACCATCACAATGAGCACGCAAGAACTTTCGCAGATCTTTGCTGGGTTTGCTTTCCAGCAAACAGGTAGTCGCTTGCAAAGCTTCTGAAGTATTCTCAAACTTCGAAAATGCTTTCAGCTTCACTATCTATATTTCACAACAAAACAAATGTGAGATTCCAAACTATATAGAGCAAGCTTAAACATTTGGCACTAAACAAAAGTTCAATCCAAATTACATAATAAAACTATTGTAAACATATGTGTTAAGTTGTTCTCAACTAACTTTCAGAATTTTGAATTCATGCACATGTGAGTTACTCATCTAATACGAAAGTGGAATCTAAGAAACAAATAGCTTAAGCAATCTAAGAATAATAAATCAAACAAAGGTTTTCATATACTAAAAGTCCTGCCACAGAAGTTATATTATGATGAGACATATAGCATAAAAACAGTAGCTTTACCTGTCTGGCAGTCTCAGCAGTGGTAAAATCTTGCCATAAGTCCTGCAACACAAGTTATATTATCATGAGATACATGATATTCAAGAAAAACTAGAGATTAAAGAAAAAGAGGAAATGTAATGTAGGTGGTGATGGTTACCTCGACTTTGGAGAGCTTGCCTTCGTCCAATACTTTAAAAAGGGCAAAACCCGCCGGCGTTTCGAATAGAACAATCATCTTCGGCTCTCTTTGCTCTACTCTCTCTCTTGCTTGTGTCCTCTGAAATTGAAAGAGAAGCCGTTCTAGGGTTTTACAGAACTCGCAGGGTTTTATAATTATGGAAGACTACTAGGGTTGCTTTTTTCTTGGGCCGGGTCAATCCAACTACATATTTTGTATGATTTGGGCCTATCATGGCCTGGCCCAAATCCAACCTCAGATTTGTTTGTTTAAAACAATAAATTGGAAGGCAAATTTACTATAATGTCGAGGGTGACCGAATTACTCTATGAAATTACGTCGATACTTCCACATATTATGGGTAACGTAGGAGACGTCTCTATTTTTCCCCCGGGAAATCTTTAGAATTACCATTGCTTGTTTGTGGTACGGATATGCATATTACAGACATATCGGGATACATATTTGCTAGGATGTTAGGGTATGTACTTCCACTTTCACGATTGTGATAACCACACGTGACATGTTAAGGGAAGAATCTAAACCACATGTGACATGTTTGGCCTTAACGGATCCTCTCCAAAACGAGCCCTCTAATAGCCCATAGAAGCCAATTTTGATCCAACAAATTCATGTCTAGACTTTTTGGTATATTATTATGGGTTAATAAGAGGTTAGCTTAATACAATAGGGTTTGAAATTCGTTACCTTCAGGTTTATATATGGGGATATATCATATATTAGAGATGATTGGATTGTATTCCATTAGATCGAATGATAAACGAAAACATCATGTTTTGACAATTCAATAATCGGCTTCTCTCCTTGTTAAAGTCAAGGGCAAATTTAAACAACATAATCTAATTGCATGTAAATTGAAAGAGGAAAGAAATTCCAACACTAGCGTTTTCATTGTTCCCACAATTGAAATAAACAAAATCCAAAACACAAGTGTGCTAGAAGAAATAATTGCAACAGTTTTTTTGGAATGCAAAACATCCCTCAGTTATAAACCATGTATTTTGGAGTTGCGCTGAACTTCTGGTAACCCTTGATGACTTTATTCACGGCATCAAGAAAATCTTTCTCGGTTACTGTTTTTCTTCTCGCTCGGATTGCATACATTCCAGCTTCTGTGCATACACTCCTTATATCAGCTCCTGTATAAGAAAATATGCCCTTGTTAGAAAATCCAGAACCTGCATGTATCTTACGTAGACATAGAGCAAGAACAAACGACATGAATTCCAAAAATGCATCAATGAACACATATCGTACCAGTGGAGTTGGGGCAAAGCCGAGCCAAAAGTTCAAAGCGGATATCTCTTTCACAGTTCATCGTTCTTGTGTGAATCTTAAATATCTGTGTCCGACTTTCCATATCAGGGAGCCCAAACTCAACCTTGCGATCTAATCGTCCAGGACGTAACAATGCTGGATCAAGCGTGTCAGGCCTGAAGAGTTTAAAGAACATGAGCCACATAAGCAACAAAAAATGGTCCTAGATTCAAAAACAAGAATTATATATATGTTGGCAACTCAATGGTCCGACTTAAAGCTTTTTTTTTTTTTTTGTTGTTGTTAATTCTTAAGGCTTAAGGTTATATTATACACTCTCAAACTCACTCTATAGACACATAAAAATCAATGCTTCGTTGCATACAAAAGCAAATATCATATAGTTTGGATAGTGCATGGTGAGGAGACTGTATTTTCTTTTATGTGTGTGTGTGTGTGTGTGTGTGTGTGAGAGAGAGAGAGAGAGAGAGAGAGAGAGAGAACAAACATCAAACAAGAAAAATGGTGAGGTTTGACAAGGAGACAATTTTAATATGAAACTCTTCTACTCAGAACAAAAATTGTACAACAAGTAGCAAACTAGACCTGTTTGTTGCCATTAGGACTTTTATGTTTCCACGAGCATCAAACCCATCAAGCTGATTCACAATTTCAAGCATAGTACGCTGGACCTCGTTGTCTCCACCAACACCATCATCAAAACGTGCACCCCCTATAGCATCAACTTCATCGAAAAAGACGATACAGGCCTTTTTTGAACGTGCCATCTGCAGTAGGCAACATTTTAGTAAGATAATGAAAACATGCAACATTACAGTATGGTAAAAAAGTGACACAAAAAATAATCAACTGCTGCACATCAAAATCCAACTTGGTATATGCAATGGATTAACTTCTAACCTGAAATAGTTCTCGAACCATCCTAGCTCCCTCACCAACATATTTCTGAACAAGCTCACTTCCAATAACACGGATGAAACAAGCATCAGTTCTATTTGCCACGGCTCTGGCTAAAAGAGTTTTACCTGTCCCAGGGGGACCATAGCAGAGAACACCCTTAGGAGGATCAATTCCAAGCTTTACAAATTTCTCAGGGTGAAGCATGGGTAGCTCAACAACCTATAAGAAACCAATTTCATTGATATAAGTACCGAGTGTAGCAGTAATATGATAATATCCACCCTGTCTCTAAACTATTTCAAATTCATTATATTTTTTTATGCTGTTCACATAGTAATTGATTATCTATGTAAAACAATGAAACAAAATGGATATTGGATAACACTAACTTCTCGCATCTTTTCAATCTGCTCCTTGCATCCACCAACATCATTGTATGTCACATCAGGCTTCTCTTCAACGGTCATCATGGTCACACTTGGATCAATCTTTGGAGGCAAGGGAATTTGAATCTGATATTTATTCCGGTCCACCCTGCAATGACAGAATATAGATCAAACTGGGAAGAAGAATCACCATAAGCTAGGCTTGCTGATGAATATAAAAGCATATACCATAACAAACATATCTTCAGAATTTGTCTGAAGGTAGGAAACTTACCCCACACGCATGCCTTCTTCTATATCGGTTGGGGAAACTTTGTCACCAAGCCCAACAACAAACTGAAGTCAAGACATTAGAATTTCTATTAGACACAAATTACAAATATGTGACATTACATCCAAATAATAAAAATTCAGATTCTATATGATTTGAGGTGCAAACCACAAAGCATAATCAATAATAACAACAATTTTAGCATCTGATTAAGCATAAAGTTATACATATTGCAAGTGATATTAAAAAGACCAGTTTAGGAAACAAGTTCATCAAAAAGAAAAATGACTATTTCCTGAAAACGTTCCTCCTTTTAAAAAGAAGAATGACTATTTGCCATGTAAGCAGCAGCTACCTAGGAGGCCAGAAGAACCGAAGTGTTTATCCTGCAGTCTATTTAATGAGGCTTTCATTTAAAGTTATAACTTATAACCTTGTTTATCTAATACCTTATCATTAATCCATCTAAGTCTAAATGGAATACATGATTATATCAACTATGAGCATAAAGATAGCCTAGCGAGAACATTAGTCAAGTCCAAAATATGCCTTTGCTTTGGGTTGTGGGTTCGAGCTAGCTGCTACTATAAAAACCCCAAATGAACTAGAGGGAATCATTCAGTGGTTCCACTTTCATAGTGCAGTTAAAAAGACGGAAGAATGACACCCTTAAAAGAAAAAGAACTTGTCCTAGAGGAACATCATCCAAATGAACTAGAGGGAAATCATACTAACAGATGAACTAGAGGGAAGATGGTTCGGTTAATCAAAGGTGAGCAATAAACGAAAGTAACTTTATCCTGCAGTGCATGTTGAACCTCAGTTACTTCTTCCACTGCCTACCAAGTCAAATATAAGAGCTTTTCTAATCCCCATAAATGGTTAGGTTCATCAAATATGAGCAATCAACAAAAGTAATTCTTTCCTGCAGTGCATGTTGAACCTCAATTACTTTTTTCAGTGCCTACCAAGTCAAATATAAGAGCTTTTCCAATCCCCATAACTTGGCTACTGAGACATTCTCCTCTGAAATTATCAATTACCTAAAGAAATCTTCCACTAATCCCACATAGTAGTCACTGTCTCACTCTCATATACCCACCCTCTAATATCCCCATCTAGATCTACAGCGCAAGTAAAGAAATGGAAAGTTTGTGTATTTATCCTTAAATCAGTTACATCCATACAAATTGTAACATACCTTGGCAATCTGCTTAACATTGATAACATATTTGGCATCTTCAGAGTTGGGATTAATTATCTTGGTGCATCTAGCCACCTAAGTTGAAGAAAACCAGTCAACAACATCAGAAGCACATCACCAAACACAAAATCGTTCATAAACAAAAAAGAAAAAACACAATACAATACCTGAAGAGGCTGCTCTTCCTGCATCATCTGCTTATCTGAAACAAGATCCCACTGGCTGGGTGCCGCCAAGCCTGTGTCAGACTCCTTGATACCTGTTCAACGTCGAATACAAATCTCAATTATATCCAAAGTTTAAAATTTCCACACAGAGAGTGAGTGAGTGAGTGAATTAAGTGTAGTTTTACAAGTAAAGCGAAAACGAAAATGAAAACGCATACCACACAAGTCGTTGATTTTCTTCGCAAGGTCCTTGATTTCCTTCTCGGCTTTCTTAATACTAGTCGAATAAGGTCCTAAACCCTACAATAACACAAGCAGTTAGCTCAAAAGCTGTTGAATTTTGGATAATCTTAATCGAAACAAGCAAAACGCAGATAAAGGCCACATGTGTGAGTAGAAAAACCAGATCCAAAAAAGAAAAAAAAAATTAGGGTTAGAGAGGGCGTACATAGGTTTTAAGAAGAGCTATGTCATCTTCATCGAGAGGCCTAGGGTTCTTCTCGTCCTTGATCTCATCGTCTGCCATTGTGCGATTTGTAGAGAACGAGAAGAGAACCAAAGCTTGCTTCTTCAGAGAAAAGAAACGATGGAGATAGTGTTTTGGTGTGTGTCGCTGCCTTTGCTTTTATTTCCCCAATCGGACCGGTTTCTTATTCCACAAGTCGGCCTTCATCGTTTATTATTTATTTTCAATTACTCATTACACCCACTAATACTCTGACCACACCCCAAATTATTGTTTTAGGAAACCTTATTTAATCTTATTTTTATTAAAAATTTTATTTATTTTTGACACATTATTGATTGTGAGGGTATCACAAAAATGTAGTTTATAGTTACATAGTTAAGTTAATATTAAGTTTCTTAATAAATTGAAATAATGTTATCTCTATCTACCATCACCGTTAACAAAGCGGTCAGACACTTCCACTTTATCCGTATAATAGAGGTTTGTGTTCGCAAGGTTACGGCAGAACCCTTCCTGTTGTGGGAATTGCTTTATAGGTCTACTATGATTAAATCGTGAAATATGAGAAGACCCTTTTCTATTGTCGGAGTTGTATTCCGAACTATACTTGTTGCGATTTATCTCACTAAGTGTCAGATTCAATTTGGAAGCATTTGTATTTCTACATGAACAAATCCATTTTTAAGCATTTCAATAAATAATTGACCAATTTATCAACCAAACTACACTAAACTGTTTTTGCATTAACTTATTGTTGTTGATTGTTATATTATATTAGTAATCAAACCTCAATCAATAATTTGACTGATTTATGATATATTGGTAAGATTATTTCATTACATGATCCTGCATACTGTAATATATAACAGGTAAAAGTAGAAGAAAAACAAAAATGATTTCAATAGTTTGAGAAATTGGTATAAAAGAGACTTAATTAAATTGAGGTCCCTGAATTACAAAAACTATTGAAAATGGAGAAGGTATTGATTTCCATCAGAATGCCAACTGATTGTGTTACATTCCAGATGGAAAATACAAAAAACAATGTCAACACTCAACTACTTTAAATTCTTAAACTTTAGAACATCGTTCGTATTCAAATCGAACTTCTTGCAGATATCTGAAATCGCACATTTACTGAGTCCTTCGTCTTTGTATCCATGGCAAACAAATTGATCAAGTTCTTTTGATGGCTGCAGCACCTGTTTATTGTATAAATAACATATCATTATGCTTGTAAGTAAAAAAATATGTCTTTAAGGTTGATTTCAATTTGATCATACATAAATCTCGATGAGTCTCAGACAAGCATAAATGAACTTACCAATGGTAAACCTTGCAAATTTTTACTTTCATGCTTTTTGTTATTATGATCACTTTCACTCTTCTTTGCATTAGAAGCAGTCAAGTTCTGAGTCTGTGAATGATCAGAGACTAATTGAAGAAGCTTCTCACTTCCCTAAAATAACAAAGTAATTCAATGATAGATTAGAAAACTAGGGTCATTCAAGATACAACGGGTGATCGAACACAAAAACAATGTACAATTTTGGAAAAAAGAAAGGAACAACTATACTTATATTTTATTCCTTTAGGCCATCCTCTAGTCCTTGCAGTCTTGGTGAACATTCCATAATCAAGTCAGTATTTTTACTAGATTTACTAGACGGCTATAAAGGCCATCACATATATATATATATATTTTTTCTTACAATAAGACAGCATAGAATCATACGACAAGGTAGAGCTATAAGGCCAGCTATGACCACAATGAACCTTAACAGTTAAGAAGCAGCATGCATATGAAGAAAGACTGAATCAGGTAAATGTAAGCTTACAATTGTTAATTACATGTAAAATGCAGTGTTTAATGCACGACTGCCTCAAGTAGAGTATGCTCTAAAAAAAAATAGAGAAACATAGGACAAGATTTTGGGAGATAAACCACAGCCTATATTTCAAAACAATATGGCCCTAATTAGAGCTAGTAGCTAAAATGAAATGTAAAGGACCCAAATGTATAATATAAGATGTCAAGCGCACCTGGAGAGCTCGCCAATGTGAGTAAGTGCGGAATAAAACCCAAAAGAATGGGACGTTAGGTAGGGGCAAAACCTGTACAATAAAGGGAACAGATAAGAATGTGGCATAGCATGCATTTGACAAGATAATGCGCACAAAAAGAACGTGTTTTTATATGATTCCCGAACTACAAAAGGTTAATTCTGACATCCAACATGTAACAGAACGCACTTACACATAATGCAGATGTCAATGGAATCAATGTTACTGAACCATAGAAGTACTTCTTGTGGATAATGGTTCCCCTGATAAACAAATAGCACTTGTGTTCAGAAAGAGTAGCTCATTTCTACGGAGTTGATAGTACGGAAAAAAAATATATATTAAATATAACTTCGAAGCTCTTAAGCTTAACCAATAAAAAAAATTAAATAATATTAATAATAAAAAGATCAAATAGCTATCGACTACAGGGTTCTAGGCTTTCTAGCTACAAGAATCCTTTGCTGGAAATCTTTTCCGGTGATTGTTAATACATAGAGCTTAGCTCTTGCAGTATTTATCATTATCCTGCCTCTTTATGTCCTTGCACATTAGGGACAGAGGTATTCTAAGTAAATGACTTTATAACAATGAAGACATCAGTAACACTCAGCTATTCTCTTGCTACTTACATCAAAGTCATATCTTTCCAAGACTTATTAACAACATATGGAAAAATATGAAAATCATCAAGCATTGCCATTGATTGACTGACACAAAAGATGAGTTTCCGTGATTATAAACAATATTTATTTGATCGGTAGGACCATCATTCACAAACAAATCCTGAGGTCTATCCAGCAGTATGATTCCCCTGAATTGTTTTCAGCATTTTAGCCACAAAACGCGATGGATTTCTAATAACAGAAAGAGGAAAGGTTACCTCATAGCAATATGCCGTAATCTTCGCCGCACCAATCGTGGATTTAAACTGAAACATTGTGACAAAAGGGATATTAAGACACCATAAGAATCGTAGAAAAGAAGTAGAATACTGATCCCAAATTGTATTCTAAAAAAGAAGTGATGACTACAGTCATGCAATCAATGAGGCAACCCTTTGGAATCCAAATTCAATGCTGGTAAAATGAGTAATGTAGAAATTAAAAAGAAGCAAAAACCTTGAAGGGTAAGTAACTTCAACATCAGTAACCTCTCTGGAAATCGATTTCAAGAATATCTCAGACGGTTTCACTCGCGCCAACAACGTCAATCCCACTCTACAATCACACAAATGAGAAATCAATCAACATAAACCAGCAGCAGCACCAAATTAAAAGAAAAAACAGATCTTTAAAAATACCCATGAATCTTTCTTTTGAACGAGCCATCAGGCGCCTTCTCCAGACCCAGCCAGGCATTATTCATCTATTTGCAAAAACAAAGAGACATACACGTGAGCAACTGAATCGAAAAAGAAAAGACAGAGAATCAGGGAAAAACAAACCTTGTCGGAAATGAAATCGATGAGGAGTTGGGCATTGAGTGAGGAGCTGTCTGAAGAGGAGATGCGTTGCCATAGCTGTTTGATGGTGGAGGGAGTGTGAGACGACACCACTTGGGATGCTAATGGGTCTACGGATCTGCTGAAGCACCAGTTCCTTCCTTTCAATGGGAACACAACCAATCTCGCTCTCATCACTAGTAAAAATTAAATAAAAAACAAAAACAAAAGGGTAATTCTCAGAGTTGATAGAGCAAAAACAAAAACCAAGTAATTTCGAGAGGGTTTGTTTATAAACTAACAAGTCAATGGAAGAGGAGCGGCGGGCGGGATGTTTAATAGAAAAGATGGGTGTTTTGAGTTATGTGGATTCTCACCCACTTACCATTTGCCACCTCGGACTAGTGATTTTTACTCGAAAGCGAATGCTTTGTTTCCAATTCAATCCATGATCATCCCACTAGTTCAACACTATGCAACTTACAGGATTTCCCAACACAAGAATGCCGTTGATACGATGAATCTACCAAAATGCCTTCTATGTTTTACAAGTAATTTCTACTACAAGAGAGAATTCAAGAAGAAACCTGAAAGTTATTTCTGCATTCACTCTGTAAAACTCTGAGATAGATTCCAAGAGAGACTATATATTAAGGTTTACAGGTCCAATTCACATTATTGAAACACTTGATTTACAAATGGAATGTTTAAATTCAAAAAGAATATTGTAAGATGATATCCTCATACACTCAAATCTGTTAAACAAAACTGCAGATTGCAAATGCTAACTATCATACACTAAAATACATGTTAACGGATTTTCAGCAACCACTGAACAAAGATACTGATGAAGGAGAATGTTCGTTTGAATCATAAAATACAATGATCTGACGAACTCTTTATCTTCTTCATTTACTCGTCCCCTGCTATAAAGTTTGGCTCTTCACCTTGGCAGAGGTACTCATCACACACCGATGCTAATCTCCAATCCTTTCTTAGCCGCAAGATATCCTCTGTGAAGGTAGATCCAGAGGCTCCAATGAACACGTTGGACATAGCACTGATTGTCTTATCCAGCATAGCTTCCACCTTCAATAAGAAAATTTAATTGATACATGTAAATCAAACCAAACAACTAGAATGACAAAATCATGCTGAGGTGCTCAATAATTAGATGATTTGAAATAAACAAAAGACATGCCATTTTCTAACATTTGGTACACATTTTTCTTAAAGGTGTCCTACTCATTGAAGATCAATTTATCCACAACTACGAAAAATGGACCTCCTTATTTGATTGATACACGATATACAAATAAATCCGTAAGTACCACATAGAGTGGTCGTAAAATCTCTCTAAGAAATGATCCTGCTTTTGTTGAATTTTAACTAAATGTGTATTCTTCGCTAGACAAAATTACTGAATATAAGAAATAAAAGTGACAAACGTGAGATCATAAAACAGGGTTAGTAAGAATCCTCTGCCAAGTCCTCTCATATACAGATAAAAAGAGTGGCACTATAATTTCACCTGAGCGTCATCCTCGACATGATGTCTATATAACAAGGCATCCCACTTTTCAGCTGAATTACGAGGAGGCCGTTGAACAAGTGGTACAGTCTTCCCATTCAGCACAACCAGTGACTGCAGTAAACCAGTTTCACTTTGTGCAGCATCTGTGGAAAGATAAATGACTGGTGCATTGATCCTTTCAATTACCCGAGTGATGCAATCCGCAGCTTGAGGGATGGGGTAAAAGCAACTTGGCTTTTTAGCGTTGCTGTCAAAATAAGCAAAAGCAAAAGCATTGTTGATGTCAAAGACAAATACATTCATAACGAAAATTGATAAATGCTAAACAAAAGCCTTGTGAGCCACAAGGCCAACATACAATTTACTCAATTGTAAGTTAACGTACATATGAAACACATACTGGCATAACATTATAATTTATAAGCTTAAATTTCAACCTCATGAAGTCATTGTATAGCAAAAGATTATTTAAATGGTTTCAACAACGGAAAACTTGTCTCAACAATCCATAAGGATCTTTTGGATCTGCCACACCTATCAAATCAGTTTCTCTATCTCTATGCTACCAAAACATGTAAACTTCACATCTTACAGCTCTAAAAGGCATAGGATATACAATGCAAAGTCATTTGATAAATTTGGGGTGTTAAGAAAGAGCAAAGTGACATGTACTACACTTCTAAGAGATCACCAGTTCAAAAATTGCAAGCTTCCTCCAAAAAGAGCACACAGCTGCCTTAACTTCAAAACCTAGGATCACTTACACAACCTATGTATTCAAGCTAGACCTTTCCACCCTTTTTCATATTGTGTCTATCAGTCTTTGCAATTATAAGAATTACAAGTCTTTCACAGCATACAACAATGGAAAAGCATCAAATGTACTTTCATATAGACACAACATGAACCATCCTAACTCTAATTGTGGACAAACTATGCAATTAACTATTCACAAGAATTAGGCAGCTATAAGCCATACACTTCCAAAACACTAATCATAAACTTAATACAGAAATTATTTTTCACTAGAATATAGAAAACATAAATGAATAGCTGAAAGATAAAAAGAAATACATAAACATACCAGAATTTCAAAAATCCATGCCTCCAAAAATGAAGAGCAACGAAATTACTGGCATAGCATTATAAGCTTAATTGCAAACCTCATGCGGTGTTTTCAGAGTAAAAGACTATTTAAATGGTTCAGCCAACTAACAAGGAAAACTTGTCACACAGTCCATAAGGATCTTTTGGATCTGTCACACACTCACAAGCCACACCTATCAAATCCTCTATCTGTGTGCTACAAAAACATGTAAACTTCACATCATACAGCTCTAGAAGGCATGGTATAAAAAATGCAAAGTCATTTGAAGATTTGACAAGTTATGTGAAGAGCAAAGCCACATGTAGTATACGTTTAAGAGATCACCAGTTCAAAGATTGGAAGCTTCCCTCAAAATGAGCATACAGCTGCCTTAACTTCAAAACCTAGGATCACTAATACAACCTATGTATTCAACACCCTTTTTCATATTTTGTCTATCAGTCTTTGCAATCATAAGAATTACAAGTCTTTAACAGCATACAACAATGGAGAAGCATCAAATGTACTTCCATATAGGCATAACATGAACCATCCTACCTCTAATTGTGGACAAACTATGCAATCAACTATTCACAAAAATTTGGCAGCTATAAGTCATAACACTAATCATAAACTTATACACATAATTTGTCGCTACAATATAGCAAAAATAGGGCAATTAAAAGATTAAAAGAAATACATAAACATACCAGAACTTCAAAAATCCATGCCTCCGAAAATGAAGAGCAACGAAATTACTCCCCAAGAAGGTCTGAATAAAGCGTTGAGCGGTAAGCATAATAATCTTACTGGGTTCAATCAAAGTCTTGCACTTGTGAGCAATGGGACCACCCGGCTGCACAACCCATTCTTGCTCAACATTAGCGAAAAACACATCCCCAATCGCGATAACATCATCATCAGTCTTAAACTTCGCCTCAACATCTTGAACTGTCTTTTTACTTGGCTTCTTAATATCCTCCTTCCAAGCATTCTCAATTTTCCCCACAGACACTCCCAACTGTTGTTTCAACTTCTTGATATGCTCATCGTCAATATAACAGGGCTGTGGCGACGAGAAGTAACAGAGAAACCTATCAATGTTGACATGATTCTTCCTCATTTCCGCAAACTCTTCGAAAGACACCACTACTTTTCTACCCAAACAATCATTTATATGTTCAATGTCTAATACTCTACTGTACTGATAATCAACCTTGTAACTAGGAATCACCAACACACGGCCCAACAAGGCCGCGAAAAACATATGCTTTTCTAAACAAATCAAGTGGTTTGACATTTGTCCCGACAGACATATAGCGAATAGGAACTTGTCCGATTTCGGCTTCCATTCGATAGTTCGCTTGTTTGCAACCACAGAAACGGCCTTTCTACAGGTTTCGAGACCAAAATTGGAGCCAATTGTGTCACCGCTTTCGGACAAGTTGGAATTTTGATGTGGAGACAAGAGGACTTGCTGGATCTGCTTGTTGATCGAAATCTGATTGAGCAGAGCCGATTTGGCGTCTCGAAAGAATGGAGTAGTATCGGTGTTGTTAGAGAATGATTGGTTCCAGAGAGCGAAGAGCTGAGACTGTTGTTGTTTGAGAAGAGAGAGGGCGCGTAGCTCGGACTCGCGCATGCGGTCGGTGACGGAGTCGAAGGTGAAAGAGGAGACATTTGCAGAGAAGAGGGAGCGGATGTCGGCGGAGAAGTAAACGAGGACGATGAAGAGAGGGAGGAAGATAGCAAAGAGGAACCTTTTGTTGAAGACGAAACGACGTCGTTGTCGTGAAGAAGGGGAGTTGTTGTCGAAGTGTTGAATGTCGAATGTGGAAGGGTGGTGGTCGGAGGAAGGGAGGTGGTGGTCGTGTTTGGTGTCGTTTTGATGGATCAAAGTCTCGCGATCTTCGTCGTCGTCCGATGAATCTCTCTCCATTTCTTCTGTTTGTGTTGCTTGACTGTGGAATTTTGGAATAAATAAAAGTGTAATTTGGTGAGTTAGTTAAGTGACTTAGTGAGAGCATGTGGTGGCGGTGGTTGTGGTGGTTAAGACTTGAGATGAGAGATCTAGCGGACTAACTCTTTCAGATGATTTTAGTAAATTATTAATCCAAATTATTATTACTGTGGTAGTAAAAAAAAAAAAGACCTTTGGGCCCAACGGTTAAGGCCCAAAGCCTTTGTACCAGATCCAGTTTAAGCCCACACAAAGTGAGTCGACCCAAGACCTATATCAATTTAAAAACTTAGCTATTAGAAGACCAAGTCAAAACTTCAGTTACAACAGTGGGTAATGTTCGAATCAAAGGAGGGATTCTCTCCAAAAATCCCTCACACAATCAAACCTGATCAGATGATTGTTAGATGAATAAAACCTCCTCTGATTACAAAACGGTCTGAAAAATCTCTACTAAGAACAAATCTATTTACATCTTGAAAATCTATTCATTGTTATTCCGGCCACCGGAATTCAACTTGATTCATAGTCACGATTCAAGTATAGCAATCGTTCAGTCCAAGTATCCCTAAGGCTAAGAATTCGCCCCCATTTTTATTGTTCTTTATCTTTGTCTTCCCCCGTTCTTATTCTTTTACAAGTACAATAAGAAGACAACGTGTTTCATTTGACAGACTAAATCTTGTGCAGGTTTATAGAAAAGACGACATCCTCTGTTCGATGGACAAAATTAATCCAATTTAATATTTTAATTTCCTATTATTTCATACATTATTACCTAATTTAGTATGTATTATATATATAATTTTTTTTTTTTTTAGATTTCATTGAAACGAACTAAAATAAATATTGAACTCTTATAGCGGCTACCTACATGGTTATATCATTTATTTTGTTAGGTTAATTCTTAATATGATTTTGATAAATTTATTTTATTAGTTTATTATTTAAATTTTGTTCAAAATTATTATAAGTTAATTTGGTTTAACATGAATATTATAAAATTAAGTTATAAGAATGTAAATAATTGTGATTTAAATATATCAATGGTATAATGATATTTTAATTAAGTTATTGAAATTTATATTTTATAAGCGGGAACTATTAAAATATTATTTTCAGTTATGTATACAATTAAAATAGACATAGGTTTTGCAACAAAATAAAAGATGTTTTCTCATACACTCTTTAATTATGTAATTGAAATGAAAATTATAAAGAAAATTAAATTGATTCGATTATAAATAATTTTCTAGATATAAAATAAACATATTACATTTTAATCGGTTAATATCTATTTTATTTATTTATTTTTATCGTTACTTTATATATATATATAAAGCATTGATGAGATGATCATTTTGCAACAAAGCCAACTGGTTTTAGTCTAAAAATCAAAATTAATTTACACATTCTTCCAAGTTCCAATTGTTCAATTTAGTTTCAATAGACAAATAGAAAGCTATAGAATGTGTTTGTAAATGATATTAAGTTTTCACAAAAAATAAATTGCTCTTAAAATTTAAAAATAAGAAAATTGTAAAACTCTGTAACCAAAACTTTCTTAAACCAACACAAACCTAACATGTTATGTCATTTACCGACAACCCATGTAGGACAAATGGACAATGGTCTTTTGAGTTTCATGACTTTATATTGGAAGATATAATTACCATTTTAAGTTTTTAACTACAAATATCAAATAAAAGGACACCAAGCAATTTTCTTATTCACAGGAAACATAAAGAAACCATTCCTCTCTTTATCTTGCAAAACATCTCCAACACAACCAGCTTGCCAGAAAAATAATTATTTGAGATATGGGTAAATAGATTAAAAAAAAAAAAAATCACCAAAATTTCGACATTTTTACAATTTTTTTTTTTTTCCTATTGATATCACCATAAATATGAATATATTGCTGAAATTTCGAAGAATATTATCCATAGTTAATTCTATAAACATAGTGAATGTTAGGGCACGTCCTATATAGGGCCGGCCCTAGGGTTAGACCCATAAGGAAACCGTCTAAAGCCTCCAACAGTAAAGGAGCCCCAAATTTCAAAATTTCAATTTGAAATTTTTTTTTTTTTTTTTTATAATGGTTCTATGAATATAAGGCTGGAGACCCATATATGTTTTTTTAAACAAATATAGCCGACGATTATAATTAGGATTTTAGCTTCATGATCCCACAGTGCTCTTTGGCCATTCAAAAGAGATTATTTTTAGTATCAGCTGGGTTGGTAGTTCCTAATAAACCCTTGCAAGTAAAAGCCCTGAAGTTCTTTATCTTTTGCTTTGGGTTGTGGTTTCATGCTTGCTGCTCCTTTAAAAACCCCGAAATATACTTTCAAATTCATCCCTAACGTTTCCACTGCCATAAAGCAGTTAAGAGGGCATAAGAACGCCACCCATAAAGGAAAATAACAAGAACTTGACCCGAGGAAAACCATTCAAACAGATGAACTAGAGGGAAGATGTTTAGGTTCATCAAATGTGAGCAATCAGCAGGACTATTTCTTTCCTACACTGCATATTGAACCTTAAGTGTACCAAATCAAATATATAAGAGCTTATCCAATCCTCATCTCCTCAACAATTAATAGTTATCTAAAGAAAATTTTCCATTAACAGTAGTCACTCTCTCACTCTCAAACACCCATCCATTAAAGAAACGGAAAGCTTACATTTTTATCCATAAATCAGTTACATCCTATGAAATTCCTATCAAAAGAGCAGACTTTCTTCACCTTACAAGTGTTTAAACGAAAACCACCTAAGATTAAAAAGCAAAATCTACAAGTACATTAATAAAAGTCCATATCAACTGTAAGTAGTAAGCAGTACCATTCCAAAACCAAACAAAAGAGCACTACCAGTAGCACAAGAATGCAGATTTGGGTGAAGAAGACTAGCACATGCGAATCTCTTGCATCTAAACAGAGCAAAAAAAAAAAGAGACAGATAAGGAAATAGATCAGGAAGTACTGACCGTCTGATGGATCTGTAGCACCATTGATGCAACTGGGTTTCCATCCCAGAATGTAAACTGTCAACAACACCAACACAAACACACTACTCCAGTTCTCCACCATCTCTCTCTCTCCCAACCAAAAATTGTCACACCCAGAAAGCCAAAAAAAGCTTAGCGAGTCCCAAGCACTTTTTTTTCCTAGATTGATTAGCGAGTCACATAAAATAAAGCATTAGATTTTAACTTCAATGTTGCTACCCAAGGCACTCATCGGGGATTAAATACTACAAATTGTACACAATACAGAGGATGACATCTCTTTTCATGAGATTCTAAGAAAGACAATTCAATTAAACGTCATCACTAGTATCAATTTTTCACATTAATATGCTCATAGTTGCTTCAAGAGAATGAACGTGCTCTTTTTTATTTATTAGAAAATAAAATGTCATATATTTTTTCAAGGAGGGTCATATGTTTTTCTTTCTTTTCCTTAAATAAAAGTCATTCAAAGTCTTTAGTAGGAATAAAAAAGGAACCGTAAGGTTTGATATAACTAAAAGTCATTCAAAATCAATGACATTTTAAAGTCATTCAAATCATTGACATTTTGAATACTTCCGAACTTTTATAGATCATGATCGAATACCTCATAACTTTAATAGCCTTTTTAAAAGTCTTTAAAAGTCATGATTGAATGTCTTTTGACTTTTATAGAGTCTATATTAAATACATTAAAACTTTTTAATTTCATAGAAGTCTTTAAAAGTTTAGATAGAATACATAAATATGTCAGTAGGGAAGTGTCAATTGCACCACTCATTTGAAATTAGTTTTTAAAAGAGTATCTAGAGTTTAAAAAAATAGAAAAGGTTTCTAATGATATATGTTAATATCCAATCATTAATAGGAATTTTTTTTTTTTTTCACAAAAGATTAAAATAGAAAACTAATTAATAATTATTAGTGAGTGTACTTCGAAACTATTTAGTCTTCTTTGAAATTTTACTTAAAAGTATTATTGGATTTTAAAAAGCATACTAATTTGGGGCTCTACCAAAAAGCATACGACACAATCAATAAGTGAGTCTTTACCCGCACTCCAAGCAAGTAGGTATCGACAAACACAACGACTTAATCAATTGGATCCATCGAAGCATTTTCCTCTAGGCAGAATGAGGCTCTCATTGAGAGATCTATTAATGATTGTGCCACCCCTCTTTTTGAAGAGTGCAAATATCACCGCTCTATAAAGAAACAGCCTTGAATGGTTAGGATGGCAGGGGCTGTGAAGTATTTGTTCATATCAAAGATTCAAGGCAAAAAGGCTTCATTCCTATGTAGCACGGACACTCCTCCATAGGCACAAAGCCCATGGCGGACGCATATCCGTGTCCGACACTCATAGGACAAGGCTGGATACATGTTTGACACGTTAAAAAAGTGACTATTGACTTTTTTCGAAAGTCAACGGAGGGGACATGCGGAGGACACGGCTAAGACACACGAATGACACGTCAGGATAGTTTTACAATTATTTTTTAAAAACAACGGGGTCAAAATCAAATTATTCAAACATTATAGGTTACAAGTTTATTTATTTATTTATTTATTATTATTATTATTATTTTAATGTTTTATTTGGATTATAGAATATGTTATATGTGACAATATTTATGTTTGTTTTTAATGTTATTGAATTATGGAAACTTGTTGCTTGTGTTTTATTGAATTATTCATTTATATATTATTATTTTAAAAATATAAAAATATATTATTTTAATTATTGTATCCGTATCCTAGTTTTTAGAGATTTTTCATATCCCCGTATCGTATCGTGTCACCGTGTCCGTATCTGTACAGCATAGCTTCATTCTGATTCCTACCTTATTACACATGCTTTTATTTTGTTTGCCCAAATGAATAATTTTGTAATTCCTATCTTATTAAAAATTGGAAAAGCAACATTTACAACATCAAGTTATGTTTTCCTGATAATCATTTTGTGTTTGTAGTTTCAAAAAAAAAAAAAAAAAAAAACTTTTTATGTTTGTGTATGTTTTCATCATTTCATGTTTTTTTTTTTTTTTCTTTTTTGAAAAGAATTTTCATGTGTTTGCATTACTATTAGTTATTATTTTTCTAATCAAATTTGTACATGCAATCCACTATTGCATATAGATTAGTATGTTAAGCGATGACATATCTAGAATACAGCTTGAGTTGATTCCGATGATTCAAGAAATAGTTTTGCAGTGATTTATCATTCTCTTCTTACCCTCAATAGAAGATTTTGGCTCTTAACTTTCATCATTACTAATTGGTAAGGTTTTGTGCAATTTAGAATGTTATTGCTGTTATATATATATATATATATATATAAATATTTAAGTCAGTGTACACTGATATAATTTTATCAGTTTTGATTTAAAGTGTATGCACTTGTAAAAACTTCTCCATAATTAGTGGTCTATATACATTGATATTGATGTAGTTACATCAGTACCTGATGTGAACGGGATCGGATATATATACAATTTTTCTATTATCAGTTTGTCCTGAAAGAATGTGGACCATTAGGTTTATATATTTTGACTCAAAGTGTATGTACTTGTTAAAACTTCTCCATAATCTATGGTCCACATTCTTCGTCTTGATATAAAAGAACTGATAGTAGAAAGATTATATATATATATGTGTGTGTGTGTGTGTTAACTTTCAATTATGCTGCACCTTACATTGAAATTTTTTGAAATGACAAATATCCGTTCTGAATGAAGTTTTTTATGAGCTATGGGGTTATTATAGTGATTTTTTGAGATTATTAATGAATAAAAAAACGAGTGGTGCTATTGGCACACCCCCTATTGATCTATTTATGATTTATTTTTTTAATTATTTAGTATTTTTTTTCTTTATTAAAATTACTAAAAGAGACATACAATTAAAGGTAAAAAAAAAAAAAATCTATAAAGTAAATCTAATACAACCTCATATTCCTTAAAAAAAAAAAAAAAAAAAAAAAAAAACCAAAGTTCTTTTCATCCTTTTCTTGAAATATATATATATATATATATATATATATTTTCATAACTCTCAAACCTTAAAAATACTTGCACTAGATCCTATTTAAACAATAAATCAAACACTTGGGGTGCATTGGACAAATAAGATATTGATTATTATTTAATCTCATTACTCTTTTAGAATCTGAAAGTGAAATGATGATAACCAAAACATTTGCTCTTTGTTTCTTGTTTCGTTTTGTTCGTGGGCTATTTCGTTTTTTTATCTATGTGTTTTCTCTTGGACTGCTCTTTTCTTAAGGCTGTTTGCTTGTTCTTTGTCTTGTGACTTTCTGACCTTTTATATAAGTTTGATGTTAAAAAAAAAATAAAAACACTAAAAAAGAAATAAAAAGAAATAAAAAGAAAGAAAAAAAATTCGTTCATGGGAGGTAAGAGAAAAATGAGACTAGAGATAGAAATATCTGAGATAAATAGAGATATTAAAGATGAGGTTTATTAAGTTTAAAAAATAAATAAAATGGTAGTTTTAAAAATAAATAAAATAAATTAATAAAAATATTTAACTTTATTTAATTAAATCAAAATTTAAACATCGGGTATAAATAGATCGATAAGAAGAAATAACACTTCTTTAAAAAAAAACTCATGGTAAGTTTTGCGTAGTATTGTTGGAGCCAACAAGAATATCAATAGGTAAACCGATAACAACCCAACCCATTACACGTCCTCGAATATCCCAAGTTTGAGTTGCCTAATGACCCGTTAACACATCCCCAGCTTTGAGTGGTTGCATCACAGGTAATATATAAAAAAAGAATTGAGGAAAATAAATAACAAATAATTGTAAAAACAACAACCCTGTAGTACATAGGTGGTGAGTGGTGACTAAACTGAACTAGTTCTAACATTGAATGTTGAAATTACAGCAAGATTCTACATTGGTTTACAAGCACTAACAACATGCTTCAACTACACAAGTATCAACCAAAAGCTCTATGGTATTGCATCAACAAAATCAAGCTTATGACTGAGCTAGGTGGGTGTGGGGCAAAATTTAGTCTGCTACGGAGCTCGGATGGAAATTGTGCATCAAGTTCCTGGCGTTGTATCAACATACATGTGTATTATCTATGCTTCTTCTGTCACTTCAACTAACTTCCCACGTATCCATTTTTTGGTTACAGCTTTTGCTGGAGGTTGTGGTATTGCTTCTTCTGCGTTGTGGACTTTCATTCCATTGAGTTGAGGATTCTTACCACATTTGATGTTTCCATTTGCCTCTGGTTGGTCAAGTTGGATGGTTGAATCTGATTGCTCTATTAGGCTCTCCCAGTTCAGCATTGGCAGACTATATCCGTTTGAGTTTGCAGGAACAAGTTCCTCACCATTCAGTATATCTGGCAAGGTTAAATTACCAAAGCTGAAATCCTCGTATTTACTTGGTGCTAACGTTTGGCTTCCGTTTACTTTTATATGCTCTTCTTGGTCCAAACTTCTAATTTCTGTTTCTTCTTCCTTCTTGACCTGGCTAGCCATTTCAGCTGAGACAGCAGAAGGGTATCCTTCACATTCATTGTTGGATGCAAGACTCGTCTCTATGGATTCAATTGATTGAATTGCTTCAGCTATAAGCTTTCTGGTTTCAATGAGGGAAGCTCGAGCAATAGGGCTCTTTGTCGCAGCAACCTCTAGGGCTTTTGCTGCCTTCTCAGCTTCAGCAATTAGTAGCCTGCAGAATGTCATATAGCATAAGCATGAATTCTCTTTATGGATGATAGTCTAATATGATGGTGGAAAACAAATGTTGTGTTTTCCACAACATTACTCTGAAACTTCAGACAACCTGAGGCTGGAAGGGGGTATAGCTTGCATATAAACTATAACAATTTTGTGTTTTCTTATTGCAACAATTATCCTTGACAAAGGCTTAACATCAAGTTAGTTTAACTTTTCAAAGCAATGTAATTAAACCAACCATCTAAATTGCTTAAAATGATTGAGAAGGTCCCTTTTTTTTGTTCATTTTCAAGTTATACACTAGTGCCAATATAAGCAAAGGCATTTATAGATATACTGACCTTGCTCGTTCAATGGCTTCTGTTTTCTTGGATTCTGCAGCTGCTCTTTGTGCTCTAATGTTCTTTATCATCTCCAGCTTGGAACTTGCTGAAGGATCTTTGTAAAGGGGTGTATTACTTCTTTGCAATCTCAACCTCTCAATTCGGTTTGAAGACTCACTCCGAGAACTGTTTGTATCAACATCTTTTCTCTTAAAGGGACTTTGAGTTCTGGACTGTGTACTGCCACTTGGCTTTCTCCTTGGCTTTCTTTCAGCTCCAAGTGGGATGCGATGATATTTTGCCAGACCAGAGGTAACCCGTTCACGATATTCCTTTGGGAAATAGAAGAATAAATTATCAGAACAAAAATTAGACCACTTGTGATAAGCCACAAAACTAAAATGGTCACTAATCTATATCAGCATGAACATGAACCACAAACAGAGAAATGCCAAATAAATGAGTTTTTAACCAGGTTCAAGGGAGACTCTAGAAGTGCATAAATCACATTAGTCAGGCATGCTCAAACATAATCCAGATGCTGGCCAGGATATGCCTTGAAAACATAATTGTGGATTTAGAGCAAACTTGGAGATTGAATAGGAATAGTTCCCTGAGCCATGTTCACCAGATAGGAATAGGTTTGACAGGAGCAGATTCCTTTTTTCTTATTCTCAATGATTTATTGGTCATTCCTTATGATTTCTTTTCATGTTCTCTTCAACTGTGTTCAGAGTATATTATTACATCAACCCTTAAACCCAATTGATATGCATAAGGCAAATAGGAACACGCCAAAATTAGTATCATACAATTTACTGAATTAAAGCACTGTAAAATATTACTATAAGAACTTACAGGATCAGCCCATTTGGCAGCAATTGCATCAGCAATTTTCCTCCGTTGTTCAGGGGACTTTGGTGCTCGCTTGCTCCCCTTAGGCCTAGGCATTGATTTCCTCAGTTCAACACTCTCCAACCACTCCCTTGTAAGCTGTTCACCCAAGATCTTATAAGAATCCCATTGCAACTCTACCTCACTAGCAAAACCCCTTCTAGAAGCCTCTGCAATCAAGTTCTGCCACTCAAAATAGCAATTCTCCTGCACCATCAGCTTCTCCCGGCGTTTTTCCCATCCCATTCGCACTCCAAACCCAATTTTCTTCCTAGTTTCTTCGCTGTAAGATCATTATGGAGAAGTATTCGTTCAGAGATACGAGGAAAATTGAAAATCTCAAGATATCACTACTCAGTTGCACTATGAAAACATTGTATACAAGCAAATCTTGAACTTATATCAACTATCAAGGTTCTCTAAACGCTATCATTAGTAAATAAGATGGTAACCATAAAACTAAAACTCAAATGTGATAAAATTGCTTAATACGCACCTTTGAGCATGTCCAAGGTTAATTAACTTCATCTTGACCTGCACAGCCAAATTATTGTGTGTGAATAAACTATTTTTATGCATCCAAATGAGGTTAGACATAAAAACCATGAAATAAAGGAACCCTTTCGCTCTCACCTCATCGCGTACCTAATCTGTCAGCCACATAACAAGTACATAACAAATTAATGGATCCTTTAAATTGGATCATAAATACCATGTCCTAACTGGTAAATGGAGAATCAGAAAAGTGAAAAAAAGCAACTTGCAATGGTACTGCAAACGGTGAGAACTCATTTTTGGATGAAACCAAACTTAGCTAGTAAATTAAAGATTTAACTCAAAATCAATACAAAATAAAATCTCTTTATAAATTTTTTTTTACTAGATTATTGATGAGATTTTAATTACACTGGTACATCATATTAAATACTAAGTTAGCTCAAACATTATCAATATGCTGAGAGCCAAGAAAGAACTTCAAGAATCAGTTTACGCAGCAAGTTATGAACCATTGAAAGCTGTGGAGCTGAGCGAGTTTTGTGACTGAAATTCAGATAGTTTATGTCTATCAATATAAGGGAGCTGCGTGTGCAATGTCAATTAGTAAAGAGTTTATGGATCACCAATTATGCTGGTGGTGTTTGGAACAGACCATGAAGCTTTACTATCTCAGACTAATGACCTAAGTTTCCCAGTAGACCTTCATCCATCCATGGTAGCATTCCCCAGTACACAGACCAAAATAAAAGACTAACTAAAGAAAGGATCTATATATAAGGAACAGTGGCTGAATGATTATATTCTAAACATTCCATACCGAGCAAAAACGAAAAAAATATTCTTACATGACAATCACCTTAGGATCCTGCATAGCAATCTTTGTTCTCTCTCTAATCTTCCTAAGGGTTTCTGAAACAAACAAAAGATTCAAAGTGAATGTCATAAAAAAAAAGTTTGATAATGTAAGAATCAAACATCATGGGTATGTAGCTACCAGCACTATGCTTCCTTCCTTTGTTCCATGGCTTGTTCCCTTTATTTGCTTTAGAAATTCTCATCCGTCTCAACCGTTCTCTCTCATCAACTTCCTCAGAGTCTCCAACAGTTGGAAGACCTGGACCCACATCTGGAAGTGGATTCTTTTGCTTGTATTCCTTTCGAACCAAACTCTTTGGTTCAACGGTAGCAACCGCTGTGATCAGGAGTTTACCTCTTTGGGAAGAATTAAAATTGGGTTTCTTAGGGAAGTGGAAGGATTTGTAAGCAAAGCAAAGCCTCTTTTCATATCCAAAAGCAAATTTATTTGACAAAACGTTAGCATGAATAAGGATTTGAGCCCTTGATGGACCCAGATGATTTTGCAAACAAGGCTGAGCAGTAGCAATATCTGCTAACAATTAAACAAGAACCAGTGAAACACATTAGCAACCTAGAACCACCCATAACCACACAAAACACCTCAAACAAGACTACTTAGACAAAAGCTTTATAAATCTAGAAACTAAAGCTAGGAGCTTTATTCTTGTGCTGTAAACGAAGCAAGCAAAAAAAAAAAAAAAAAAAAAATGGGGGCTTTAATTTACAAATTTAAATAATGTAAGAGGATGCAAAATGAATAATTTAGCGAATATCTTGGAAGAAAAGACTAGAAAGCTAACATGTAATAGAGTTGCAACTTAAAACAAGATAAGAAGAAGAAGAAGAAGAGGAAGAAAGAGAGTACCTAATAAAGGCATGGATGGGAGCTCATTCAAGCAACAAACAAGTCCGGGTCCGAAGAAATTGAAGTCCACTGAGTTTTACTAAAAGAAAAGCATAGTATTTGGTATTTGTATAGAGAGAGAAGGAGTGGAGATAGGTGTGAGAAAGTGGAGATACTGTAATGGAGAAGAATACCAGAAGGTTGAGAGGGAGAGAGAGAGAGAACCACAAAAAACAGAGAGATACTTTGGTTCAATGTCTGCTGGATAACGAATGTCGTGAACACAACAACATGACAGCCCATTTTATGACCCAAATATATATCTTTGTGGGCTACTACTTTATTAGCCCAACTCACAACTTCTTTGTTTGTTTATTTTTGTATAATAAGCCTCAACGTGTATAGACATAGAAAACCTGTCTGCCAGTGATAGAGAGAGACGATAGCTACGAGAAAACATTACATGTCTGGTACGGATAACTACTCCGATGATAATAGAGAAGAGAAGAAGTCTCTCTCCCATACTTGCATACTTGCATTTTCATGTGTAAAATGAAGAGAGATGCATAACTACCTCAACTCACCTTATTTGAGATGCATTAATATTATAGATAGGGATGTCAATGGTACGGGTCGGGTACGGGTTTTCCAATACCATCCCTAATACCAATTAGTATGAGAAATACCATCTCCTATGAATACCCGTCTTAAAAGAAACGGTGCGGGTATGAGGATTCCTCATTAGGGGATCGGTTTTTTACCTTATACCATTTTTATCCCATTAATGTATTTTTTTTAATGACTTTTTAATAAAGATCATATAAATATTATTTAATAATATGAAAAAAATAGTGTGGGGTATATTATATATAATGATATGGAATGAAGTGATGTTTCAATGGAGGGAAAAAAATAAGAAAAAATGAGAGGAAAAATTATGTTAGTCAGAGGGAAAAAAAAAAATAATTATGTTTTCTGAAGACAGTAGTTATGGTAATTATTTTTTAAAAAGTTAATTCCAATACTAATTAAGTGCTTTGAATATATATATATATATATATATTGATAACGGGATACAGGGACGGGACGGGGATTTGAAATCCTGTAACCGTACCGAAATTAAATCGGGTATTAAAAAAAATACCGACCCCATACTACAACATGACAGCCCATTTTATGACCCAAATATATATCTTTGTGGGCTACTACTTTATTAGCCCAACTCACAACTGCCTTCTTTGTTTGTTTATTTTTGTATAATCAAGCCTCAATGTGTATGGATAGAAAAAACCTGCCTGCCAGTGATAAAGAGAGACGATAGCTACGAGAAAACATTACATGTCTGGTACGGATAACTACTCCGGTGATAATAGGGAAGAGAAGAAGTCTCTCTCCCATACTTGCATACTTGCATTTTCATGTATAAAATGAAGAGTGATGCATAACTACCTCAACTCACCTTATTTGAGATGCATTAATACTATAGATAGGGATGTCAATGGTACGGGTCGGGTACGAGTTTTCCAATACCATCCCTAACACCAATTAGTATGAGAAATACCATCCCCTATGAATACCCATCTTAAAAGAAATGGTGCGGGCATGGGGATTCCTCATTAGGGGATCGGTTTTTTACCTTATACCATTCTTATCCCATTAGTGTATTTATTTTAATGACTTTTTAATAATGATCATATAAATATTATTGAATAATATGAAAATAATAGTGTGGGGTATATTATATATAATAATATGGAATGGAGTGATGTTTCAATTGAAGGAAAAAAATGGGAAAAAATGAAAGGGAAAATTATGTTAGTTAGAGGGAAAAAAAATGAAGGAAAATTATGTTTTCTGAAGACAGTAGTTATGGTAATTATTTTTTTAAAAGTTAATTCCAATACTAATTAAGTGCTTTGAATATATATAAATATAAATATATATATATATATATATTGATAACGGCATACGGGGATGGGAAGAGACGGGGATTTGAAATCCCGTAACCGTATCGAAATTAAATCGGGTATTAAAAAAAATACCGACCCCATACTACAACTTAATTGGTACGGTTAAACCCGTCCCTAACGGATCGGGTCCCCAAACCAATGGATAATTTTGACATCACTAATTATAGATTTTTCTCAATGATCACACATCATCACCATCATCATCATCACGATCACGGTTAAACCCGCCCCTAACGGGTCAGGTCCCCAGACCAATGGGTAATTTTGACATCGCTAATTACAGATTTTTCTCAGTGATCACACATTATTCAAGATAAGTAATTCGAATAAAGATATAAACAAAATAGCATTAATATAGCGAAGCAAAGGAATCAGCTGCCTGGATGATATTCCTCCACCTGTGAGACTGTATATAATCGACAATGGTGTGGACAGATTTATATTAGCAATTTAAGTAAACAATTGCATTTCTTGGATGATCACCTTTATATTACAAAAAGAGTCAAGGGAATCAAACTGCAATTCAGTTTTGACACAATCCGATTCTGATCAATCAAAAGAGCTCCTTCCATTATATAAATTATTAACATATATATATATATATAGAAACAACTAATCCGGTATCATATAAACACAGCAAAGGACTAACTAATAAAAAGCTGATGACTCTCATCACAAATAAAAACCATACTTTGTTGGGTTGCCTCTTGTCATCAAAACAGAGAAAAAGCACGGATTTGAAGAGACATTTTTCACATGTAGTCATTTGTATCCGGGTTGTTGTCACCACGCGGGGTTGATCCTCCTTGGTCACTTCCGACTGTTCTTTTGCTCATATTAGCTCGCTGCACTAACCGAACCAATGCTTGAACCACTTCTGACATGGGTGGTCGAAACTCAGGTTCAGGCTGATGTCACACAGTGGATTAAGGAATCAGAACCTCATTAAAATAGTTTAAAAAATAGGAATAAAATTCTAGTAATGCTATTCTCCAAGTTGTAACTTATACGTTACCTGGACACAAAGAGCAATGACATCAGCAAACCGAGAGAGAGATTTGACGGGATAAAGCCCTTTGAGTGCTGGATCAACCATTTTAGCAAGGGCATCAATGTCATGGAGCTGAGGTGTTGCCCATCGAACCAAAGATTGCTCAGTCCTTAGCCTCGAGCTGCCAAATATATCCACATGATAATTAATAATTAAACAGATGGCAGAATAGTTACAATATATACTGAGATTGAAACATTGTTAGTACATGGATACTTCACCTATCAAATGGTTTACGTCCAGTCAGAAGCTCCAACATGACAACCCCAAAACTGTAGACATCACTCTTTAAAGTGTACTGACCAGACATGGCAACCTCAGGGGCACTATATCCAGATCCTGCATTATTATTCAGCAACTGCATACAAAAGACTTACAAGTTTTAGCATGAACCAGAAATAACTCAAGATGTTGAAACTAGAAGAACTTGCGTACAAGAACATAAAGGTGGGGGACAGAAATGTTGTAGTCGATTTTCGTATCAGATTTAAAATTTACCTGATCTGCATTAGGTATAAAGCTTGCCAGGCCGGAGTCAGAAAGGTGAGGATTGAGCTCAGCGTCCAGTAATATATTGGCCGACTTAATATTTTTGTCTATTATTGATGGTGAGCAAACTTCATGCAGGTACCTGAAAATTCCTTCCATGAGCAATCTTGAAGTCTTGAACACACAGCTTATATATTGAAAGAAAACTGATTATTAATTATCAACTTACTCCAAAGCACGTGCAGTTCCCAGAGCAATCTTCACACGTGAGTTCCATATCAGCGGCTTATTGTATTCATCTGATAGGTGGAGGAAGTCATGCAGTGAACCATTTTTGTGGTACTCATATACTAGAAGGTGTTGCCCATACTCTGAACAATAACCCACCAGCTCCATCACATTTGGGTGATTCAACTGGGATATGTTTGAAACTATCTCTATAAAATCATCAGACAGTTCACTGGGAAGAGCAGATGAATCTATTTTCTTCACAGCAAGAACCTATGAACATTGTTAAGAAGCTACAAGTCAAACAATTGAATGTACTTGGCTACTTGAGCAATAAAAAATTAAAACAGAAAGTCATACATTAATTCATACAGAATTCACAGAATGATATTCAGTAAAGAAATTTTATGTACAAGATGTATAATAACACTTTCTATTTGTTAATATTTAATTTCTTTAGACTTTCCCCTAATCTTTACCTTAATCGTGAATGAATATGTTTTTCAACACACACACACAAAAAAAAAAAAAAAAAAAAAAAAAAAAAAGGAAAAGAAAGAAAGAATAGAGAGAACTCAGTCTGGAATATGAATAAAAAAGGATGACAGTCAAGAGGAAGTTAGTTTCTGATCCCCATACAGAAATGACAAATCACAATGGATTTAATAGGTGAGAAAAGCACACCTTTCCATCATCAAATTGAGCTCGATAAACACGTCCAAAAGTGCCCTCACCAAGAAGGTTTTCAATGCTGAAACTTCCGGTAGCCATCTGCAGGTCGGCTATTGAATATGATGTCACATTCGTAGGAGCTATAACAGCTTTCTTGACAACAATGGGCTTGTTAGAAAAATCCTCTTCATCTAATGATTTATGACGATCGCTTGGTGGAGGACGTAAATTTATGGAGGCAGAAGTGTCAAACTTCTTCGTGTTGATTGTGGAGGAAGTCTGTACAGATTTCATTTCTGCTATACAGTGTTATAACAAAGCAAAATTAAGAGCCAAAATTACGAGAGAAATATATTCCTTCAACACTCATGGAATTCAAGGCAAAGAAACAAGCTAGAATAGTCATGAACCGGTCAAATCAACGAAGTGGGTATCAACATGATAGCCTAGAATTTGAAGTTAAATAAAGTCTAAATATGCTTACCCTAAAACAATGACTTTTAAATAAGTGCATATAAAAGGTTTATTACAATATAATTGGCATCCCAAACAAATTATATTATGTTTAAGTTTCTTATAAGGACATCTAAGTGATTGGTGTTATAATCTATATATTTCTGGAGAAAAGCCCAAAAGATGGCACAACCCTGGTAGACAGAACATCACCAAAAAAGAGGAAATAAACACTAATTCCTAAAACATAAAGAAGCTAAGAACTTCCAAGAAGGAACCGGAAACATAAGCATGAATTAAACTTCTCAAAACCCGTCTCCTCAACATGAAGCCACTGCCATTCAAGCAAACATATTTTGTTCCCTTACCTACTCCACTCCAGCTCTTCAACTCACAAGTCTGCATATCTCAAACTCTAAGTTCTCTCTCTATCTTGGTTATGGGTTTAACCATTAGCATTGCAAATGATCATATTCTAAAGCTAACTCATAAAATGGTATTAATCAACTCAATAGGAAAAAAAAATAGTAGAGGTGTGAAACAATGCAGTGCCCTTACAATTATTTGCAGTCTATAAAGGTGAAGCCCGCAACTGAATACAATAAAACAGCATACCGCATACAAGAGATGCTTGACTCAACAAATATAAAAAAAAAGAAGGTAGATGTGGATAAAACATGATTACCTTGTACTTCTTTCGAAGCTAGAGGAGCGAAGGGCTGACTATCAAGTTTTTCTATATCCGAGGATGATTTTCTGGATCTTCTCTTCACCAAAAAGAATGCAACTACTGCCCCAACAACTATGATTGAGATAATTATTCCTGCTATCCCACCACCCCCTATTCCAGATTTCTTGCTGCCACCACTATCTGATGGGCTGTTATCACCACCAGATTTGGGTTTTCGGGTATTTCTGTTGGCTGGAGGTGTACCAGGTGGAGGCGGAGGGGCAGGCCCAGAGCTCCATGAGTTACCATCCTTCCTGTCACAATGATGATTCAAATTATAAGGAACTTCAATTTTTATGAAGTAAACAATAATCATAGCAATTGAGCATATTGTCAAATGCTTACTGCAGATTGATATTTTTCAACTGTTCAGGAACCCAACCAGTGAAACGGTTATTTCCAACATTCCTGAGAAACACAAAGATAAAAGACAGAAAGTACCATATTTTATGGCACTTGTCAGGAAAGGAAAAATATCATATTTCTTATATATTCTAATTGACATGTTGGTTACTCACAGATTTTCGAGGGGGAGATTGGCAAGAACATTAATGGTACCAGTAAACTGGTTGTTCTGCAAGTACCTACCCAAGGATGAATAAGACCAATCAGAAGGGACCAAAACAATAAACAATGTATCAATATCAGAGAATAAACTATCTTCATCACTTACATTGACGTTATACTTGAAAGGGAGCTAAAACTCTCAGGGAGATCACCTGTCAAAGTATTGAAAGAGAGATCCCTGAACCACAGAGCATAAATGTCATTAGGTTATTCAGCAAGACCAACTTGAAGTGTTTCACATGATCTATCACTCAACTAATGAAGAAGGTAGAAACTATTTTGAATCAATGGAGGTGCAGTTACAAGTCATATATTTTGAAAATTTTCTGATAGCATGAAAAAGAATCAAATAAAACTAAATATCTCACAATGTAGAGAGAGAAGGAAGCTTTCCAAACATGTCATTCAGTTGTCCCTGTAGCTGATTGTGAGCGATATTTCTACATTACAAAGAATTGAAAATGAATGAATAACAAATTAAAATAAAAAAGGTCAAGTTTAACCCTGTCTTTTTTGCTGCATCCAAAACAATTATCTGGAAAGCTACTCACAGGTACTTAAGAGGAGTCATTTGGTAAATGGAATATTGGACATTGCCAGTAAATCTATTGTTGGCAAAATTTCTGCATCCAAGTGAACAGCAGGTGTAAATCACACAGAAACAAAAGCAGAATAATACAACAGAACAGGAAACAAATGGATATATGGAACATACAATCGCTCCAAGTTTGGTGGTAGATTATAAGGAATGTCACCACCAAGATTATTAATGCTCAAATCTCTGCAAGATTTCATTAAAGCACAACATAAAAATTCAAAAAAATTATATATTTATATCTACATATAAGAATAAACACAAATTGCTTTATGATTGAAACTAACGATGCATATTGAAGAAAAAAGACAGGAGAAAGTAGAAGACTTTTGATCTTACAGGTTGGTTAATGCTGTTAAACTTGTAAGAGCGTAACCCAAGGTCCCAGAGAGTCCAAGATTTGATAATTTACTGATAAAAGAAAAAGAAGAATAGACACATCAGCACTGATGATGACATCAGAGAGCAAAATGCCAGGAAAAGTAAAAGGGAAAGAATATTACAGTTCTGTGACTCGTTGGCCAGAGCAAGTAACCCCTTTCCAAGACTGCCCACATGGGTCATCACCATTTGCAGTCCATCCAATTAGCTGACCTGGTGAATTTAAACTGGTGTACAGGACTCGTAGAGCATTAGCTGCATATCAAGCACACAACAAGTATGATAAGTACATCATTTAACGTTAGGAGCACTCTAAATCAAATTAACAGACTGGTCAAAAAAATTTCCACATAGATTTCCTGTAAATTATCACGGATGAATGACTCTAGCACAATAGTCTAGCATGGCAGGAAAAGGCACATTAAATTATGTGTAGTCAGGGTTGACATGTCCATGTTAGGAATTTGAAAGGAAGTTCTCATTGAACATTCTCAAAGTAGAATGGGTTTATCTAGAAGACAGATTCTCATTCTCCAGCTATTACAGTTAACGTGGATGAAATCAAGTTCATACTTCATAGTCTCAAATTAATTATAGTTGCTTCATTATCAGAGAGTTACTTCATTATCAGAGGCCAGAAAATAAAGGTTGTCCATTGGCCTCTATTTTCATGAGGATTACAATATTTGAAATCCACATTTATAGAAAACCAGTGTATATAGGATTTTGGCTTCAAGATCCAACAGTGCTCTTTGGCCCATTCAAAGGAGATTATTTTTGGTATCAGCTGGGTTGGTAGTTCCTAATAAACCCTTGCAAGTAAAAGCCTTGAAGTTCTTTATCTTTTGCTTTGGGTTGTGGTTCCATGCTTGCTGCTCCTTTAAAAACCCCTAAATATACTTTCAAATCCATCCCTATCGTTTCCACTGCCATAAAGCAGTTAAAAGGGCAGAAGAAAACCTGAGGAAAACCATTCAAACAGATGATCTAGAGGGAAGATGTTTAGGTTCATCAAATGTGAGCAATCAGCAGGACTATTTCTTTCCTACACTGCATATTGAACCTTAAGTCTACCAAATCAAATATATAAGAGCTTATCCAATCCCCATAACATGGTTGTTGAGTCATCTGCCCTCCTCAACAATTAACAGTTATCTAAAGAAATCTTCCATTAACAGTAGTCACTCTCTCACTCTCAAACACCCATCCATTAATATCCCAAGTAAAGAAACAGAAAGCTTATATTTTTATCCTTAAATCAGTTACATCCTATGAAATTCCTATCAAAAGAGCAGACTTTTCTCACATTACATGTGTTTATACGACAACCACTAAAGATTAGAAAGCAAAATGTACAGTGCATTAATAAAAGTCCATATCAACAGTAAGCAGTAAGCAGTACCATTCCAAAACCAAACAAAAGAGCAGTAGCAGTAGCAAAATAATGCAGATTTGGGTGAAGAAGACTAGCACATGCAAATCTCTTGCATCTAAACAGAACAAAAAAAACAAAAAAAAACCAAAAAAAAAAAGAGACAACGAGATAAGGAAATAGATCAGGAAATACTGACCGTCCGATGGATCTGTAGCACCATTGATGCAACTGGGTTTCCATCCCAGAATGTAGACTGTCAACAACACCAACACAAACACACTCCTCCAGTTCTCCACCATCTCTCTCTCTCCCAAACAAAAATTGTCACACCCAGAAAGCCAAAAAGGCTTAGCGAATACCAAGCACTTTTTTTTCCTAGATTGATTAGTACTTTTTTGTTTCTTTCCTTTTTTATATAATAAGATTTTTTTTTTTTAAAGGAAAAAAACTGGTAATTTAGCCATAGCAGAGTGAAAGCTGGCAGGCACGATTTGCCAGAAGAATCCAAAGCCACAGAATGGTTCCACTCTCTCTCTCTCTCTCTCTCTATATATATATATATATTTATCAATCCAATTTTAATATATTTTGAAGGAGTAATAATACTAATAAAGAAAAAAAAAAAAATACGATCTTTGGTAGGTGTATGTGTATCTACAGTATATACGGAATTTGAAATAAAAAAGTTAACTTTCCTTAAAAAAAAAAACTTGTAAGTATGGAAAGACAGAGCAGCAGCAGCTTTCAACACGCTTTGAATGATAATATATAATGAGAAAATTGGTTTGTTGTATTTGTAGGTGTAGCTTTCATATGGATGATGAAATGCTGAGAGAGGATTTTACTTGAAAACATTGAAACTTTGTAAAATATTAATGGGTCCTTGATGGCAACAGAGATTCACGGGTTTCTCGCTAATTAAGATCCTGTTTTCTTCCCTACTTTTTAAAACCTTTCTGACTTTTTCTCTCTGTTTTTTTTTTTTGGAATAATTACTGGATAATTAGCATAATATTAAGGGTGCATCATTAGGTATATAATTACAAATTTGAAGAAAAAAAGAGATAGATTCTGTGTGACTGTGCATGTCAGAGACAGACAGAGGCAGGCGTGGTAGGAATGTACACACACCAATACCATTGTCTATTCTTTACTCTCACTTAAAAAAAATTTACTGTATAGTTGCATTAGATTAGAATATAAGGAACCAAGTCTAGTGTTGTTTATGGATTATGGTGATGGGTCTAATAGAATTGATTTATTTGGATGGCAATGTAATAAGTAGCCATTGGCACATAACTATCATATCATCCAACTTTTGGACTGTTGTTTTACCTTTGGAAATTGGAAAGGAGAAGCTGACCATCAACTTTTAAAGTAATAACTCACTTGTTTCCAAAGAAAGAATCTTAAATTAGCAAGTGATCCTCCTAAGTCCTAACCTTTGTATGTAAGCATGGTTTGTTTGTTGATTACCAGTTTATGTGAAGTCATTAACAATGACATGGCAGGAATTGGTTGGAGCAAAAGTCAATTAAAGAGATTGATTGGTTTGACAAATTGGCAGTCATAGTAAGATGAAAGAGGGAATGTAGCATCTTTTATAGGCAGGTTGGCTGTCACAAACTCCCACGTTTGCAAGTAACCAAATCTCTCTTCTGAGTTCTGTCGGTGGTAGGTTTGGTGCCATTTTCCTTTCTTTCTCTTATTATATTACTATAAATAATCTACTTTTCCTTCTAAGGATTATAGATTTTCATTTTGATTGACAACCAAAAACATAATCTTTCATTAATTGCCACAGGTTTCTTATATGCTAAATTTGTTTTGTATATGTTTTCTTTTGGATCATAATATCAAATCAAATCAGGAGGACCCTAACTTTGATTTAGAGCTGATATCTAACCAACCCCAATGTGTCTCACTCAAAACCTAACAAGCCAGAAGCACTTAAACCTAATAAATTTTCCCTATAGAGAGATTGACACATGTTTGCTAGTTATATTATTATTAATAGGAAAATGTTGTAAGAATGAATATAATAACAAGCTAGAAGCACTTAAATTTATGCATTGATAAGGCCATCCTAAAAGATAGCAAAACAGGATCATGCATGCAGGTTACAGATGCAATGTGGTAGATGGGGAGCTAAGGACAACATCTACGGACCGCAGCAACAAAGACTCACCTAACTACCTGAGACAGAAAAAACAAGTTTTGAGTTGTTATGTCAATCAAAGCTTTGAGAAAAAAACAACAAAGGAGAACAGCCTTTGGGATTTTATTACTTAAAATATAATAATATACAAAACAAAGTTAATAATGTCACACTAAGGGCAACTCATCCACATTGTTCAGTGTGAATAACCTAAGTGGTCAAATTTAAACCTAACGTATGTCAAACATGAGTTGTTATTCGTAATTGTTTTTGGGCTTCAAGTGTTTGATTCACCATTTTAGTTTACATAATCTTTTGACATAGTTGAATGCATGATATTTATTATCCTTTTTCCCTGTAAATTTGGAAGTCTTGTAGCACAATCAGCCTAATGACTAGCTTTATAATTTTGATCAGCTGGTTATACCCTTGCTGCAAACTTTTTGAAAACTAGTAGCTGCACTCTGTTTGGTGTTTGGCTTCTTCATTATTCCTCATATCATTTTTTTTTTTAATTAATTTATTTATTTATTTATTTATTTACGAAAGTGCTTGGAGTCTTTTCCCTGGCTTATATGTTGCCTGACAAGGAACAAGTCTGAGCTTTGCATAAATGGCCTCTTAATTATTTACTTCATATCCCTTTATAATTACTTCTTTTTTATGTTTTCATGCAAGTAGTTAATTTCTTAATATTTGACGGATAACTTTTTAGTAAGGAATACCTTATTTATATGATTTTTGGTGATTCAGGGTTGGATGTTATGGCTTTAGGAGTCCCTCTGTTGAATACTTTTTTTCATTTTCAGTGTCATGACTCATGATTTAACTCTGGTAATTACTGTAGGTCATCAATCTTAAGATTCTTGGTAAGCAGTTAATCCATGGGATGGCTCTAGGAGACTGAACCATTAGGCAGAATTTTGCACTAGGATCTAAACACTTTCCAAAAGAAACTCGATGGAAGAACTTGTCGAAGAAGTTTTACTAGTTCTGACTTTTGAAGGTCCTAGAAGTCTAGAATCTAGATTGTTGACTTTTAAACTCGATGGAAGCCAACTTACAGACAGGACAACAATGTGATTTTGTGCTTGTGGATGAGTTTCTTTTCAAAGGCAGCCAACTCTGTATTCCTAATTGCACCCTTCGGTTACAAATTATCCAAGAATTACACGGAGAGAGACATGTGGGGCGTGACACAACCCTCCAATTGGTTGCAATTTCTTATTATTGGCCAACCTTTCACAAGTCAGTAGATTTGTGGAGCGTTGTCACATATGCCAACAATCTAAAGGGTGTGCTACTGATGCCGCTTTGTATAGACCATTGCCAATTCCAACTCAGCCTTGGTCTGATGTTAACATGGACTTTGTGTTAGAACTCCCTCGCACACAACACGGTCATGATTCAATATTTGTCGTGGCTGACAGATTCTCAAAAATGACACTTTATACAATGCAAAAAACCGCAGATGCTGTTAATGTTGCCTCTTTGTATTTTCGAGAAGTCTACCGTCTTCATGGGCTGCCTACATCTATTGTTTCTGATAGAGACACAAGTTTCTTTTGCTATTTTTGGAGGAGTTTATGGAAATTGGTTAACACTAAACTGAATTTCAGCACCCTCAAACCGATGGACAAACCGAGATGGTGAATCGCTCTTTAGGAAATCTTCTTCGTAGTCTCGTAGGGGAACAACTGAAATCATGGGATCAAAAGTTAAGTCAAGCAGAGTTTGCCCATAATCGCTCTTTCAAGTCGTTTACGGTCTTGTGCCTCGCTGCCCCGTCGACTTGGCACAAATACGAAGCAAGTTGAGAATCCATGGTAAAGCTGAAGACTTCATCGAGCAGCTCCAACAAATTCACAAGAACACACTTTGACACTTGACTGATTCAACCTAGAAATATAAGCAATCAGCAGATAAAAAAAGGCGTCATGTTGAATTTGCTGTTGGTGATTATGTTTAGGCTGTCTTAATTAAAGACCGTTTCTCTGCTGGTGAGTATAACAAATTGTCGGCCCGCAAGATTAGACCCGTGGAAATACTAGAAAAGATCAACCCCAATGCTTACCGTTTGAAGTTGCCAAGTCATATTCGCAGTTCCGATGTCTTCAATGTGAAACACTTAGTTCCTTACTGGGATGACAATTCTGACACTGATGTGGTTAATTCTAATTCGAGGGTGAATTTTCTAAAATTGAAGACATCACTGAGTTACTGAAATATTGAAACCAATTAAGAGAACCAATGTTATTTATTATTATCATCTATTCACATTAATAACAGATAGGTAGTTAAACAAACCTTGGACAGAACAATCATGGTCAAGTCGACTAGTGTCGGTGAGTTCTTCATTAGTTGGCTAGAGATTTCTCTCATATTACCCAAAAAAAAATGTATATCGAAAGACATGCTGTAATTTGTATAACAAAAATAATGTCTAATTATTATGATTGGAAGTTTTAAATGCAAAATAACAAGAAATAGTTACTAGTAATGTATACCCATATGTATGTGCGGTCAAATAGCAATCGTCAGATATCGCCAAGCTCGCAAACTAAACTTTACACAATATATGACACAATTTTGGACCATTGGATTGTGATGACTTTAACGGCAAAGATGCACTCATACCCATAATCACATACACCTCAAAGTTCTTTCACTTCTCTTTCCTATTTTTTAATTGTTTCTCTTTCCTTCCATTATTAAACAAAAGAAGTAGCAAATTAATCAAAATCCTTCGGCTTCTCAGTCTTCTTATTTTCACCCAGGTACTGATCTGCTTGTTTGGGTGTGATCTAGATTTATCAATCTTTCTCCTCTTTCTTATCAACTACACCCATGAGTTAGATCGGGATCTGATCTACAATATCATCTCCGTCGATGTGGCCTCCAAGTGCACCTCGCCGCAACAGTTCCTCATTCCGATCCGATCGCCGTAGCAATTCCTTCTCTCCAATCTCATCGCCGATCGCTCCTTTTCCGATAGCACCTTGCCGCAACAGTTTTGAGCGTTCATTTACTCAGACCACCAAAATGCAAACACAACTTTCTCATTTTTTTAGCTTAATTATTATAAATCTTGTTTTAAACTGTTTTTTAAGCTCATTTATTATAAAACTTGTTTAATATTCCTTCAAACACATGAAGAAAATTAATATATGATTTTGGACTTATTAAAAGCTATAATGATAATTGAGTTTCAATCCTTTTTTACAAAAAAAATAAATAAATAAATAAATAAAAATAAAAAACCTAGTTTCAATCCTATTTTAAAATTATGATTTGGCTCAATTTAATTTGGGTAAACCGAAATTCTTGTTTTGTTACAACCTTAGTCGGGTAATTAAATGTATGGTCTAGATTACTAAAAATATCCCTAGTATTGTAATATAAAATCCCTATTATTCATGAAGCTATTGGCAATTCATGAAGCTAGTAGAGAGTCTATTTGGTTAAAATCTATGATACAGCATATTCGGGAAACATGTGGACTATCTTCAATAAAAATAGTCCCACAATATTATATGAAGATAATGCTGCTTGCATTACACAGATTAAAGGAGGTTATATTAAAGGTGATCGAACTAAGCACATTTCACCAAAATTCTTTTATACACATGAGCTCCAAAGGAATGGTGAAATAGATGTTCAAAAAAATACGCTCAAGTGAAAATCTTGCAGATTTATTCACAAAAGCGTTGCCAACCGCAACATTTACGAAGTTAGTTCATAATATTGGGATGCGGCAATTGAAAAGTATTTCTCAAACAATTGAGACGGCAACATCAAAATGAGCATATTGATGAGGGGGAGTAATTGTTTTGAAGGAAAATCTATATACTGTACTCTTTTTTTTTCACTGAGTTTTTATCCCACAGGGTTTTTCTCGGTAAGGTTTTAATGAGGTAGTTGTTATCATCTCCAATATTATTTTTAAGATACATATGAATAATGTACTCTTTTTCCTTCACTAGTATTTTTTCCCACAGGGTTTTTTCTAATAAAGGTTTTAACAAGACATATTCTATGTAAAATGGACATTCAAAGGGGAGTGTTATGAAAATACAATATAAGTGAATGTCCAATCCCACAATGTAACTTGTGATCCTTCACCTTCCTCAATTTATTCTCTAGTTTATGGTACCATTTACTCTTAAGTTTATGGCTCCATTGATTCTCAAGTTTATTGCTTGTGTCTTTTCATTTGTAACTACTACATTGTGAGCCTATAAAATAGAGGTTTCACCAAGTTGTAAATACAATTGAGAAGTGAATAAAATATCATATTTATATGTCATCTATCTCTTGATTTCTTCTTGTGTTCTTACTATTAAGTTTATTTCAAATATATGATTTTGGACTTATTAAAAGCTATAATGATAATTGAGTTTCAATCCTTTTTTACCCAAAAAAAAAAAAAAAATGGCTAGTTTCAATCCTATTTTAAAATTATGATTTGGCTCAAGTTAATTTGGGTAAACCGAAATTCTTGTTTTGTTACAACCTTAGTCGGGTAATTGAATGTATGGTCTAGATTACTAAAAATATCCCTAGTATTGTAATATAAAGAAGCAACATTTTTCAAAAGTAAACTATAACATGCAATGTCTATTATTCATAGCAAAATAAATTTAAAACATCTCTAGATAAATTAATTCGAACATGACACCGCTGAAAATTAAATGGACTGGCCTACAACAATCCCAACCATTTAAAGTATAAAACTCATTATCATTGGCATTTTTTTTATATGAAGCATTAAAATCCCTATAATTAATTGCCACCGCCTAAAAAAACATATATCTTATTAATGTTATATTTAAAATTTTGTTTGCAAAATTCCATTAAGTTTATGTTTCCTTAAAAATGAGAAATAAGTATTGAAATTTACCGGTTTGTATGAAAAATCCTCCAAAAGATGTGAAATTTTTTGTTAAGTCGTAGTGATGAAGAGTTTGAAAGGAGAAAGCTCTATCTCCTAAAAAAAATAAAAAATGAGAAAGCTTTGTTTGAATTTTGGTGGTCTAAGCAAATGAACGTCCGGAACTATTTCGGCGAGATGCGATCGAAAAAGGATTGATCGGCGACGGGACTGGAGAGGGATTTGTGAAGCGACCGAGCTGATGGGGACGGGGTTTGTGGTTGGGATAGGGCAGCAAATCAAGCTCGACGGCGACGTCGACAAAGATGATATTTCAAATCAGATAAGAAAGAAGAGGAAGAACCATACAAGCAGATCAGGAAAGAGAAACAATTAAAAAAAGGAAAGAGAAGAGAAAGCACTTTAAGGTGTACGTGATTATGGGTATGAGTGCGTCTCTGCCGTAAAAGTCATCACAATCAAATGATCCAAAATTTGTGTTATTTATTATGTAAAGTTTATATATATATATATATGGAGAGGCTGCAATGAAATATAGGGTTGAACTTGAATTAAATGCTTGCGGGCCGAGTTGAGTGCAAATTACTTTTGTTCATATAATCATGGGCTCAACCCGACTGATAGGCCCTAAATAAATACAAGAGATCTAAAAAGTGGCAACGTTATTCCCTTTCTTCTCATTTACTCTCTGATTTTCTGTTATTTGCATGTATAGAATGAATACCTTTAATTGATGTGATTCATTTCAGGAATATTAGCACACTAGCCGGATACTACACGGTTTGTGCCATTGACCTTGTTGGATTCGGTGCCTACATATACTATGGTAGGTATATGTGTATGAATCTACTGTAGATGTGTATGTGTATCTACAGTATATACTGTATTTGAAATATAAAAAAAAAAGTAAAATTTCCTTGAAAAAAAAAAGGTGTAAATATGGAAAGACAAAGCAGTATTAGAATTGCTTTATTTGGGTGGCAATGCAATAAGCAGCCATTGATTTATTTAAGTGGGGCACATAACGCAACACAAGAGTCAAGAGTCAAGACTCAAGACTCAAGACTCAAGACTCAAGACTAGACAAGTTCCAACTTTTGGAGTTTGGACTGTTGTTTTTTACCTTTGGAAAGGAGATTTTGTTCAAGCTTACAAATTGTTTTTTATAATTGGACTCAAGAGAGTTACTGAAATATTGACAAAGTTAAAAGACATAGCAACATATTGACAATCAAAATAACAAAGAAAATTCAGATAAAAAAAAAAAACGAAACCTGCAACTGGCAGCAATAGATCTCTGGGTGAAGAAGAAGCCTTCACATGACGTCAAAACCAAGTTTGAAATTCTTCCTCTTCTCGTCTCTTCATCGCTGAAGCCACCAATTTTCCTAACCGAGTTTCGGTATATTTTTTAGTTTGATGGACTTAGAAAATATAGATGCAATATAGGAGAAAGAGGCCTGATATTGTAACATGTGCTGATGAAGAAAAGTCTAATTCTAAATTTTACAATAAAGGACTGAATCTAGAACCATCTAGCCAATTGTATTGCAACATGTGCTGATGACTCAACAGCATACACCTCTCAGGTGCCAGCTCAATGCTCTCAAATCTCCTTCTTTAACAGATGGGAAAACATACATGAAAGTGATAATACTGGAACTAAACGGTGTCGTTTCGAAATTATACAACAAATGAAGATATGACTTAGGTTGTTGGGTTTGGTTGGGCTGCTTGTGATCCAATCCAAATCCATATCAGGAATTCCAGCAAACTTCAACTTTTACAGTAACGCCAACGCCATCTTTTTGACTTTCAAAACGTACACTTGGATGCATAGTTTTAGATTGCTTAGTGAATATCTTTAATTGATCTGACAATCAGCATTCCAATGCCATCAGCCTTTTGCTTGCTTTCAGTGTGAAGAAGATTCCAAATTTCCACTTCATGAGTTGTACGCGTGACCTCACCTTAGCCTTCCCACTTTATAAAAAAGAAAATATCGACTTTGATACAAACACAACAAACCCACAGATCGACCCACACAACATCTTCTTCTTCTTCTTCTTCATAGTTGATTGATAGCCATGGCGAAGTCTGATGAAAAGAATGGTTTTGAATACCTGATAGTGAGGCCAGAAAAGGGTAGGACAGTGGACTTGGTAAGGTACATGTTATGGGGGGATATAATGAGTGGAGTCAACTTCTTGGAGACTTCTTCCGACGAATATTTAGCAGAGCAAGTGCAGTTGGCTGCTGATCATCCGGTTGACCGTAGATTGATCATTGTGGTTTCCATCCTTGTACGCAAGATTGTTGCTCTTCTCCGTAAACCATTGGAGTACACTGGCTATGCAGTTGAATTCATTCTCAATCTCCTCTCCCTCAATGCCAACCTCTGTGGATTAATCTACAACCTCTTCCATGGTATGCTATGCAACTCATGTTTTTCTATCTTACTTGTCTTTTTCATAACTATTGTTTTAGTGGGATGTTGGGAACACATGTATACTCTGTTGTGAGTTGACAATTATTATAGTTTTTGAATCAAATTGCAAAATTTCTATCAGAAATTTAGTGACATGATCATGATTATGGGATTGTAGGCAAGGTGGTGATTCCGCAGAGAGACACTAATACTTTTATAAGTACAATTGGGCATTTAGATGGCCGAATAGACCTCTTCAGAGGCCACAACTTAAAAATAGAATTGGGAAACCGACTTCTCATGGACCTTTGTATGATGGCTTCTAAGTTAGCCTATGAGAATGATCAAGTTGTTAGAAATGTAGTTGTCAATCACTGGAAGGCAAGCTATTCTATCACTTATAATTCATTTATCTTTTGTAATATATGATATGAACTTGTCATAATAAGACTACAATTTTATGAAAAAACAGATGCATTTCGTGGACTTCTACAATTGCTGGAACGGTAAGAATTTCAGTTATATCAATTCTGACTAATATATTTCCATCATTCCTTAAACTTTCTTCAACTAGGGAAAACTCTGTTGCGTCTGTGTTGTTTTGGAATATTATTTGACAGATTTCCACAAGGAGATGTCCACTCAAGTGTTCATACTTTGCGACAAGCCCAAAGATGCAACTTTGATATTGATCAGCTTCAGGGGCACAGAACCTTTTGATGCTGATGATTGGATTACAGATTTTGACTTCTCTTGGTATGAGTTCCCGGAATTGGGAAAAGTACACATGGGATTCTTAGAAGCCTTAGGTTTGGGCAACAGAGAAAAGGCTATAACCTTCCAACATCCTCTTCAGATGAAAGATACAAACTCTTCAGAAAGCACTAAATCGATACCATCAAACACTGCTTCTGACTTTAAAAAACAATCCAGTAGAAAAGTTATGCCAGAAATGGGGGAGATGAGTGCATACTACACTGTAAGAGAAAAGCTCAAGGAATTACTCAAGGAGCACAAGAATGCAAAATTTGTTGTCACTGGTCATAGCTTAGGCGGAGCCCTTGCTGTATTATTCCCGACTATATTGGTGGTACACGAGGAGAAGGAGGTAATGCAGAGTTTATTGGGTGTGTATACATTTGGGCAACCAAGGGTTGGGAACCGTCAGCTGGGGAGGTTCATGGAAGCTCATTTGGATTCTCCGATACCAAAGTACTTCAGGGTGGTTTACTGCAATGATATGGTGCCCAGGTTGCCTTATGATGACAGAACTTTCTTGTATAAGCATTTTGGGGTGTGCCTGTACTATAACAGCTGCTACATCGAGCAAGTACGTACATTTCCTTTATGTTTAAGCTTTTTCATGTCATTCACTTATATTCTGTAAACTCTTTTTCATATGACGAAGCTTGACTACCATATTCTAAATGACATGGAATTTGTGAGTAGGCTAAAAATATATTCACCTCAAATCATAGAATAAAAAGACTATGTCTAGTGATATCAGGGTTCTTCTCAACCTTGTACATTTATATGCATTTCTGTTTAATGATATGCTATATTAGCCCCATTTTTAGCATTCTTTATAGTAATAAGTATGTTTTCCATTGCATGCATATTTGAAGAAAGTGGAAGAGGAGCCAAACCCAAATTTCTTTGGGTTAAAGTATCTATTTCTGGAGTATCTGAATGCTGTTTGGGAGTTAATCCGAAGCTTCACAATGGGATATAAGTATGGACCCGAGTATGAGGAAGGGTGGTTCTCTGTTTTAATCAGGATAATGGGACTGGTACTCCCCGGCGTTTCTGCACACAGCCCCACAGATTATGTCAATTCCATGAGACTTGGAAAGGGACGCATTGTTCAGATGTCATCTTTCTAGTGACTGTGACTGTGAGGTGTCTTAAGTCCAAATATTGAATTTTGTTGCTGAATAGAGTTTTTCGCTTTGTAATCCGAGGTATTTCTGCTTAGGTTTGTGATTGATGAGAAATGATTGCTATGTTTCTGTTTTGCTTAGCTAGCAGTGCTGTGGGTTTTGATTTCTACAGGCATTATGTGCCTGTATGATTTATTTGCTTAATTTTATGCAAATGAATACAAGCAAAAGATTTCAAATCCAAAACAAGATGAAGTTAACAAATTTCAAAATGAAAATTCAACCTTTATTGCATTGGTATTTTCCTGAATTTTACAAGAACATCTCTACCAACAAATTTAAGAATTCTCAAAACTCAAGATGCATAGTCCTCCCCAGCCTGTACAATTCAGGGTCATTTTAGACTGTTAGCCACTGCATCCAATGATCCAAACTTAAAATGAAAATCGAGAGAGACGTCTTTAAGGAAAATTGAAAGTTGGAAATATGTACCTGCCAATCTCAGCACGCCTGGCATGCTCAGCAATCAATGAAGATCTTGATCGACTCCCATTGAACTCCAAATCTGCAGCCATTAAACCTTGAAGACTTCTCTGTGAGAGAACCCACTGAGCCGCCTTATCTTCTGTCCCGTAATCTTTCTTAGAAGTAAAAGCAGTCTGTTCATCCCAAAAGTAAATAAGCATCATTTTGAAGCTAGTATTAGAATGGTAGAAACAGGAAAGTATGGTATACTTCACTAACCTTCCTATCAAATAAGAGATTCCATGCCTCTCCACTCAACGCATAACGGACTATAAACTTGATGATATCCAGTGGTATGTAGAAGATCAAACTGTATAAACATATAACACCAGCCAATCCCCATCCAATGCCTCTGATATAAGCAAAGCTAATGTGTGTGTAGACGGAAATTAAGGTAGCCACCTAGATGTCCAAAGTGAATTAAACAAATGATGCACACAACAAGTAGGAGCTGCTCTTTTAAATATCATACCAGTTGAGCCACCACAAATGCACACATCAAAAGAGTCCCAGGTCTTTCGAGAAATTACCAACTCTGACTACGTGTGACAAATATGAGAGCCTGGCTGATGATACTGACTTGCAAATGTATAGCTTCTAAATTAGACTACGAGAAAGCTCAAGTTCATCACTGGAAGGCAAGCTATTCTATTACTTGTAATTCATTCATTGTCATAATAAGACTACAGTTTAATGAAAAATCAGATGCATTTTGTGGACTTCTACCAACTGCATCAGTTAAATCAATTCAGACTAATGCATTCCTTATTATGGATTGATTATAGCTTTCTTCAACTTAGGAAAACTCTTATCTCTACATTATTTGACAGATTTCCACAAGGAGATGTTCACTCAAGTGTTCATACTTTGCGACAAGCTCAAAGATGCAACTTTGATATTGATCAGCTTCATGGGCACAGAACCTTTTGATGCTGATGATTGGATTACATATTTTGACTTCTCTTGGTATGAGTTCCCGGAATTGGGAAAAGTACACATGGGATCCTTAGAAGCCTTAGGTTTGGGCAACAGAGAAAAGGCTATAACCTTCCAACATCATCTTCAGATGAAAGATACATACTCTTCAGAAAGCACTAAATCACTGCTTCCAGTACAGGCAACAGAAAAGTTATGCCAGAAATGAGGGATATGAGTGCATACTATGCTGTAAAAGAAAAGCTCAAGGACTTACTCAAGGAGCACAAGAACGCAAAATTTGTGGCCACTGGTCATAGCTTAGGCAGAGCCCTTTCTATACAGGTGGCACACGAGGAGAAGGAGGTAATGCAGAGTTTATTAGGTGTGTATACATTTGGGCAACCAAGGGTCAGCTGGGGAGGTTCATGGAAGCTCATTTGGATTCTCCAATACCAAAGTATTTCAGGGCAGTTTACTGCAATGAGATGGTGCCCAGGTTACCCTATGATGACACAACTTTCTTGTATAAGCATTTTGGGGTGGCTGCTACATTGAGCAGGTGCATACATTTCCTTTATGTTTAAGCTTTTTCATGTCATTTTTACACATTTCTGTTTATTGTTATGCTATAATAGACTGCTCTTTAGTGTTCTTTATAGTAATAAGTATGTTTTCCATTGCATACATATTTGAAGAAAGTGGATTTTGTTGAATTTTGTTGATGAATAAAGTTTTTCACTTTGCTTAGGTATTTGTGCTGTGTTTTGATTTCTATAGGGCATGTGCCTGTGCCTGTATGACATCTAATAGATGAACATAATAACTTGGAAAGTAAGTATGTCATCTCTAAAGAGATTAGAGATGGAGTGCTCTTGGCTATACAAGCAAAAGATTCAAAGCCAAAACCAGATCAAGTTAACAAATTTCAAAGAAAAAATTCAACCTTATTACAATCGGATTTTCCTGAATTTTACACAAACATTTCTGCCAACAAATTTAAGAATCTTCAAACCTCAAAATGCATAGTCCTCTTCTATATATATAAAAAAAATGAGATACATAGTAAGAAATGGCTTGATATATTAGCTGAAGTTACCTTTTGTAATACGTTATGACCTTTAGAGTGCAAAGAATTGAGAATTTCGTAGCATAAATTACTACAGCCATTTCTGATTTTGAACAACAAATTTCAACTTCTTTGGCAGATGGTACCAAACTCAGTCTTGTATGCAACTAAGATGAGGATTGCCTGTGCCAGAAAACTGAATGGTAGAATATTCGTACAATGGTTTCAAACTGTATGAGCTGCTTGGATTGAACTTGAGTCCAGATTCTTAAGCCTGACCACTGATTCTACATGTCCTCTCAAAGTGTGTATCTCCCCCAGTCTGTATAATCCATACATAAGAAAGTTAGTTACTGTATCCAAACTTAAAATGAAAATCATGAGAGGTGTTTAAGGAAAATTGAAAGTTGGAAATACCTGGCAATCTCAGCACGCCGCCTGGCTTGCTCAGCAATCAACGAAGATCTTGATCGCCTGCCATTGAACTCCAAGTCAGCAGACATTAAACCTTGAAGACTTCTCTGGGAGAGAATCCACTGAGCCGCCCTATCTTCTGCCCCGTAATCTTTCTTAGAAGTAAAAGCAGTCTGTTCAACCCAAAAGTAAATAAGCATCATTTTGAAGCTAGTGTTAGAATGGTAAAACCAGGAAAGTATGGTATGCTGCACTAACCTTCCTATCAAATAAGAGATTCCAGGCCTCTCCACTCAACGCATAACGGACTGTAAACTTGATGATATCCAGTGGTATGTAGAAGATCAAGCTGTATAACCATATAACACCAGCCCATCCCCATCCGATGCCTCTAATATAAGCAAAGCTAATGTGTGCGTAGACAGCGATTAATGTAGCCACCTAGATGTCCAACAAAATAAAACAAAGCAAATTCATCAAATGATTCTAGAAGCTGCCTGACAAGTAGATATCAAACTAGGAGCTGCTGTTTTAAATATCATACCAGTTGAGCCACCACAAATGCACACATCAAAAGAGCCCCAGGTCTTTCAAGAAATGACCAACTCTGACTACGTGTGACAAATATGAGAGCCTGGCTGATGATACTGACTTGCAAATATATAGCAGATGAGATTTCCTCCGAACTGCTGGATATGGACTTTACATGAAAGTGGGTCTGCAGTTGCATATAGGATCACAGATATCAATTGCATAAAACAAAACCTGAATATTTTTTGCAACATCAGTAGAAACAAAATGATGACATAAGGGATAAATAAGTTAGATACCTCAAAGAAATCGGTGTCAATTACAATCCAGTAAAATAGAACAGTTACTAGTGCAAGATAGGTTCCAATGACAACGCCGGTTGCAAATATCTCATTGAGCTTCCAACTGTCAGGCCTTGGAGATGGCTTCACTCGATCTTTGGAGATAGTCATGATAGTCCCTAAAAAACAAAAAAACAAAAAAAATCTATGGATACAAATTTCAAGAGAAGTTACTTTGTATATTTTCTGCTTAAGACATGACCGTTTAGTCATACTGTTATCAAACATAAAGATCATTTACGAAAAGGAAAGGGCATCACTGGTTGAAACATTACCATCATTAAGTATTGCTATTATCAGAACCATGAATGGTGGAAAGTCATATTCCCATATCAAAGCTAGAAGCACGAAACCAAGCTGCATGATTTCAAAATTATTTTAAAGTTATTAAGACTAGTATGTAACACTAACAGGTAAATTCATGAGAATGAACAAAATAATTGAATATGAAACAGAAATCTAGCTTACCACAATACGTATGGTTATGGAGACAGCATATATCTGCATATTCATAAGAGCGAATTAGTATTTTTTTTTTCCCATTATACGAAACCCAAAATGATTCAAAGAGGTGGTACAGAAAAAAGTTGTTGCATAGGTGGATCCTTTATCTGAGTTCTGAATTCAATGGTTTCTAGCATGCATACCTTATTAACTACATATATATATATATATATATATATATATACATAATTGTATGAGATTTAGTATAGAGAAAAGATTGATACTGAACTGTATAATTCTTCATTCTTTGGAATATAGCCCTGCTAGTCAACACGGCACTGACAATCACGCTTAAGCCAGGCTCAGTTAATACTATGTCAGAAGCACTCCTGGCAGCATCTGTAGCATCTGCCACTGCTATACCAATATCTGCTTTCTTCAAAGCAGGTGCATCATTGACACCATCTCCTGTCATTCCAACCACATGCTTCTTCTCTTGTAAAATCTTCACGATTTCATATTTATGTTCTGAAAGTTAGTTGCAAAGGAGTATCAGGAGATGAGTAGAAAAAACTACAAACATGAAAATATATACATCTCATTGTGAGCAAGAACCAATACCAGGGAATACACCAGCAAAGCCATCTGCCTTTTCAATGAGCTCATCCACCGGAAGAGCTTCATGTTCATCTTTGTCACGTCCCAACAATGATGAAGACGGGTACATATTTGTTCCCATGCCAAGTCGTCTGCCTGTCTCCTTAGCAATGGCTAACTGATCACCTATATTAGCACATAAGATAAAGGGTTAGATTTTTACTTCAATGTTTCTGCCCAGGGTCTATTATATCATGTGAAAATGCATGTACCTGTAATCATCTTGACACCAACTCCAAGGTTAAGTGCTCTACGGATGGTCTCAGCACTGTCATGTCTAGGAGGATCAAACAAAGGCAACAACCCGCAAAATGTCCAAGGACCTCCAGGACTCTCCTTACTCTTTTCAGGAACTTCCTGTAGAGGATGATTGTATGAAGTGAGTATAAAGTTTAATGAGAGTTCACATTTGAATCCCATTCTTCGATTTTATATCTTTGAACTGTATTCTGCTGAGCTTGATGAAACCCTCAGTGAAAAAGACAATAAGATGTTATACCTGAAAAGAAACTGCTAGAGATCGCAAGCCTCTTTCAGCATATTTGTCGATGATAGCATGTGCTTTTCCAGCAATCTCATCTTTCTCTGGGCACAGATTTAGGATCTGATAGGAATACAGTAAGATTTAAGCAAAATTAATAGCTACTTAGCTAGGAATGCAAAAACAAGAACATATAGACAGCAATCCAAGGATCTCATGGATACAAATGAACATGTCATCCAACTAACTCATGAAGGTGATCTTATAAATCATTGTCATTTATCTATTATTGTTCTTGTTTAGCAAGTAGAACATTTGTCATATGAATGTGAATGAATTTAGAATAACTTTAAAACGGTGTTAACAACCATGCAATCATGAATTTGCAGGGATGAATATCTTTGAGAATATCGATACCTGTTCAGGAGCTCCTTTGCTGGCCCGATACCAATTACCATCAGAATCAATGTATGTGATTGCAGTACGCTTGTCCACCGGATTGAATGGAAGAAAATGTACTTCTTTAATATTTGCGCGGGCCTAAAGTCGAAAGGTACTTTAGTTGACGAGCATAAGTATCCAGCATAGTTTAAGATTAGTCCCACAACTAGAGATGTAAATCGGATTCTAATATTTGGATCCAATCCGATCCAGAAAATCAGATAAAAAAAAGTCCATATCCGATTTTTTAGTTAATTTTGAAAAAAAGACATACACTGCACATACTTTTATATATATATAACTTTTTTGTTTATTTAAAAAACTGACATTGTTTAATTTAAATTGTATTTTTAAATATTGTTTAAAAAAAATCCGAATCCAATCTGAAATAAAGTCAGAATCTGAAAAAATAAACATTTGATCTGGTATGAAAAATCGGATCCGATTAACACCTCTGCCCACAATTACAGTACCGAAGATAAATATTTTTCGAAATTTACCTCCTTTGGGTCACCAAGCATGTTAACGATCGCAGAATCTATAGCATCCTGATTCTCCAGTCTTGATGCTCTGGCTGCCAGCAACACAACCATGTCTCTGTCCATATTATTGTTAAAAACCTGAAGAAGACAATAATTTGACATTAGGCTCATCCGGACAATTGATGAAAGGAAGTTTGATAAAAGATAAAATGCTGACTTGCAGTTAACAAGCAAACCAATGCTTCTCTAATATTGAGATGTAAAAATGCTAAAATCATTCAAGTGTAATGTAGTTTCATACCTCTATAAGATTCCGATCAACAGTAAGGCGATTCAATGTAAGAGTTCCTGTTTTATCACTGCAGAGAACATCCATTCCAGCCATTTCTTCAATTGCAGTCATCCTTTTTGTAATGGCACCCTTAAAAATGAAACTAATGTTAACTTAGGCATTTAAGTTTGATGCTGTAATTATTGAACCTACAAGATTAAAGAAGTAAAAATGTTTTAGTGATTAATACTTAGAAATTTGAGGACTCATTTGCCTTGGTTTCAACTTCAGGTCACTTGAAAGTGAGTGTCAACAGAGACCATGTTGGTTCATTATATTATAGGCTTGTAGATGTTAAGAGTTGCACCTGTTGAGACAGTCGATGAGAACCGATTGCAAGTGTAACAGATAACACTGTTGGCATAGCTATGGGTATTCCACCGATTAAGAGAACAAGAAGGTTGTTAATTCCATCCCTGTATGAGCGTTGCTGTATAGGGAACATGACGATGATTTCAAGTGTCATTCCCACAGCTATAGAGCAAATGCAGAAGTTTCCAATGGAAGTAAGGACCTGTATAGATTACAAGACAAATCACTAAATTATATGAATCAAAATAAGGCGATAAATCAGAGATTGTCTTAGACACTCACCTGCTGAAAATGCCCAACAACTTCTGTGGAGTCAACTAGATGTGCTGCTTTTCCAAAGAAAGAGTGAACCCCAGTTGCTATCACCACTGCTTCAATCTCACCGAGCTTACATGTTGAACCTGAGAAAACTTCATCACCTGTTCTCTTGGTTACAGGGAGAGATTCTCCTGTAAGAGCTGACTGCATCAGGAAAAACAACAATCATTTTAATATCATCGGAAAACATCATAGCATGATTTTGTTTGAGGTGTAACAAGCAGTTGCCTGATCAATTTTTAAAGGGTCTCCTTCGAGAAGGCGAGCATCTGCGGGAATGATATCCCCAAGCTTGATGCTAATTATGTCTCCTGGCACCAGAATAGCTGCATCTTGCTCTTGCCACTGTCCATCTCGGAGAACCTGCGTAAACATGTGACAAGCTGATGGGCTAGCTACATTTTGAGATATAATATTCAAAAGCAAGACAATCTGAGGCAAGGGACACACCTTTGTTTTTGGAGCTAAACGGGCCATAAGGGCTGATGCAGCATTTCCAGCATTATTTTCCTCGATAAAGCTAATTGTCGAGTTGATTATCAGTAAACAAATAATCCCTACAAAGTCCTGCCAGTCAGGACCCTCCCCCTGATATAACATTTTCCACAAAATTGATATCAGTTAAGAAGCATAAAGATGGTATCAGGATAGCAAAGGGTAGTCAAAAAGAAGTAAGCTGACCAAATGTTCTGAAAAAAAAAAAAAAAAAAAAAAAAAAAAAAAAAAAAGGAAAAATTACTCACTCCACCATTAGCAAGGGCAATAGCCATCACAGCTGCAGCTTCCATAACCCATGACAATGGATTCCACATGAAACCGAGAAATTTTAAAAACTTGTTCTCCTGCATCGCAATAATAAAGTTTGTGTAAATAAGAAGCAAAGTACTTGTATTTCAACAACAATGCAAAACAGTGAGATTGATTATACAAAGAAACATCCATTCTGTTGTATGAATAAGCCAAATAGTTCAATTGTTTAGCAATACACTAACTTGAAGAAAACATGCTATTTGCTGGTTTCATTTATCAGATTTTCAACTTGTAATAGGATGTCCAAATGCTTTATTCAACTATAGGACATTTGAGAAGAGAAAACTTCCTGGAATAGATTTAGACCATTTTGCAAACACAAATTTTCATGACATCTTGTTAGTTTACTTCTTACTTTTCTTTAATAATCTTAAGACACTAATTTCACAACAATTTCTCAAGATCGAGTTCATGATTCTGATTAATTAGCAAAATTTCTCAAGATTGAGTTCATCAATGTGTTCTACTTTTCTACTTTGAAGAAAAACATGGGTGCACCATGTCATCATGCTGATCCGGTGCTACCTGCCACTAAGAGGTTCACATGTGGCAATTTAAAGAAAATGGAAAAGACAGTTGGCTGATTTGTCATGTCTGATAAGGTACATACTTTGTAAAATTTTCACCAACAAGTCAACTTGTAGGTTATGCAGACAAATTTACCTGCTTAAAACAGTAAGGTGAATATAAAATTTATAGAAATGTTAAGAAGTTAGGTTCTTACAGGCTTTTCTTCAACCTTGTTTTGACCAAAAATCTTTACCCGCACTTCAGCATCTTCAGACGAAAGACCTTCTCGGGAAGTTCTTAGTTGTTCAAATACTTCATTAAGTGGTATGCGTTCCTGTTCAAAACAGAGTGTTAAGGATACACATTACATTACTGCTATAAAATTTGAAGCCAAAAATGTGGTAACTTTGTTGCATGCACTTACCAAATCAATTCCCTCACGGTTAAAGTTTTCAGGATCCAGCAATGGTTTCTCCAGTTCCTCTGCCATTATCTTTAATCTGAAGCTAACATACAATCAAATGCTTCTGGTGACCATTCAACAAGAACATTAAATAAAAACATAGAAAAATATACAGGGATGTATGCTTGTAAGCAATAGCTATACATAAACAAATGTACGTGAGAGGACTCCAAGGTCAAACCAGAGACTTTGTTACCGTTAATAAAGACCCTAAATTTTAAGCCGATAAGAAAAGACTCAATTATAGTATTAATAACTCTAATTGTTGGTATTTACCTTGTAGCTTAAATTTTTTGGATTTAGCATTTACTTATAAACTTGAATAGCAGAAGTGTTAAGCCTATTATAAATTGAATTTGTGAAATATGTTTATAAATCAAGTTCTTATAGTAAACTACTTTAAATATAACAAATATTACAATGAATAAGTGAGATTATAAGGTAACTATTATTGTTAAGCTTTTGGATTGAACAATTACTTAAAAATTTGAATAGCAGGAGCGTTAAACTCATTATAAATTATAAATTGAATTTGTGAGAGATGTTTATAAATCAAGTTCTTATAGTAAACTACTCAACATACAACAAATATTCCATTGAAATAGTGAGATTACGAGGTAACTGCGACCAAATTCCTCTCATATATGTTAAGTCTTTTTGAATCGAAAAACATGAATGGTTCGACCTTATAAGTCATTATAAATCGAAATTTTGAAAGATTATTACATACAAAGTTTAACTCAAAAATTGCAGCATATATTCCATGGAATTAGCTAGTAAGATTATAAGGTAATTAAGGATCGATTACTTTCGGAAAGTTAATGCAACAAGCTAATCAATTCAAACATCAGTAATTATCCAAGAGGAACATGTAGATTTGCAAATTAAAAATGCAAAAACTCATTAATTACCACAACAAATCATATGTGCAAAAACTAATATGTAAGGAAATGATATAAAGTACATTGATGAGAGGAGTTGGTTACTTACACTTGAGTGAAACTGGAAAAACAAGGAGAGATGATCCAAGTATATTTGAGAAATATAGTGGATGGAGGAGTGAGGGTGTAATAAAAAAGAATAGTGGGAGTGTGATGGTTTAAGAAGGGGGGGGATACTAATAGTAGTAATTAATAAAAACGTGATGGATTTGGTGGCTGACTGTTGGGTGGCGAATCCACGACCAACAGCTAATGAAGCTGGTCCAACCTGCATGCATGTCCTCATCTGGGCGGCAAGAAAATTGTTAACACACAAATTTGATATAGAAAGACAGATGTGCTCTAACTAACTTTCACAACTTACCGTTCCAGACCTAACGGTCTTTCCCACTAAAATGATCTGATGAGAGTTGAGACATTTTAATTATATTACTAAAAAACATTAATGGGAAACAAACCAAGATTTGGACAGTTGGGACACATTTTGATATATCTAAATAATTAGGTGCACCCTTTAGCTACTTTTCCTATTCTCTAGTCTCTACACACCCATTAGACATTATTAATTATTACTACTTTCTCTTCAACTTTGGTTTTTTATTTTTTGGCCCTACATCCACAATTGTTGGAAAGATATATGCAAGAAATTAGAATTCTAAGTGAGTAATCAACATTCATGATTCATGTATGAATGAATTAATGATATAAATCAATCTTAATTAATGAGATATCATTTGGACTTGGACTAAATTTGAAGACTTGTAGAATTGGCCCAAGTTTAGCTACAAAGAGAGGTAGCCTGGGTCCATTAGACATTAGTATTACACCCCCATAGGCCCATATCATCTGTAATCTGAATCCCTTGAAATGTTGGTAATATCTCTGATTTTATTTTTACAAGATTCTGCAAACCCTTGATTGACTTCTCTCTAACTCTACAATAGAATCAAAAACAAACCACTGGTTTCAATTTTTAAAGACAAATCTTTACATATATACTAGTCCTCATGCAAGATTTTAGATTGTAAATTCGCCCATCAGTTGTTGTTGACCCAAACCAGAAGCTCAAATACAATCCCAAGAAGACCAGAAGCCTGGTCTACAGCTTCAGCCAGGTCCAAGAAGAACCTAGTCTCAGTGGAAGAATCTCCTCTGAATGGCTCAATGTGGATGTAGACTTATTTTAAGTCGGACCACGATAAATCCTCTTGTGTTCTTTTCTTTCTTGCCTTTGTATTCTTCTGTTCTTGTTTGATTAGGTCCTGATTTTGTATTTGTTTGTATTACTGCTTTCTTTTCTTGTATTTTGTTAGTGTTTCTTACAAGTTGTAGCAGAATAAAAGGCTAGTTAGGGTTTCGTGTGAAAACTGAAACTCCTAACACCAAGTCTGTGGTAGCTTCTAATACAATAATGAGGAGATACAGTGCATATGCTGAATGAACAAGAACTACAACACTAATTAAACTTGATATTTGAAAAGTATATATAGATTCAGTATCTAATGAAACATATACATATATATATATACGCAACACCTGACAGATTACAAGTTTGATATAGCTATAACTATGTGAGTATGTGACCACATTCACACCCCTCCAATTCCAAATCTTCCATATGCCAAACTTGCGTAACCTTATCTTCATTCAAAACTTCTCAATCTTCTCTTTTATTTATATATAATCCTCCTCTTCTCATCCAACTAATGTGTGCATTATTCAATACAATAAAGAAATCATCCCTTGCAAACCCAACACTAGAGATTAATGAGCACTTGAAGGGGTTATATAGATGCAAAAATAATCCAAACAATTTCTATCGAAACATACACAACAGAGAATTCATTTTATCAACATACTCTATCATTCTGTCCTGCTTCTTCTTGTTATTTTTATTAAAATGCAGTTTCTTTTATTGCATTTGCTGCAAAACGTCTACAAAAGAAAAACAAGTAAATTTTAAAAACGCGAATAAATTAATTAAAAAAAATTAAAAACACACATTTAAAAAAACTCACCTTCAAACAACTTCGTGCTGAGTAACTATAATTCGAACCTCATTGAGCTTCCTCTAAATCCCCAATGTTAGGGAATTTATGTAAAAAGTATTTCCAATGATAGATCCGGATACAATCGTGAAACATCCAGTTTCACCCTTAATATGGAACCAAGTAGCAACTAATCACGTACACTTATAAAAGAAAATACATGAAAACTGAGAAATCAAACCAATAAGTAGTTATTAGTTAAACAAACCTTGTAGTACAATTGGACAGAATAATCATGATCAAGTCGACTAGTGTCAAATAAGTTCTCATTAATTGGCTGGAGATTTCTCTCCTATTACCAAAAAAAAAAAAAAAAAATTCGTTAAACAGTCACAAAACAACACAAAAAAAATGTTTATTCAAGCAAAAAAAAAATTCATTACCAAAACGACGTTGATGAATCGAAATGCATCGTCGCCTAGATCTCCTATACCGTACAGACCAGGAAAACGAGGTCGGGTGGAGCAAAACGCAGGCTCTCCTGAGGTCCTTGGGGAACCACTCGCCGTAGTCGGCCGGCGAATCGTCGTTGGCCAGACACAAAACTGGTTTGAGAGAAGAAGTTTATGTAATAATTTTTTGAAGTTTTTGTTACAATTTTGAGAATAAAGAACATGAAAATTTGGAGTAATTATATTGTTTTGTTTGACAAAGGAAGAAATGAGAAGGCTCAGAAGAATTTGAAGTCTGAAAATTTGATTTTCAAAAGGAACTAACAAGTACAAGAAAAGAGATTAAAAGAAAAAAAATGAGAGGAAGAAGAATATTTTTTTTAATGGAGAACAACTTTGCCTACAACAAGCACCACAACCCAGTATATATATATATATAGACTTTACCTGTATGCATATAGAAAACAATTTAAACATGAGTTAAAATGTTGGCAGTTGAAAAGAAGAAAGAAGCATATAGTGAAGGGTTGAAACTTGAAAGGTGTAAAAGAAGTGGAAAAGGCTAGTTATTCTTTTTAGTGGAAATTGTTAAAAATGATCACTCTAAATATGAGAAATTCGTTTTTAACCACATACGAAACTTTAATTGTTAATAACCATGTTTTGAAAAAAAATTCACTAGGTGTCTATAAATTACCAAGATACCCCCAAATTAATATTTCTATTTTGTTCACTGTTCACCGTCTCTCTTCCTCTTCTTCACTGTTCATTCTTCCTTCCTCTTCCTGCAAATTGAACACCAATATGGCTGAACCATTGTTATTCCTGCAAATCGACTAATTAGAGAAGATTTAAAGAAGTGAAAATTTGAAACAAAAATTTCGATTTGCTCTAAATCGGTATTTGGTGTGTAAATATCTTTTATTTGTTCATTAATTGAGTTGCAAACAGTGACTTTAACATGAGTTTAGCGTTATTACATCACCTTTGTGTGTTTTTATGAAGAATCGAATTAAATAAATTTTTAAATTTTTTCCAGAAGATTTCAAGTTAACTGATCCAAAAAACTTGAAATCTTATATAAAAACTTGAAATGTTGACAAGTTTCTGAGAAAGATTTCAAGTTTCATTTTAAGTTTTTATATAAGATTTCAAGTTTTATGTTAAAGATTTAAAGCATGATTTCAAGTTTTTACAAAACATTTTAAGTTTGTCTAAGATTTCACGCTTTCAAGTTTTTTATTTTTTCAAATCAAACTCCAACATCCAGTCTCAAATTATCCAAAATACTAGACCTCAACCGTATCAACCCTCAAAATTGATACATTTCAATATTTATTATTCCATAAACATGTTCTTAACAATAAGAGAGAGAGAGAGAGAGAGAGAGGAGCGGTGATAGGGAAGAGAGGAGAGAGAGTGTGTTTGGGGATATTTTTATATGAGGATATTCAAGTAATTTCTCAAAAAAGCAGTTATTAACAATTAAAATTTTAAAAGAGAGAGAGAGAGAGAGAGAGAGAGAGAGAGAGAGAGAGAGAGAGAGAGAGAGAGTGTGTGTGTTTGGGGATATTTTTATATAAGGAAATTCAAGTAATTTCTCAAAAAAGTGGTTATTAACAATTAAAATTTTAAAAATGGTTATAAATAAAAGTTTAGTGTTTTGGATGACTATTTTTGATTTTCTCCTTTTATTTTTAACTTGGGTCTATGAAGTGATTTATCTCTGGACTCAGTTAAATCTTTTGATTCTTTGTGTAAGGATTTTCTAATCAAAGTGTACAATCATGATATCATGTACTCAGATGCTGAGATTTCAAAAATAAAAATGCAAAATGCAATCTGAGATCTACGTAAGAAATATCAAGAGAATCTCTTAAAAATCTTTGACTACTCAGTACTCACTTACAAGTACCACCCTGGTTTGGTTAGTTTTTAAATAGTTGAGAACAACTAATGTAACTGTGTCGTATAATAAACTTTTTAAGGCTTTAAAATCTAAATTATGTTTTCAAAATAAATTACATACACGAAGCCACGAAGGTGATCCATCTTTTATATATATATATATATATATATATATATATACAATTTTTCTATTGTCAATTCATCATTTTATATCAAGACGAAGAATGTAAACCATTAGATTTATATACTTTGACTTAAAGCGTATGACTTGTCAAAACTTCTTCATAATCTATGGTCCATATTTTTTGTCCTGATATATTTTATGTCATGACGAACTGATAATAAAAAAACTGTATATATATATTAATTTTAGAATTTATAAATTAGGAATTTTAAGATCATTTTGAATTTATAAATATTAATCACACTTCCTAATATTTTTCAAACCCTAATTTGTAACTTCATTCAATTTGTAAATAATTTTATACATAAAAAATAACAAAAAATGAAAAACAAAATACAAATTTTTTCCATCCCATTGAAATGCCTCATCTATTAAGTATTACACTAACATAGAAACAACTTTGTTTAATTGAGTTAGATTTAAACCATGTTATATTAATAACAATATACCACACTATAATATATATAAAAACACATCGCATTATGTAGAAGAATTATAATAGCAAAACATATATTCCTGTGTTAAATATTCCAACAATAACAATAAAATATCAAAATAATAATAATGATAATACTAATAATTAATAATTGAGCATAATGCAAGTGATTTCAAATTTTCAATTCAAAAGCATGGGGTTTTAAATAAGGACTCAAATCACATGTCTAAATTTAGTAACCCAATTTATGTTTAACCATCCAAATTGGGATATGTGTTTATGTTTAATTTTTTTTTTTTTTTCAATTTCTTACATAAATATAAACACATTTCCCAATTTAGTTAGTTATACACAAATTGGGACAACAAATTTGGATAGGTGATTTGAGTCCTTTAAATAATACACATTAATAATTAATAATGAATAAGTCATCTACCATCACTAACATATTTTCCAAAAACTAAGATCCGGTTGATTGTTTAGACCAATTAAATTCTTAAAGCTCTCCATTAATAATTAATAATGAATTATCTGTGTTGCTTTAAGCCTTTAACCAACAAAAAATAATAATAAAATATTGTACATTTGTACCGATATTTGTTGACTGCATCTTATAATATCTACGGTACCATTTAAAATCTTTGACTCAAACATTTAAAATAAAAAAAAAAATCTTTGACTTAAAGTTATGTTTGTGATATCTATTTTGATGCATGACTTATTTTATTTTATTTTTATATATAAATAGTTTTAATTTTGTAAATTTTTGTTGTTTTTATTTATTTATATTTTACACAATTGCACAATATTAATTAATTTTTTTCCCAAAAAAATAAATGTTTTTTTTTTGTTAAATCAAAACACAGAAGATCCAATTTCCAAAATTTCATGCTATTATAAAATATATAATTTTATTTAAAAAAACTTATATCAAAACAAAATATAACAAATATATAAATTTATATATATATCCAACAGTACCATCAAGATTGAAGAGTGTTGTTTGTCATGAGAAATAAATGAAAGTAATTAATAACTCTCAACCACTCTTTGATTTTCACCTACCTTCCCTCTCACACTCATCTATCTCTCCCTTCCAGTTTCAGTCAAGGCTGTTAGAATCTCTGTGGTTTTACCAATACCATACAATTGATACTTGGAAACCATGAGAGGAAGTGGTTTTATTGTACCATATAGAGAGAGTTATTTTGACCGAGACCATATTGAGAACAGAACCGAGAAAGAGCAAATCTATAGTTAGGATGTGGAGAAGTCCGGGATAGGCCATGGTGTGTCATACAGTTTAAGGAGGACATGCGGATAGGTGCTTGAATGAAGTTCAAGATCCTTGATATAAGACTATATATTGAATTTTCATTAAATATATATTTTAATTATATAAATTCAGATTATTTTTTTATTTTTTATTATTGAGAATTAATATTCTATGGAACTATGGAAGGAACAATAAATCATTATCTATTGGTTAGTAGGTTAATAGGGCCTTAGTGGTCGAGTGCCTTTTATTTTTTTATTTTACTATATATATATATATATAAGTGTTAACTTGTACCCTTGAAGCATCCCCAATAAGGCTCTTTATATTTTTCTTCGAAAAAACTCGTTTGATGTACTTTTTATAAATGAGGAGTCATATAAGGAGTTAACACTCCAAGAGGCCTCTCTAAAAATGGCTCTTTATTGAGAGAAACAATGATGAAATTGAGATAGAGTATATGTGAGAAAAAGAAATGAATTTGGACCATTGAATATTAAGGAGATGGACTCATCTTGACCAATTATTTTAATTGAGGAGTGAAAAATAAATAAATAAGGAGAAAACCTTGTCTCCTTAGATTTAGAGAGGTTTTGGCCGGAAAAAAATTTGAGGAGGGAAGTAGGGAGGGTGTTGGAGCAAATTCCGGTCCAGCCTCTCTACTAATAGTCAAATATGTGTTGTTTTTTTTTTTGCTTATTGGGATGCTCTTAGGTCTCATTTGATATGTGAGATAGAATTATTTTCATGGGATATGATTGAATATGATATGATTGGATATGATGAGATTAATTTTAATGTTATTATGTGTTTGGTGTAATATAGGATATGATTAAAAATAGATTAAAAATATGTTTTGTGCAACATAGGATTTGATTAAAAATATGAGATGAAATTGCACACATCCCCAATATTTAGTCAAATTTGGTCGAAATTAACTAAATGAAATGTTTTTTTTCGTTATTTTCATTAAGTTTGTAATATTTTTTTTATATATATACAATTTTTCTATTGTCAGTTCGAACTATAAAATATATCAGTTCTTTACATGTGGACTATTGGATTTAAATGTTTTGAATTGACTGCACACACTTGTCAAAGTATCTTTTAAATCCAATGGTCCACATGAAAGGAATTGATATTTTTTATATCAGTTCGAATTGACAATAGAAAGAATATATATATATATATATATATATATATATAAATTTTCACATGAGGACGTCTTGATATAACTTCATGATGATATTGAATGTGAGCCACTAGTTTTACATACTTTGACTCAGGTGTGTATGCACTTGTCAAAACTAGTGACCTACATTTAATATCCTTATGAAGTTATATCAGGACATCCTCATGAGAACGAGACTGTATATATATATATATATATATAATTGAAAAAGAAATTTTAAAAAGAAATGGATTTGTTGAGATCCAGATTTCCTCCTCAAAAGAACTAGGGATGGAAAATGCACCTGGTCAGGCCGAGTACCCAGCCTTACCCGAGCCGAAATGCTCAGATAGAACTTGGACATTCCTTACTAGGCACCGGGTAAGGGTTGTCCGGGTACTTGGACCGATTGTGTTCCGGCCTGAGTCTAGGTATGCCCGAATACATGATTTTGATTTTGATTTTGATTTTGATTTTTTTTTTAATAAATCTTTCAAATTATGAGGGTATAGTAGCGGAATACCCGACCCTCGTAATTTGAAAGATTTATTAAAAAGATTTCTTGTGGAAAGTAATTCTTTTAGAAATTCTTGTGTCGGAAGGAAAATGATTTCTATTTACAAGAAGATTTATGCATAAAAAGAAATAATATTTATATGAAACAAGAAAGTCTTGTATGTATAGGAGAAAGTCTTGACTTGTGGTGGCAAGTTAAAGTCATGGAGATCCAATCTGGGTTACACAAGACGATTAAAAAAAAAAAAAAAAAAACTCCTAAACATAAAAAAAAAAAAAGGTCTCTAGTGTGGTGTGAAGCTTATCCGGAAAAACGCTCCAAGTGTTGCTAGCAGCAAGTCTTTCACCGAATTGGGTGATGTAAGGACACATTTATTCTTTTGGTAGGTTTCCCCACTGGCCATAGAGAGAATATGTTGCTGCTAGTGGTCCATAAGTTTTGTATATGGGCATCAGTCAGAAGGTGATACAAGGTGTGTGGGTAGACAAAGATGTCGATAGTTGACGAACTCCTTGGAAATCTGACGTGAGGAGTTACACCACAATTTCGGTTGTTATTTTGACATGGTGCTAGAACAAGAAATCTTAGGATGATTCCTTCCTTAGCTTCGTAAATCACTTTTTTCATTTAATTCCCCTAGCTCGACACTTAGCCAGTCGACCTACACTCTCGTTCGAGCTAAGTCGAGCCTAGCCTTGACGAACCAACGAACAAAATCTACAACAGTCCCAACGCCTGCTCGATATCGACCTCGTCGATACTAAGCATCAAACTCCACGCTCAATAAGAAACGTTGAACCCACGATTTGTTTGTCTTTATTTTAGTTTATTTGTTTTATCTCGCACTACACTGCCTTGAGCATAAGAGAGTCTCCTAAAGGGATCACCTCATCTTGTGGTTCGACCACCACTCCATTTTCTCTTATTTTACAATTTTTTGGTGCCCAGCTCAACGACTTTATTAATTGTAGATCCGATCGACTACAGTTTGACACCTACAATGAGGTCTTGACAATTTCCTTCTTCAAAAATTGCCATTCCACCTAGACATCAAACGAGACAATGACTGAAGTAACCAATTCCATTGATGTCGAGACTCGGCTGGCACTCTTGGTGTCTCAGATGGCTGAGAACACTGTAAAGTTGCATTCGTTCGAGGAAGAGAATGAAACTGTTCGAGCTGAAAACCTAGAATTGCAGAATAAGGTGGATTCACTGTCAAATAATGCGGTGCCGACCTCCACACAAGCGCCACTCGATTAGCTTGTTTTGACCAAAAATCTTCAGACGAAAGACCTTCTCGGTAAGTTCTTAGTTGTTCAAATACTTCATTAAGTGGTATATGCGTTCTTGTTCAAAACAGAGTATTAAAGATACAAATTACATTACTACTACACAATTTGACGAAAAAAAAACGTGGTAACTCTGATGCATGCACTTACCAAATCAATTCCCTCACGGTTGAAGTTCTCAGGATCCAACAATGGTTTCTCCAGTTCCTCCGCCATTGTCTCTAATCTTCAAAATTTGAAGCTTACATACAATCAAATGCTTCCGGCAACCATTCAAGGACACTAAATAAAAGCATAGAAATATATACATGCATGTATCATATGTATGCTTCTTGCTTCTTTAAATTGAAACAAGATCTTCCTATCATCTAAAATGATTTTGTAACATTAACTATTAAATAGGGCCTTTACATTGTAACTTAAATATTTTGGATTGAACGGTTACTTAAAAACTTGAATGGCAGGAGCTTAAGCTCATTATAATTTGGATTTGTGAAAGATGTTTATAAATCAAGTTCTTATAGTAAACTACTCTAAATACAGCAAATGTTCCATTGAATTAGTGAGATTATGAGGTAATTACGACCAAATTAATTGCTCTCAGGTGCTAAGCTTTTTGAATCGAGCAATTACCTAAAATCTTGAATGGTTGGACCTTTCAAGTGGTTATAAATTGAAATTTTGAAAGATTGTTACCAAAAAAGTTTAAATGGTTAGGTACTCTAAAAATGCATCTTATATTCCATGGAATTAGTAAGATTATAAGGTAATTAACGATCGTATATTAATATACACATCATATATACATTGATGGAATATTAATCTAAAGAATAGTGGAGTGAGATGGTTTAAAAAACGGGGTATTAGTAAAAACGTGATGATTTGGGGTATTAGTAAATATTAATCCGTGAACTATACAGCTCATGAAGCTGGTCCTTCCTGCATGCATGGATTCATCTGGAAAATAGTTAACACACAAATTGGATATATAATACAGAGAGGAAAGACAAGTGGTCTAACTACCTTTCACAACTTACCACCAAAATTTTATATATAGATGTCTTGAATAAAAACATTAATGGGAAACAAACCAAGATTTGGACACATTATGATATATCTAAATAATTAGGTGACCCTTTAGCTACTTTTCCTATTAATTATATATGAACATGTACATATGATCATGATCTTCTTCTACGATTATAAACAAATTTTATTTTTACCAAGAAAAGAAAATGTTTTTTTTTTTTTTCAAAAAATAAAAGGGGCAGCAGGAAAACTCACACAAAATACTCTAAAAAAATAATATATAAATACATCACCCTCATATCATAATAAAATATTGATATTAAATACCAATATGAGAAGTGATTATGGTTCTTTTTTATTTTTAAAGCTATTTAAAATAAGCAATATATTAAAATAAAGATTTCTATACAATATATAATTATGATGAAATTGGAAATATATTATATATGGAGGATAGTATCGGAAGAAAATATTTTATATTGTATTTAATCCAATTAAGTGATTTATAATTAAGTGATTTATAATTAAGTGAAAAATCATGATTTTTTACTTTTTATTTTAAATTGTTTTTTGGTATTTTTAAGTTGTTTGACCATTTAAAAAAACAAATAAAACAATTTAATAATTATGATTCTGACCCATTAAATTTAAAGTGGAAAAAATAAACGACCCCTAAGTGTTGAATGGATTAATGATATAAATCAATCTTAATTAATGAGATTTTATTTGGACTTGGACTAAATTTGAAGACTTGTAGAATTGGCCCAAGTTTAGCTACAAAGAGAGGTAGCCTGGGTCCACCTGATTTTGTCTTCTGGATGCTTTGACAATTGAACCCAATAGCTGAATTCTCATCAAGTTATAAATTACACCACATATCATCTGTGATTTTGTGAATCCCTTGAAAAGTTGGTAATATCTCTGATTTGATTTTTACAAGATTCTGCAAACCATAATTTCCTTCCATTTGTTTTCTAGTTTGTCATCCAATAAGCACATACCCAAGGAATTTAAAATCGATATATCCACCGATATATCTATATTTTGGAGGGACCGATATCGAAACAGGGGTAATATCCCTTATCTAGCAAATATCCGTTCGATATCGAAATATCCTTAAAAATCTTCCGATATTCCCGAAATATCCCGATATTCCCGAAATATTATGAATTTCATCTCGAAATCCAGGGATATTTTACAAATTATTTTTTTTTAAAAAAATTAATCTTACGCACTTAAATTATTGTTCAAATAATCTATATTGAAAATTATTTTAAAAGAAACATTAACAAATTTATAAAATTTTCAAACACAATAGTCAATAGTAGAATTATTGCATGTCATTGTGACACAAGAGTCAAGATAAGTCCCAAATACCAACAAAGAAGAAAAAGCTAAAAAGGCTATAAGCATAAGCCGAATGATATGTATCATCACCTTCATTATTATAGTGCTCTTTGGGCTCCACCTAACTTCTCTCTTTGCGCAGCAAGTCACAAGCCCACTCTCACTACACTTATTTTAGGCCCCTACCTTCCACTTTTAACATGTGTCTACAATTTCAATTACCGCCTTAAGCCCCCAATGCATTTATTTATAGTCCCCTACCTTCCACTTTTGACGTATGTCTACAATTTCAATTACCGCCCCAGGCCCCCCGTGCACATGACATATTCTTTGCAGTGAATATAAATTTTAAGAATGAAGAACAAATTTGTTCATCATTTTCACTTCATATCACCTTCACTCTTCTCTCTCAAGTTTTCATCCTACACGGCTACACTACACATAGCAAAATTTACATCACAATTCACAAGTTTCTTTTAAAATCTTCATCAAATAAGCAGATACGTAAATGTTCACTTTGATGTTTGATGTTTTATGATATTGTTTCTAAAACTCATTAGAATTTTATATTTATAAATTGATCTGTACAAAATTTAATTTTGTTTTGATAGGGAATTGCATTGCATAATATGTCTGGTATTAGAAATGATCCAGCATGGGAGTATTGCCAACCAATACCGAATAATAAAAATGGCACTATATGCACGTTTTGCTGTCACATTATGAAAAGTGGGGGAATTATCTGGTTTAAATTTCATTTATCCGGTAAAGAGTTGTACAGAAATGTAAAAGTATGCCCAAATGTGTCACCATAAGTGAAAAAACTAATATCTCAATTGCATAAAAATAAAGAAACAAAAAAAAAAAAAAAAAACTGCAAATAAGATTGAGGAAATTCAACAAGAATTAAGAGGAAATTTGCTTGATAAAGAAGAGGAAGATGACATGTATCATTATCCTGAAGATTTACATCCTGATGAGCGAGATGATTATCGTTTTGCAATAGATGCATCCAAAGCATCTGAATGGCAAAGAGAACAAGTAGGAAGAATATTTGGAGGGAGGTCAAAGAGAGGTGAGAGTTCAAGAGCTGGTGGTAGTAGCCAACCATCATAACAAGTACGTCGCACTCAAAGTGGGCGAGAGCCGCGTTATAAACCTCCAGTTGCACCTTCATTGTACAAATCATCAGGGGCAAAGCAAAAGAATATTAAAGATATGTTCAAGGGAGGTAGTATTAGAGAAAAATTGGGGAGACTAGTATCGAAGTTTTTTATTTATGATAATGTACCCCCACATAAAGCCGGTTTCCATCATTTTAAGAACATGATTATTGGTGCTCAAGAATTAGGTATTTTTTTTAAAAAAAATAATAATGCTTTTGAAATTTTTTATTTGTTTTATTTTTTATCTCACAATTAAATTTAACATGCATGTGAATACATGTATTGGAGTTCAACCACCATCATCATTTGAAATTAGGCATAAGCACTTTGACATCAAGTACAAGGAAATGAAAGAGTATGTTGATAAGTTCAAAACAAAATGGGAGAAATATGGTTGCACCATAATGTGTAATGGGTGGATGGGATCGACAAGATTGTCGATAATTAATTTTATGGTGTATTGTAAATGTCACACAATTTTCCTAAAATCTGTTGATGCATCTGACAAAATTAAAGATCATCAGTATATTTATGGATTGCTCAAACATGTGGTGAATGAGGTCGGTGAGAAGAACGTCGTGCAAATTGTCACCAACAATGGCTCTGCATTTGTGAAGCAGGTAAAAAATTAATGAAAAAATATTATTTATTTTGGACTCCTTATGTAGCACATTGTATATATTTGATTTTTGAGGATATTGGAAAGAAGGACAATGTTGAACGTGTCATTCATGATGCTAGGGCTGTGACAAACTTTATATATAATCATGGATGGTTACTATCGCAAATGAGGGAGGTTTGTAAAGGGGAGATAGTGCGACCTGGTGCAACTCAATTTACGACTAATCATATTGCCTTTGATAGTCTTTTGAAAAAAAAGACAAGTTTGAAACATCTATTTACCAGTAATGCATGGGTTACAAATCTATTGAGTCGAGCCGCAAATGGAAAAAGAATAGAACAGCTTATTTTAGATTCAGAGTTTTGGGATAATGTGGTTTTTGTAGTTAAAATATATGAGCAACTATACCACGTTCTGAGATTGGTTGATACCGAAGTTGTACCCACTATGCCTATCTTATATGAGTTAATGCGTGTGATGAAAGATGCAGTAAAACAGCAAAGAAAGAATACTAAATGGATTCTAAACATTATACAAAACTGGTGAGACAAAATGCTTAATCACCCACTACATGCTGCAGGTAAATTTTATTTCAGATTGTTTGTTATCCATAATTAATATTTAGTAGTATTTAATTATTTATACTAAAATTAATATATATTTTTTATTCTTCTAGCTTACTATTTGAACCCAAAGTACCAATATAGAAACGATATTGAGGATAATTCAGATCTTTTGAAAGCCATACATATTGTCTATTCGCAATTAGATCCTGAAGCTGCAGGGATTGCTAATTTTGGAAATGAGGTAAAAAGTTACAATTTACATTCAATTTTATAATTCCAATATTATAACTTATTTGCATGGGAGTATTGTGTCATATACTCATATTTATATAAATTATTTACATATTGATCTCATGAGTCATTAATATAGCTCATATACTTTAAAGATGGAAAGAAAAGTTTTAGTGAACAAGCAGCCATAGTAGCTAGAAGCAAAATGCAACCAGGTATATAAGTTTTATTACAAAAATCTATGTAATAATAATATCATTGAAATGGTATTCATACTTGTAATACTTAATAATTTGTATTTCAGCTGATTGGTGGGTAATGTATGGAGATTGTGCTCTATCATTGCATGCAATAGCAATTCGCATACTGTCACAAACAGTATCATCTTCTGCATGCAAAAGAAATTGGTCCACATTTGCTTTAATCCACACAAAACAAAGAAATCGTCTTGCCTATTCTAAACTTGAAGAACTTGTTTATTGTTATTATAATATGAAGTTGAAACTTAGGGATATGGCAGCTGAAAATGATAAAGTAGATGAAACTGATTTTATGGATCTACTTCAAGTAGCTACTGAAGTAGAGGACGATAATGAGAATCCTTTTTTTGACTGGGTTAGACCTGCCTATTTGGATGATGATGAGGGAAATCCTGATCCACAAATTGCTTCTCATGCTCAAGACATGAGAATAAATGTTGAATAAGTGATTAGAGAAGAAGTTGGTATAGATTGTGGAGTTACTGTTAGCAGCTCTTCCAATAACCAACATACTTTTGATGGAAATAGTGGAGGAAAAGATGATGGAGATGATGGAGGGGGTTGGTATTCTAGTGCAAGAGGTTGGGATGCTGGTGCAACAAGTTGGGATGTTCGTGCCAGAGGTTGGGATGCTGGTGCAACATGTTGGAATGCTAGTGCGACAGGTTGAGATGCTCATGCAGGTAATTTTGATCAAAATCGTGGTAGACAACATGGAGGAACAAGTCAAATCGGTGAAGATTCTTTGAATATGTCTCTCTCCTCAATGAGTATGGACATAGAAAATAGTTCTTTGGGTGATTCGCAAACAAGGTTAGGTTGACATGTATCATTTGGTAGTTCTGGTGGCTGTAGTATATTTGATTATCCTTTTCCACAATTGCCATATGCAATACCTATACATGCAGATCAACAATATCCACCGAGTTGGGTAAATCCAAACTATCCAATTCATGGATCAATTGGAAGAGATCAAACAACATATGTGTGACATATTAATAACTACCTTGAAAACTATGCTAGCATGTTTTCTTGAGAAAATTATTGTTCGAATTAAGATAGAAATGTATCTTATGTATTTGAACCAGCAAGGAATCCATTTTGGTTTTAAATTTCAGACATGCAATGTATTATTATGTATGAATTATGATTTATGATAGAATCTTGGAAGTATGGAACTATATAAATCTGTTTATTAAATATTTAATATCTTTATATTGTATATAATATTGTAAAAGTTAACCAAAATATTATTCTATTAAATATTCAATTTTAAAAATTATACAGACTCTATTTATGTTATAATTTATAATAAACTCATAACTATGCTAATTTATTGTTGAAATATGATTCATTTGATATATAATTACTTGTTTAAGCTTGTCATAAGGTTTCACAAAAAAATTCTAACTTTAAATGTAAATATATATCATTTTTTTAATTTTTTACCGAATATCCACCGATATCAATAATATTCCCGATATATCCATAAATTTAGAAGCCCGATATCGATACCGATACCGATATTTTATTCCTTGCACATACCCTCGCTTGACTTCTCTCTAACTCTACAATAGAATCAAAAACAAACCACTGGTTTCAATTTTTAAATACAAATATCTCTCTCTCTCTCTATATATATATTATATTATTATACGTAGATGTACTTATCCTCGTACAAGATTTTGCAAGATCAAGTCTGTGGTAGCTTCTAATACAATAATTTGCCAAATACAATGCATATGCTGAACGAACACTTATAATACAAGCCATTTAATAGAGGGGATGTTCGTGGAAGGCCCTCCGTTAGATCTTCTTTGATTTCTTTATTTTCTTATTTTGACTTCTCAAACAACCCATACAAGTATACGAATGAATCACATTATTAAAAAGTGTAGTTAATTACAAGAACGTCCATCTTTTGTCTATTCAAGCCGGTTACTTGAACACATTTAAAGCTTGTGAATTGTGATTGATTATTAATTAAACTAATGTATTTATAAAATTAAGCTTATTAAGAGTTAATATTAGTAGAGAATCCTAATTTGTTATTAGTTCATAATGAAAATTATTTACACATAAAGATATGGATATATATATATATATATATATATAGTAAATAAAATAAAACATAGATGGACAGAGATGACAGTAGTAAAGAAAATATAAGATATTAGATGTGTACTCATATGCTGTCAATATTTCCTCTGTTAAGGAGTTAAATTCCATTCGCTTTCATTAAATATAATAATTTATGAGCATAAAGTTAAAGTACTGTATAATTGTGTGTGTGTGCGTGCGTGCAAGAGGGGATGTAGAGGAGAGTACATTAATGTGCGCGTGTGGGTGTGGGAGAGAGAGAAAGTGATGTAGAGGGGAGTGCGAGTTACGGTACGTACTGGTAGTAAATCCAACCAAACCAACGTCTCTCCTCAAAATTGAGGTAAGTTTGCCGGAACCCTGTTCCCGTAACCTTGTCTTCATTCAACACTTCTCCTCTTTTCATGCTCACACTTTGCCATTTCTCTAATCTTCTCTAATATTTAAAATCCACCTGTTGTCTTCCAATTAATACATACATTATTCAAAAAAAATAAAGAAATCATCCCTCGCTTAAATCCAACACTAGAATGCAATAAAAGCTACTTTACATGCCCACGTTCACTCCCCCTTGTTGCATCTTCCCATGCAAATCCCTCATCCCCATGTTCACCCTTTCCTCATCGCCAGCTTCCTTCGTATCCCAGTCAACTTTTCTTGGCTCTTGAGCTTTTAACCATATATATACTTAACCCTTTACACCAAACCCCTTCAAGCTCCCCACTGAGCTTTTTTTTTTTTTGGCTCAAAGTTCATCCATGGCTGAAATGAAACTACAGAAATTTAAGTGTGGAGCACTCAAGGCTCCTTCAAAGAGAAAGGGGAATGGTGGTTTCTCCACCAAATGTGCTTCCTTGGTCAAGGAGCAACGTGCACGTATCTACATCTTGCGTCGCTGTGCTACCATGCTCCTCTGCTGGTATATACAGGGCGATGACTAGCTAGATACGTACTGTAATAATATTCCTCCTCTTTCTTCCTTTCCTTTGATCTCCTCCGTACGTGTTAATTAGGCCATCTCCATAATATTTATCCGGCTGGTTTTCATGAGCTGTGGTGTAGTGTTTATCTACTATGTTCTCCTCTAGTGCAATTCCCTTTTTTTGACCTGACTGGGGCCAACCCCATCAGGTTTTTGGGGGCACGGGAGGGGTTCACAGCTGCACTACTCTTGCTTTTTCACCAACCGGTCATCAAAAACTCGTCGGAGCTGAAGACTAATTACACACATGGAGGGGTTTCTTTGAAAAAAGTTGTTTGCCTGTTGCTGCTGTGAAAGTTCATTGTAACTTCTGTTCTGTATTTGCATGTAAAAGTGCTTTTCTTATTACATCTTTTTCTCCTGTTTTTTCGGGAGTAACATGGACAAAATGTTACAATCTTGAAAATAATGGTGGAATCACTACTACTTCAATAATAATGTGATGGCTGAGTTGTATAACTTGTAATATGAGTTATGTATGTATATTACCCTGTTATTTCACAGAGAGGAAACATGCATATCATCTTCAATGACAACAGAGAGAGAGAGAGAGAGAGAGAGAGTCATTCTATTTGCCAGCTAATATTAGGTACATCAGATGCAGTTTCACAAGTTGTAATCACTAATCACACAATAAAGAATGAACAAATTAAACTATATATATATATGTGAACTCAACTTATTCAATTCTAGAGCATTTTCTTTGGCAGTTCAACACACATCTAATATATCCTATCATTATAAAGAGATTCAGATGCAGCAAGTTGGCAATATGGGGAAACTTTAAAAATTTATATTTACAGAGATTCTATGTAAAAAAATATCTAAACATTATCTCTTTTGAAAATCACGATACTTATCTGTTAAACTCAAAAGTATCTACAACTTGAAATATTGCCTTGCCCTTGTTTCATTTCAAAGTTTTAATTGTGTTAAACAATCATAGTAAAACTGGCTTCCCAGCTTTCTAAACAATGACAAATAAGTTAGGTTTGACATATTGATAAATAAAATGATTGAATAATCTGAATTAACAATATCAAAAGCTTATTTGGTTTTTGTTTTTCCTATAGGGGGGCGAAAGGAGATTCAGCATAATTTTCTTAGCTGATCAACGAAAAGGAAACTTTGCTATGTTAAAAAATATACTTGGTATCATTAAATATTCAGTTACAGTATTCGACGGTACAGAGATTGTCTAGTTCGGAAGACTGTAGCTGTCAAGTTCGTCTTATCAATGTCACCAGTAAACATGATTACACCAAAATTAGATCGGGCTACAGTAATAAGATTTACTCACTTGAACTTATTTTCAAATTCCGACATCATTGCTCAATCCAATCCTTGAACAGCAACATCATGTAGAGAGGAATGTTCACCGCAGCAATGACTATAAGCATTCCGAATGCCTGCACTAATCTGTGAATTATCAACTTTATCTTTGATTTGCTTGTTCTGATCGGTAATTTTGTCATACTCTCGTCCACATTCATGTCCACGTTCATACGGACCTCCATCTCTTGAGAAATAACTTTCTTAGCTGTTGGCCGCATCGTGGCATTACCCCTGCTTCAAAGATGTACACATGAACAATCATATATAAACCAACAAAATAAAAATATTAAATCAAGTGAAACTGTTAAACCGCATGGTATTTTAAATGCATTTTGTAAAGGAGGTTAGAGATATTTTTTCTATACATAATAATACCGATAAATGAAAATGTAGCTCCAAAGTACCTTTCCACAGTCCCTTTGTCACTTGGATTTTTCATGGGAGCATTTACATGCTTCTTAACAAGATGCATTGATCCTTCTGCATCCCAAATCATCTCATATTCACAATTTTCATCTTCATTTTTCTCTTTTGTTCCACCTTGAAAGATGTTGCAACTTATTAACTGTTTGCTATACCCAACTAAATCACTACAGTGGCGCCAAAACCTCATGCAAGTTGGCCAAGCGAGGAGAGAAAGAAGGGTGAGGACAAATAGCAAAAGATACCTGAAATAAACATAAAGCGAAGGTTAGAAAAAGGCCCAACCTAGAGTACAGAAATGGCCATTGTTAACCATCAACTGGAGGTTACCCTATATAAATGTGTGTTTGCATTGGAAGAAAGCACAGATGTGTAGATACTGCTTCTTCCAGATTGGATGTGTTTGAAAGAGCTGAATTACTAGCAGATAATAGCATAAATGACGGATATAAGTTTCCCTGCTGCCAACTTAATGTCCCTACAGTGTGCTGCACATCATTATGAGTCAAATTTCATCCCTAGGTAAAATTACATGGTGGCAAGACATTAGGTGCTTACCTCCTTTACGGTCCCAGAATTTGACTTGTGGGTAACTGTACACTGGTCATGATCATGGCCAGATAAAACGAGTACCTGTAAAACTAGCTTTGCATCATGGACCAAACTCCACATCATAGATACATCATTGATGGAGTGTTGGGAAACATCACAGGAACTGATACTACTTAGATGATCCAAGGACATTAATTTGACATATTTTATACGTTTCTATTATTTGAAATGAGTTTATAAATTCGAATACTCAAGCAAAACTTGGATAGCATAGCAAGGTAGAAATGCATGGGATGCATCAAAGACAGGTGTCGGCAAGTGCTTGATATTTAAGTCCTTGTCCTACATCAGTATCGGGCGACATACAATGCACAATATGCATTTAAATTTGAATACAGGTAAGACAGCTTACCGGTTTGATCAAGTCCAGTATGCGGATCGATGATTCCTCAGTGATGTAATTCTGGTACCTGTAACACTGGACTGTCAAATTAAATCGTCTATCGCCACCAGTACAGGTTGATCTAATTCTGTAACGCTATCACACAAAAAGTAGGGAAGAAGCTTACAGTATTTCTTGATCATGAACAGCACGCAAGATCCGCTGAACATAAAATATAGCAGATTCATGCATGTAAGCTTTGAGATGGAAAAGTCCTAAAATTGCTGTGAAAATCACAACAATGCACTTAAGAAAGAGTACAGCAGACTCTGTCCTAAAGTTTATTTTGCTGACACTTTTACTCTAAAAAATGAGAAAATACTACCTGATTGATAACAGGGGATTTACGATGAGGGCCACAAGGTGTCCGGTCTCTCCGATACAAAGGAATATGCATCAATAAAACTCTTGGAAGCGATTGAACATCTAGAGGAATGAAATATATATATGAACAATTACTATATTATAAACACCCGCTAAAAAATAAAGAACCAAAGAAATCAAATTATATACCTACAGATACATTCTTGATAAAATCCCAAGTTGCAGAAGTCAGGTTGCCATCTTGGTTCCCTGTCCATAACCACTTTCCTTATCCATGATTTTGTTTTTTTGATAAGAGATAAAGGATTTTATTGCTGGATGAAATGAGTACAATATGGTATAGTGAACAAGAAGTCAACATATCATTCAAAAAACTCAATTAGTTGACAAGATGCTCTAATCAAATTAGTAAGAAATAGAGTCCTTGGAGTTTAGACCACAACCACAACAGAATTCTTAGGAGTCTAGAACAAAACAGAAACCTTAGAGTCTAGAACAAAACAGAAACTTTATTTCTTAAAGTTTCTTAGTTTATACATTTTGCACAAAAAAAAAAAAAAAAAAAAAAAAAAAAAGGGATTCAAATACTACTCATTTGGAATAATATCAGACAAAAAGTAATTCTGACAAAAATCCTCATAATAATTCAACTATACCAGGCATGAATTTACTTACTATGCTTAGAGGAATGGAGCATAATCAACTTTCAATACATTGATGATAAATCTATATGGTCTATACAAGTGCATATTCTACAAACCACAAATACTAATCCATTAGACAGTTTACATGTAAGTTATGAGATATAAAGTAACATTGTTGATGAGACTGACCAAATACATCAGTTCTCAGGTCATTCAAGGAAATCAAAGTCCTTTCTGTCTAACTACTTAAAGAAATTGAAGTCCTTCAGCAAACAAACAGTCTTTGTATTGCTCAACATATGCATCAAACTGATCTTGATCTTGTAATCCATTTGCATGCCACTACATATTTTCCAAAAGGTAAGTCAGAATCTACTATGAGTCTTAGTCAGAACCTCCTCATTCGTGGCTTCTTGTCAAAGAGGATCAATAGAGGCTTTTATAGGATACTAATAGTGATAGAAGAACGATGATGAAGAATAAGATGAAACTTAATGTCTGGTGTAGAATCAACTATTAACAAAAATGTTTGGGGAATAGCCCTAGTCAAAGAATGAAAGTCACTACTGGGACTAGATATATGGTGGCAAATTAAGAAATACCACCATTTCCAACTACCACTTGATTGTAAATAAGAAAAAATAAAAACAAGAATGAAAGAATGAAAGAATCTCAAACAAAATGGATCAATACAAATACGAATGTCATCTATGCAATCTCTTAAAACATGTATAAATTATCTTGGAATTGATATGTATCACCACATTCAAGATTTTAGATATAGTTTCCCAAACACAAATAATGATTATAGGTTTCAAGTAGGGGGAGAGATGAAGAATGGCTACTGTAGTTGATACCTATACATAACACATGAAGCAAGAATAAAACAAATAACTAGACCTTTGTTACTATTAAATGTTATGATAATATATATGCCTGAAGTTGTGCAGTCAGAAAGCATATGTATGATAGATAAAGAAGATTTAGCTGCTTCCTGACTTACCATCTATAGTGAGGGCATCAATAGCAATGAATTCAACTTTTCCACCAGTAAATCTGTAGTTTCCCATACTGAATTTTTTTTCATAGCGTCTAACAACCTGCAAATAAGTAAAATCATAACTTTATAAGCAATTAAGAAACTATAATTAGAACTTATTGAAGTTTTTCGAAAGTGCATCTAAGATTGTTGAACAAGAGACAAAGAAATCCATTACATACAAAAACAACAGAATAAACTCAATAAAACACTTAAGGCAGAAACATCCAACAAATTTAGGCAATATCAGTTTTAATATTATGAATGAATATTCATCATAAAGCTTGTGTTTCAAGATCCCTAAGCCAAAAACCTTTAATGAAAAAAGAGCGAAAATACCTCAGGCTTATGAGAGTGGAGACTTGAATAGCCAATGTCATGATTTCCAGGTATGTAGTAAACTTGTATGTCTTTATATCTTCGTTGATTTTTCAAACCAAATATATGCTGAAAGCGGCTTAAAGATTCCTGCCATCTAATCAATGGACGATAGATGTAAAGGAACTTTAATGGATCAGAAAACAAGAAAAGGCAGCTAAAGTTGAAATATTCAGGCCTCTTACTCTTCATCTGACAAATAAGGTCCCCCATCAAATTGATCACCCAAAAACAAAATGACATCAGGTTTGAAAGGCAGGATAGATGCAAAGAATGCTCTGCGCATAAACAAATCAGTATAGAACTGTGCAATTTCCAGAGCAAGTGATTTGGGAGGCAGTCGAAGGGAAGTTCTATCCATGAGCTGTTGTTAAAGATAGCACATTTAGTGAAGAAGAGCCTAAACTGCGAAAAGAAATGAAGGTATAGACTATAGAGGACAAATTCACCTGTGGATCTGCAAGAACGGCGACTTTAACATAGTCACCAGCTCCATCCATCTGAACTTGCAAGTAGGACAAAACATTACATTTTTCTATATATCAAAATAAAAACTCATACTTGATAACAAAGTTGACATTTTTTTAATTTTTACGCATTAAAGCAAGCATCACTGGATCGATCTCAAGCAAAGCAAAGCTAATTCTGTCTCAGGTAAATCTAATAATGACTTGATATCGATATGATTGCAAGACTCTTCAACTTTCAATTGAAATCGGGAAAATAAAACTGAAAAGCTAATGAAAACAAAAAAAGAAAGAGATAGAAGATTACCGCAGTAGAAGAAGAGGATGGAGATGGCCAAGAACAAGACAAGAGAGAAGGAATCCAAAATGCGAACATCTCGCCGTACAGAAGAGTGACGATCCATGTCAGGCATAGCACCACCGTCAGCTTCTGGTGCTGCTTCATCGTCGCTGGTTGTCTTTGCCGTAATTTCCGTTTTGCGCCTCAAGTCTGCACCACATTCCACTATCGGTTTTTTTTTTTTTTTTTTTTTTTTTTTTTGTGCTTATATTCTGGTCAAACTCCTATTTTTTTTTTTTTTTTTACCCGTTTTACCATTTAACAGCTGTTATATTTAATTTTAACAGCACAGCACCAGCACAAGTACCAGCACCAACAATTAGCTACCTAAACTGAGACAGTCGTTGTTGGTCTCTTTTGCTAGGGAAATCGCTGCACTGCTCAGTCAATTCATGGAGCTTCTCTTCGCCTTTTGAGTACGTATTACGATGTGCTTTTATTCTAAATATACTTAGCTGTTGACTGCTTTATCTTCCCTGTAACCCTGTGAATATTAGGTGTTTGTTATTATGTTTATGTTGCTGTGCTCTGCTCTGCTCTAGAGGCTCATTTCACTACTACTGACCATATGAAATAGATGCTCTGTCTCATGGACCATACTTTCTGGTTGCTTTAATTGTGAGGAATTGTTTTACAACTTTCAATTTTTCCTTTGAAATTTGAAACATTTAACTAACTGGTACATCTACAAGTTCCAAATTAAGAACTAGGTTTTGTGCTCAAACAACTGCATTTGTTTGTTTGGGAGCCCATTAAGGTAGTTTACAACTTCCATCTCCTTCTGAGGTAATCTTTCTCAATGCCGGTTAGAACATCATGTAAGTTTTAATGTACTAAAGATCCTTGTGAAATTTGGAAAGCCTATTTGGTAGAAACAAGAGATTTTGAAGGACTCAATTTACCACTTAGAGTGCTAAAGTAGTGTAGGATTTAACACTATTTTCATGCCCCTTAGGATTTTCGGACTATAGACAGGTATAACTTGTTGCCTATCTATTTTGATGCTTATGTCTTCAAATTGAGGAGTTATGTAAAGCCAGCAAAATTACTTCGCCTGTAGGAGAGCTTGGCGATTGGGAGTATTGCCTATAATTTGTGCAAAATAACATATCTACAATATCCATGGTGGTGGACTTTAGGTGATAGAGGTAGAGATTAGCATGCGATAATATGACTGTCAAACATTAGCATGAGGACCCTTTACCAATGTTTAATGATTGGAGGATTTCAAGTGGCAGACTGGTCCTACAAATTATTCCTGTAGATCCATATTCTACACAGTCAAACTATTACAGTTCAGTATGTGCCAATTCATATTGATTCTTTTGGCAAGCTGTAAACTGTTTCTTAAACCCTTCCCCATCTATTTCTTTGTTTTTATATCTAACTCTATGATTGGATACATCTATTTCTGATTTGCTCATAATAGCGGGCTTTCATTAATGATTAACATATAGTAATGAAATGATGCACTGGGCAACTTACACAGATCCTGCTAAAACAAGTCAACATAAGATTAGGAGGTGGATCTGATTTTGCAATCAAGTCCAAGAGCCTTGAACAAACATACTTTTGAAGATCATGAGTGCTTGTTTATATACTAAAATATCAAATATTGGAGTTCACAACCCAGCATTTTACCTAGTTATTTGGTCATTGTTGTTGGTTTTGTTTTTCTCTATCTTCTTATCTTACATGTTTGAGACATTGTTTAATGAAAGAAGATTTCCAAAAAATTTCTCTTCTGCATTACTGCATACGAAGTTCTAATAAATATGAAAGTCCATGACCTTGCTTAAATTGGCATGCGAAAAAAATCGGTGGTGAAACTTGGTGCAATTTGTGGGGAGAAAGCTTCCCAATTGGCGACAAGAAAGCAATGTATGCAATTCTTACTTGCCCAGCTGCTCAAACCAGATATACAAATTCATTCATGCATTTTGAATAAATTTGCAATGGTGTAGACAGTGATCCCATAATTTTTATTTATATTTGGGAAAAACAACTAGGTAAAAATATATAAATTAATTAGACATTATTCTTGCAAACCTAGCCAAACTGCGAAATGCTTTATTCAGCATTTCAGCTTGATGTTCAAATGAAGAACAAGATAAAGATGAAACCCATAACAATGCAGGCTGAAAGGTGAAATATTCTCAGTGGAGTTCTAGTAATCCTATTTCTGTATATGCTTAACTAGGATTAGCCCATGCATTCACAACTGTTGTTTTCATAAGAAGATTACAATTATAATCCTAGTTTATTATCCTATAATATATGTTCCTCAGTTCAATTACTTGACTAAGATTCTAGTATATTATTTAGTATATTATAAATAAGATTTACATAGGTAGAATAAAGAGAAATTTTTTTTTCAATAAATCCATGTTTTTTGTGCAAGTATACATATGGAATATCCGAGCTTAACATGTGTTCAAAGGCATTTTCTACAAACTCTTGTTTTCATTTCTGTGGGTTGCTCCTACATTCTTTAGCCAGTGCACAACTTCCTGGATGGTAGGTCTCTTGAAAGGGTTTTGGTTGACACACATGCAGGACACGTCTAGCACCTGTAACATCTCTTCATCAAAGCCCTTTCCTCTTAGGAGAGGATCAAAGACTTGGTCTTGTTTGCCCTCATTCCTTATGTGCTGCACCCAGCCAACCAATTCTCTTGACATCTTTGGCTTGAATACCTCCACAGGCCTCTTCCCGGTAAGCAGCTCAAGCATGACAACACCAAAACTGTACACGTCTCCTCTCAAAGTGGCTACCCATGCTTGCCCATACTCTGGAGGAATGTAACCCAAGGTACCAACAAGCTCAGTTGTTACATGTGTTTGATAGGGAAGAATCAATCGTGACAATCCGAAATCTGCAACATGTGCTTCAAACTTGCCATCAAGAAGGATGTTGCTGGACTTGATGTCTCGATGCACAATGTGTGGCTCACATATCTGGTGCAGGTAAGCGAGCCCACAACTTGTTCCCCTAGCAATCTTCAGTCTGGTTGGCCAATCTAGTTGAGATGCACCATCAGCTTTCTCATGCAACCAGTAATCTAGACTTCCGTTCTCCATGTATGAATATATTAGCAGTCGAAATCCCTCATAGACACAATAGCCTTGCAGGGAAACCAGGTTATTGTGCTGGGCTGTGGAAAGAGCCTCCACCTCTGCTTTGAATTCCCTATCCATCAGACCCAAGTCTCCAGAGAGTTTCTTAACAGCCAGCTTGGTCCCCTCCGCCAATGTTGCTTTATAAACCAAACCAAAACCTCCACATCCAATTATGTTTGCTTGATTGAAATTGTCAGTGGCTTTCAAGAGTTCGGATATGGTAAGATCCTTGATTTCATCGGTATCTGGGAACGATATGACAAGGCTGGTATTTTTTTCTGCTTCTGGAAGAAACCCAAAATTAGAGTTGCTAGAAAATGCATCTGGTTCAATGTTATCAGTGTCCCCTCCTGGAATGATTCTTCTCTTGGATAACATCCACAATGCTAACACAGCGATAATTAATCCCGTCCCAAAGCAAATTCCAAGGATGAGTCCAACAATAAGTTTTGTGTTTGTGCTTTTACGAGGGGCAGCAGGATGGTTGGGTTTTGCTGTTTCAGAGCAAGAGTGCTGCACTGTTGAACCGCACAAAGCTGGATTCCCATCAAAGCTGGAGGTGGGAAAGGTATCAAACTGACCTCCAGATGGAATTGATCCTTGAAGATTGTTGTATGCCACACTGAATGAAGACAAAAAATGAAGACTTTTGAGTGATGCGGGTATGTCTCCTGATAGTTGGTTCCAAGAGAGATCCAACATCTCCAAGTTAGTAAGATTAGATAACTGATCTGGAATGTTGCCTGAGAAATTGTTATGACTGAGGTCCAACACATGAAGATACTTCAATTGGCCAATCTCAGCAGGGATATTGCCACTGAGGCTGTTGTTTCTCAGGTATATAGCAGGTGGCAGGTTGGATAATTGATTGTACTGCTGATTTGTAGCATTGTTGGGCTTGACAAATACAGGTAGCTCAAGATAACTTCGCTGCACTTCGTCAATAATCTCTTGAGTAGCCAGTGCTGACAGTTGTGTAAGTTCCTTGGGAAATTCTCCAGTAAGGGAGTTACTAGAGAGGTCTATGTAAAAAAGCCTTGCTAGATTACCGAACCAACCAGGAATTGGACCTGTAAATTGGTTAACAGACAGGTCCAAGACCTCAAGCTTCTTGAGCTTGGCTAGCCAGATGGGTACTTGACCAGTGAACTGGCAACCACCTAGGCCTAAAACCTGGAGATTTTGGAATCCGTCAGGGGCTACTGTGTTTTCTTCTTGTGGCATTGGTTCATTCTTAAAATTATTGGTTATGATGAGAGTAGTGAGATTCCTGCAGCCCATCAGAACTTGTAATGCCCCAGTTATATCGGTTATGTTGTTGGTGGAAATCGAGAGGAAAGACAGAGATTGCAGTGCAAGTATATCAGGCGAAATCTGTCCTTCCAGCTGGTTACTTGCCAGTCTAACAGCAGTCAGCGACTTGCAGGAATAAAGAGTTGATGGCAAGGTACCAGTGAAGTTGTTATTACCGAGGTCAAGAGTGTTAAGCTGGGTGAGTGTGGAGAAATTAAAGGCCGAGAGAGGACCTTTGAAGATGTTGACCCGCAAATTTAAAGTTTTAAGTTTGATGCAATTCATGAGAGATGGAGGCAGAGAACCGGTGAGGTTGTTGATGTGAAGTAGAAGGTATTCTAAGTTGGACAACTTACCGATATCCGTGGGGATGAAGCCATTGAAATGATTGGAGTAGAGTTCAAGGACTCTGAGGTTGGTGAGACGGAGGATGGAATCACTGATGGGTCCAGAAAGAGAATTGACAGCTAAGGAAAGTTGTTCCAGCGAAGTAATGTTGTAAATATCTTCAGGAACTGGCCCTGAGAGATTGTTGAAACCTGCTCGAAGAATCTGCAACTGAGAGCACTGGCCTAGGCCAGAGGGAATATGATTACTGAAATCATTGTAGGAGAAATCCAGCCCCCTTATGGATTTGGAAGAATTAAAGCATATATAAGAAGGGATTAGGCCTGTGAAGCTATTGTTGCTTACATTAAAACTGGTGATATTCCAGGTTGCCTGGAGGAATGAAGTAGATGGGATTGCCCCGTGGAAATGGTTGCTGGACAAGTCCATATTCTGGATGTCCATAGTGATATTATTATCATCGTTGGATGGTAATTCACCAGTCAGACGGTTGTAGCTGAGATCAAGAATCTGTAGATGATTGAGGGAGGAGAAGAATCCGGAGGGAAGAGGACCGAAAAGGCGATTGTGTGAAAGATTAAGGTGGGAAAGACTTGTAAGGTTTGCGGTTGCAGGGGGTGAGAGGAAAGAACCGGAGAGGCCTCTAGAGGGTAGCCGAAGATGGGTGACACGACCATCTGTATCATCACAATCGACTCCTTCCCATAGACAGCAGTCAAGGGAAGGAGACCAGTTCAAGGGAGATGGTGATGATATGTTGCGAAACAAAGACAGGAGAGAGTCGCCATCATTTGGGTTGCAAGGGGAGACAGCAGCGTGGCAAGGAGAGGCTATTAAGGAAGACAGTAGAAGAAAGAAGAAGAACAAGGCACAAGTGCAATTGTGTTTGTCATCTATCATCATCATCATCATCTTAACAAAAGAAGAAGAAGAAGAAGAAGCAGACAAGTGCAGGGTTCATTATCCGGTCTGGGGCAACGAACCTTGAACAAGAAGAATTCAGATTTCAGATGGGCAATATTAAACACCCCATTGACTCCTCCCACAATAAGAAAGAGATGGAGAGTGCGCGTGTGACGTTGAGTTGATATTATTATAATGGAGCAATATTAAAAAAAAAAAAAAAAAAAATGCCTGTTGGTGGTGGTAATGGACTAATGGTATTATTATTATCACAATTATCATGAAAAATAAGAATTTTCATGGCCGTTTACTTTAGAGGGCGGCTGGTAGTGGACTTTTAGATGATGATTGATTGATGACCAAAGGGAAAGGCTATAGACATTGCCACCTGATTTTTCTTTCTTTATTTCCTTTTTACAATCTCATTTGCATTAATGATTATGGTCAATAGAAACCTTTTCTCTTTGGTATTGGGCCTGATCCAAAGTCCCAAAAGGTTTTTTTTTTTAAGCCCATAGCCAAATTATCCTATATTTCTCTAGAAAAATAAAAAATCACAAGTCAAATTTAATATAGAGAAATAGCACACCGGTTGAAACTTGAAAGACGACGAGGACTAGGGTTTAAAATGAAGAAAGCATGAGAAGTAAATGGAGGTTGACTGGTTAGATCCTTGTGTTTGGAGAATCCGAATGCGCAAGACTCTTCCCAATAATCTCCCGTCTTCCGGTTTGCTTTGCTTTCTCAAAATTCTTCTACTTATGCACCAATGGCGGGATTATTCTGGAGTTTTGGTTGCTTTTGGAGTTTAGAGTCATTGTGATTTTTACTATTCTGTTATTTCTCATGTTTATTTAGCTTCTTGCGTGCTTGTTAATTTTTGTTCATGTGATGCAAGGGTAAGATGGTATGGGCTGTGAAGTATTTCAGTATTTGGTCATATCAGAGGTTCAAGGCAAAAAGCTTTCGTTTGTGCTTCATTCTGATTCCTACCTTATTACAAATGCTTTGATTTTGTTTGGCCAAATGCTTAATTTTGTAGTTTCCTACATTATTACAAATTTGAAAAGCAACCTTTACAACATCAAATTTTGTAGTTGTGTTTGTATTACTATTAGTTCATATTTTTAATCAAATTTGTTCATGTAAATTCTCCATTATTGCTTGCAGATAAGTATGTTACGTGAATTGACATCTAGAATACAACTTGAGTTGATTCCGATGATTCAAGAAATTGTTTTGGAGTGGCTTATCATTCTCTTATTCTGCATTTCACCATCTGAATTACCCTCAATAGAAGATTTCAACCCTCAACTTTCATCATTACAATTTGGTAAGTTTTTCTGCAATTTAGAATGTTATTGTTTTCCTGAAACCAAAAAAATAATAATATTGACTTTCAATTATGCTGAATCTTACCTTGAATTTTTTTGAGTTGACCAATATTTGTTCTAAATGAAGTTTCCTATGAGCTATGGGATTATTATAGTAATTGATTGAGATTATTAATGAATAAAAAGAACTCATGGTTAGTCTTGTTTTAAATTGTATTTCAATTGGTTGATTGATTAAATGTTATTTTGAGCGGTAGTCCATGGAAAAAATCAACAGTTATGAAATTATTTAAAGGAGAAGGCTTATTCTCTCGCCAAGTCTACATTGGTGTCATGTGTAGAAGTGTAGAACAAATGAGGTGAGCGTTAATCATCTATTTCTTCGATGTCCTGTTGTTGCTTTGAATTTGTTGTTTAACAATATAAAGCAGAAAGGGTGATGTGGGTTATTCTAGAGTTATACTTGTCTTTATGCTCAATGGAGAGAGTTTTGTGCTTTTGGATGAGTACCGTGTTAGCAATGTTTTTAATTATGAGTGCCAAGAAGACAATAAGAGAATTATTTGTCAGATTCTTTAACGACTAGGATATAATTAGCATCTTATAGAAATATTCTTTGCCTCTTTTGGGCATTTGTTTCTAAGGGATTTCAAGATACTAATTTTTTCTTCATTCACTTAAATTGGCAAATGCTTTGTACTAATCTTGATTTTTGAGAAGTTTTTTGTTGAAGTTACATATGGTAACTTCAGATTGGTTATCGCCGTGTCTTGTAAAATGTTCCGTTCATTTGAAATTTGCACATGTTTTATAGAATTTAGAAGACCATATTGATATGAAAAATCAGTAGCAATTATAATTTTGAGGAATAATAGGATTGTGCTGAGATGAGAGCTTAATTTGAGGGAAAACTTAGTAATTGAGTAACTGTTAACTGTTTTGGTAGGTCAATTACTTATGAAACTTCTGTTGTTTTTCCTTTCAAACATGATGTATTATTAAAGGATCTTTTGCTGCTTCCTTGTTGCCTTATCATTTTTATTTATTTATCGTTTTTCATTGGAATTGTCAACACATGCATGTAAGAACATTTTTTAGTCATGCGTGTATGGTGTATTGAGCATTGTTATTGGTTTGTAGGAATTTGATGATTATTCTTGCTCAAGTTTCCCAAACAGGAAAGCACATCTGTATCATAAACAAGGTCTTTAAACAATCCAATGGCTAACTCATTGGTATTCTGGCTGTTGTGATGTCAATATATTTTTGGTGCATGACTAAAATTCTTCTACAGGTATGCTTCGTTTATTTGATTACATGATTTATTAATTTATATTATTTGAAGTAGAACTTTAATTATTTGAAGTAGAACTTTAAGGAATTTTAATTTTAATTATGTGCCATCAAACTTCATTTTCTAGGTTTGGGTTTTTTCAATTCGGTGGAATAGTGAAATGAAATGGAAAGAAGCACCTTGTTGTATTTATTTGATTTTATTATATAGCTTTGCTTCTACTAGATTTTCGTGTCTGCAAGTGTGCACAATACATAGTCTTGAGACTAAACATCAAATAATGTTATTTAAAGCTGAAAATGTTGGGACTTGGGGTGGTGTTCGTTGTCTAGTTACATTTAAATATTCCTATCACTATAAAACAGGGTCAACTTGCTAATACACTTAAAAAATACTTTTGATTGTTGTTTAAATGGTGTAGTTGAGTAAACATACATTTGGGTTTGAGGATGTTTGAAATGTGTGACGGATGAAATGACACCTTTAAATGGTTTAATATTTTTTATTCACGTATATAGGATTAGAATAGAAGTTTTGAAGGTGCCAACATACTTTGTATAGTAAACACTTGCTTCTAACTTTAAATTATACAATTTGTGAGACTAGAAAAAATATAATTTGTTTTATTTAATCGTAGATGCATTTTATTCTTAAAGAAAAAAAAATCTTCAAGATAGATATAAAAATGTGATTAATATTAAGAGCTCTAGATTTTTGCTATATTCTTATTTGCCCACACAATTGCTTTGTAAGTGGAGATTATCGTGGAAGATGAAAAGATGTTTGGATTTTTTGAATCGTGATACACAGTTCTCATGTAAGTAGATTTAAGTAGTTCAATGACAAAAATAATGATAGAAGTGCATTATGTAATGAAATATGCGTTTCGTAATTTTTCGGTCAAATTTCCCTTACTAAACTCTATAAAATTGCATAATTTGCAAAAATTTTAAAATTACCTAGAATTTTTAACATAGGAAGAATACACCATTTTAAATACACAATTTTAAATAGTTCATTGGAAAAAAATAAGATAAAAATGCATTATGTAATAAAATACGTGTCGTAATTTTCGTCAAATTTCCCTTATTAAGTTATTAACCTCTACATAAAAATACATAATTTGTAAAAATTTTAAAATTACCAAGAAATTTTAACATAGGAAGAATACACCATTATAAGTAGCTATATGAAAAAAATTAGGATAAAAGCGTATTATGTAATGATATGTGTTTCATAATTTTTCGTTCAAATTTCCCTCACTAACCTCGATAAAAATGCATAATTTACAAAAATTTTAATATTACCTAGACTTTTTAACATCGGAATAATACACCATTTAAGTTGTTTAATGTAAAAATTTAGGATAAAAGCGCGTTATGAAATGAAATATGCGTCTTTTAATTTTTCGGTCAAATTTACCTTACTAACCACAATAAAAATGCATAATTTTCAAAAAATTTAAAATGACCTTGAATTTTAAAAACAGGAAGAATGCACCATTTTAAGTAGTTGAATGAAAAAAATTAGGATAAAAACGCATTATGCAAGGAAATATCCGCCTCGTAATTTTTTTTGATCAAATTTCCCTTATTTATCTCTATAAAAATACATAATTTGCAAAGATTTTAAAATTCTCTAGAATTTTTAATATAGGAAGAATACACCATTTTAAATAGTTCTTTGGAAAAAATTAGGATAAAATCGCATTATATAATGAAATAAGCATCTCGTAATTTTCAAGTCAAATTTCCCTTACTAACCTTTATAAAAATGCAGAATTTGTAAAAATTTTAAAATTACATAGAATTTTTAACATAAGTAGAATACATTATTTCAATTAGTTCCATGGAAAAAATTAGGATAAAAGCATATTATGTAATGAAATATGTGCTTTGTAAATTTTTCGGTCAAATTTTCCTTACTAACCTTTATAAAAGCGCATTATGAAATGAAATATGTTTCTCGTAATTTTTCGGTCAAATTTCCCTTACTAACCTCTACAAAAATGTATAATTTGCAAAAACTTTAAAATTACGAGGAATTTTTAACATAGGAAGAATACACCATTTTAAGTAGTTACATGGATAAAATTAGGATAAAAGTGTATTATTTAATGAAATATACGTCTCGTAATTTTTCGGTCAAATTTCCCTTACTAGCCTGAATTAAAATGTACAATTTTTTATATTTTTTTATTTATTTTTTTTTTTTTAAAGTACCTAGAATTTTTAACATAGGAAGAACACACTATTTTAAGTAGTTCTATGGAAAAAATTTGGATAAAAGCACGTTATGAAATAAAATATGGATCTCGTAATTTTTCGGTCAAATTTCCCTTACTAACCTATATGAAAATGCATAATATGCAAACACTTTAAAATTACGAGGAATTTTTAACATAGGAAGAATACACCATTTTAAGTAGTTCCATGAATAAAATTAGGATAAAAGCGCATTATGTAAAGAGATATGCGCCTCGTAATTTTTCGGTTAAATTTCCCTTACTAACCTTTTTTAAATTAGACAATTTTAAAATTTTTAAAAATTATCTAGAATTTTTAATATCGAAAGAATACATCATTTTAAGTTGTTCCATGGAAAAAATTAGGACAAAAGCGCATTATGAAATGAAATATGCGTCTCGTAATTTTTCGGTCGAATTTCCATTACAAACCTCTACATAAATGCATAATTTGTAAAAATAATAAAATTACGAGGAATTTTTAACACAGGAAGAATACACAATTTTAAGTAGTTCTATGGATAAAAGTAGAATAAAAGCGCATTATGTAATGAAATATATGTCTCGTTATTTTTTAGTCCAATTTCCCTTATTAACCTCTATTGAAATGCATAATTTGTAAAATTTTAAAATTTACCTAGAATTTTTAACATATGAAGAAGCACCGTTTTAAGTAGTTCCATGGAAAAATTAGGATAAACGCTTATTATGTAATGAAATATTTGACTCGTAATTTTTCGGTCAAATTTCCATTAATAATCTTAATAAAAATGCATAATTTGTAAAACTTTTAAAATTACCTGGAATTTTTAATTAAGAAAGAATACACCATTTTTAGTTGTTCCGTAGAAAAATTAGGATAAAAGTGCATTATGTATTGAAATATTCGCTTCATAGTTTGTTTGCTAAATTTCTCTCACTAACCTTTATAAAAATGCATAATTTGTAATAATTGTTAAATTATCTAGAATTTTTAACATAGTAAGAAAACACCATTTTAAGCAGTTCCATGGAAAAAATTAGGATAAAAGCGCGTTCTGTAATGAAATATGCGTCTCGTAATTTTTCGATCAAATTTCTGTTATTTAACTCTATAAAAATAAATAATTTGAAAATTATTTAAAATTACCTTTAATTTTTAATATAGGAAGAATACACCATTTTAAATAGTTCCATGGAAAAAATTAGGATAAAAGTGCGTTATGAAATGAAATATGCGCCTCGTAATTTTTCGGTCACATTTCTCTTATAAACCTGTGCAAAAATGCATAATTTGAAAAAACTTTAAAATTACAAGGAATTTTTAACATATGAAGAATACTCCATTTTAAGTAGTTCTATGGATCAAATTAGGATAAAAACGCATTATGTAATGAAATATGCGTCTCGTAATTTTTCGGTCAAATTTCCCTTACTAAACTTAATTAAAATGTTTAATTTAAATTTTTTTAAAAAAATACATAGAATTTTTAACATAGGAATAATACACCATTTTAAATTGTTCCATGGAAAAAATTAGGATAAAAGCTCGTTATGAAATGAAATATGCGTCTTTTAATTTTTCGGTCAAATTTACCTAACTAAACACAATAAAAATGCATATTTTGCAAAAAATTTAAAATTACCTCGTATTTTTAAAACTGGAAGAATACACTATTTTAAGTAATTCCATTAAAAAAATTAGGATAAAAACACATTATGGAATGAAATATGTATTTCGTAATTTTTCGGTTAAATTTTTCTTACTAAATTCAATAAAAATTCATAATTTCCAATTTTTTAAAATTTATCTAGAATTTTTTACATAGGAAGAAAACTTCATTTTAACTAGTTCTATAGAAAAAAAAAAAAAAAAATTAGGATAAAAGCGCGTTCTGTAATGAAATATGTGCTTCATAATTTTTTGATCAAATTTTCGTTATTTACCTATATTAAAAGGCATAATTTGAAAAATATTTAAAATTACCTAGAAATTTTAACATAGGAAGAATACACCATTTTGAATAGTTCCATGGATAAAATTAGAATAAAAACACGTTATGTAATGAAATATGCTCTACGTAATTTTTCGATCAAATTTCCCTTATTTACCTCTATAAAAAAACATAATTTGCAAAAACTTTAAAATCACCTAGAATGTTTAACAAAGTAAGAGTACACCATTTTAAGTAGTTCAATGGAAAAAATTAGGATAAAAGCATATTATGTAATGAAAGATTTGACTCGTAATTTTTCGGTCAAATTTCCATTACTAAACTTTAATAAAAATGCATAATTTGCAAAACTTTTAAAATTACCTAAAATTTTTAACTTAAAAAGAATGCACAATTTTAAGCTGTTCCATGGAGAAATTAAGATAAATATGCATTATGTAATGAAATATTCATCTCGTAACTTTTTTGCTAAATTTCCCTTATTAACCTCTATAAAAATGCATAATTTATAAAAATTTAGAAATTACCTAGAATTTTTAACACAGGAAGGATACACCATTTTAAGTAGTTCCATGGATAAAATTATGATAAAAGTGTATTATGTAATGAAATATACGTCTCCTAATTTTTCGGTCAAATTTCTCTTAACCTTTATTAAAATAGACAATTTTAAAATTTTTTAAAATTATATAAAATTTTTAAAAATTATATAGAATTTTTAATATCGGAAGACTACATCATTTTAAGTTGTTCCATAGAAAAAATTATGATAAAAGTGCGTTATGAAATGAAATATGAAATATGCGTATTTTAATTTTTAGTCAAATTTACCTTACTGAACATGATAAAAATGCATATTTTGCAAAAAATTTAAAATTACCTTGTATTTTTAAAACAGTAAGAATACTCCATTTTAAGTAGTTCCTTAGAAAAAATTAGGATAAATACACATTGTGTAATGAAATATACGCCTCGTAATTTTTCGGTCAAATTTCCCTTATTAACCTCAATAAAAATGTATAATTTGCCAAAAATTTAATGCTACCTCGAATTTTTAAAATAAGAAGAATACATCATTTTAAGTAGTTCTATGAAAAAATTAGGATAAAAACGTATTATGTAAGAAAATATGTTTCATAATTTTTCGATCAAATTTCACTTGTAGTTTAATTTGCAAAAAAACTTTAAAATCACCTAGAATTTGCTTAATTTAGGAAGAGCACACCATTTTAAGTAGTTTTATGAAAAAAATTCGGATAAAAGTGTATTATGTGATGACATATTTGACTTGTAATTTGTTGGTCAAATTTCCATTACTACTTAATAACAATGCATAATTTGCAGAACTTTTAAAATTACCCAGAATTTTTTAACTTAGAAAAAATACACCATTTTAAGTTTTTCTATGGAAAAATTAGGATAAAAAAGCATTATGTAATGAAATATTTGCCTCGTAATTTGTTGCCTAAATTTCCCTTACTATAAATATGCATAATTTGTAAAATTTTTAAAATTACTTAGAACTTTTAACATAGGAAGAATACATATTTTAAGTAATTCAATGGATAAAATTTGGATAAAAGCCTATTATGTAATGAAATATGTGCCTCCTACCCATCGCCAAACGCTATGCCAACCGAGGAATATGAATGCGCGACACTGTTCTTCTTTGCGCAATAACTGTGTTGTTTTGTCTTTTTATTTTAATACTATAACGTTTTGACACTATTTTTTAAAATATATTTAGATTATATCTTTTATTAAAAGGTTTTATTTATTCACAATTTTACCCTAATCAATTAAATTTATTCCAATTTGGTCATTTTTATTATTTAATGATTTTGTTTTGATTTAATTATTAATATTATTAACATTTATAATAAACTAAAATGAAGTGTATAATTAAAAATTTTAAATGCCATTTTTTTTTTAATTAAATCACTTCATTCCTACATTAATTCATAAGTTTTAAATGCAAATTTTTTTTTTTTTTTTTTTTAATAAATCACTTCATTCCTAAATTAATTCATGAAGCAAAATACATTAATTGATAAAATACATTAAAAACGAAATACAAACTTCATAGTGATAAAATAAATTACCACTAATTGGAATATACTAAAATTATGGAAATATATAACATAAATTACAACAATGATTTAGTAGTTTGGAAGACTATTTCCAGATCCTCAGATATTATTGAAAAAATCACCAAAAGGTCCAGATGAACTACCGGATCCATGGCCTTGTTGCCGAACATGTTTTGCCATAATTTTTAATTGTTGTTGATTCACATACTCGCGTTTTGGAACTACTAGATCCATGGCCTTGTTGTCAAGCATGTTTTGCCATAATTTTTAATTGTTGTTGATTCACGTACTCACGCTTTCTTGGATCAATTATGGAATCCAAATCCATCATTACAATTTTGGTTTCCCGTAGCTCCAATTTTCTCTCTAAAATATCGTTAGTTCTTTGCCTCTTCTGATTGTTTTTTTCAAAAACTTCCATGAGTTTATCTTGTCCTTCTGTAAAAGTGGCAACAACCATTGAATTTTCTTCCGCAGCCCTCTTTTCAGCTTTGCTTTCTTCACCTCAATGGACCGTTGAGATGAACTACCCCTGGCATCATCAGTAGCTATATTCAAAGAAAATGAAGATAGCCTGGGAGATGCTGTTGTTGGAGACTTTGGAGTTAGAGAGTCTTCTTGTGATGATACATTATGACCACGTGGCCTTCGCAAGGTTGATGTTGCACTATCATTATTTGCACTATCATTATTTGAAAATTTCTGGATATCCTTGAGAATGGGCCACACATGGTCAAACTTGAAACTCATTTTGTATTTCTTATCTTTGGCTATTAAGACTTTTGCCTGGTTCATCTGTAAAATGATACAAATAAATTTATTGTTTAAATTTAATATTACATATAATTTTTCTACAACTTTAATTTTAACAAATACTCACCATAGAAGCTTCAGAGGCACCATTAGGATTCAGACTTTCGATCCGTCATAGGTATGATCACATTTTCCTAAATGTGGTAAGGATAGTCGCCATTCGACATTGCAAACTTCGCCGGTTACGATGTTCAGTCATAAAATCTGGTCTGATGTTGTTGTATTCACTCTTAACTCGAGCCCAAAACATCTCCATGGATTGGTAAATTCCTATGATCGGGTTTTGCAAAACATCAAGCCATAAGCGACAAATGTGTGTCTTCTGTATGTGTGTATGAAGAACTTCAGCTTGAAGACATTTTTTGTAAAAACTAATTTGAAGAGATAAGTTCTTGGAAGGGGCAAGAGATTTGAAGGGATAAGTTTACTTTAGTGTGGGTTGATATTTATAGAAACTAGGAGACACTTTTTTCAGATTTAATCCTACGGTTCAGAAGGTGAGGAAATCCATCCGTTGGTTGGATTTTATGATGAAAAGATTTCTTATCTTCAGATTTTAGAAAAGGTGAAGTGAAGAATTATTTTTGAGATTTAATCCTACGGTTCAGATGGTGGTGCAATAGATCTAATGGTTGACATTTAATAGTCCATATATCTTATCTTGATATTTTAGGAAAAGTGAAGATCAGTTTTCTAGAAAAGTTGAGAGTGGGCCCCACAATATTTTTTGAATTAAAATGTTTTTAGATGTATCTACTTTTTCCATGTGGGCTTACAGCTATTGTCGGCCACGTTCTAAGCTGTAACCAGCTGGATACAGCTGTCATCCACTCGTCGTTCTAGAAGCACGTGTATTGCAATCGCTATTTTAATTAAAAATTATGGGCGTAATTAACGAAAATTACCAAAAAAGGAAATTTGAGATAAATGCGGAAATAAATAAAACTAAGAATTCTAAGTTAGCCAGAATTGACGGAAGTTGATTCGGACTTGGAAAATTCAACTTATTGCGAAAACAAAACTTTTCTAAAACGGTAAAAATGACAATTTCGGAGCCTAATTTGACCAAAAAAGGGCATACCTCATCGCGTAGCTGTGACTATTAAAGATCTTAACGATTCGTTTAAATCGTGAAAGTATCACGCCATTCTGACTCTGATGCCAGCATTAGTATTTTTGAATTAAAGTGTTTTTGTTCGTATATACTTTTTCTATGTGGGCTTGCAGCTATTGTCGGTCACATTCTGAGCTTTAACCTAGCTGGATACAACTTTCATCCACTGTTGCATTCTGAGCTGTTAACCAGCTGGATACAATTTTCATCCACTCACCCTTCTAGAAGCACGTGTTCATAAAGATAAAAAGCTTACACCAAAGTTTGCTAAAACTCATTCAATTCAACTCAAAACGAAAATGAATTTCGATATCGAAGGTCCATCCAATTTCTCATCTTCATTTTCCGACGATGAGGAAGAGCAACTTCTAGTAAATCTTGAAGAGATTGATTTAGATCAAGACGCGATAATTGCCCAACATTGTAACATCCAACGGCCCATCGCTCAGTATCTCAATCAACAAAATAACCCAGTGACCCGTGGATGCTCAATTCGTGGTCATAGAGTGATCAATCGAGACCGGGAAAGTGCTGATCGTCGTTTGTTCTACGACTATTTTGGTGCAACTTCTGCACTAATCTAGTGCAATCGTCACACTATTTCACTATTCTATCTCCAACCCATTGCACCAAATTTTACTCTATAAGGAATATTCCCAGAAATATTCTATTTCATTCCCCTTTTTAAATATTTCTTCACAATTAACATTTAATCCCATAATTAACAAAACATTGCAATACAATACGAAATTATGAAATTTATACATTAACAGAAATTAAATTTAATTCAGTAAAATATTGCATTTATTATTAAAATAACTTGATCATAAAATAAAAAAGAAAAAACATAAAAATAAAAGTGTATATTGATCATCATCTAATCATCTGAGTTAGTATATTCATCCCGCAAATGATTTATTAAGACATTTCGGAGTACAACGGGAGCCTCTTTATCTTTGATTTTTCTATGTCGAGCTAGGAATTCTTGAAATTGGGTATTTTCATCTGACAACATCTCAACTTCCAGAGTTGATGCTTCCGTATGATCCTCAATTGCTACATCAACATCACGCTCATCCTCGATTATCATGTTGTGCATAATAATGCACTTAGTCATTATTTCATGTAAAACATGTTTATGCTAAAAACGTGCCGGTCCTGCCGCAATTGCAAACTGTTATTGGAGAACTCTAAATGCACGTTCAACGTCTTTTCTACTTCTTGTTTCATTGCAAAATATTTATTTTTCGGACCATGTGAATCGTGAATAGTTTGGGTATATACCATTAGCTAAATAATAATCCATATATAAATTCTTTTACTTGAATGACATAATGAGCTGGAGGAGCAATACCTTGATCGAGGTTGGCAAAAAGATGAGATACCTTCAACACATTAATATCATTGTTCATACCCGGCAAACCAAAATAGGCATGCCATATCCACAGATCATAATCAGCTACAGCCTCTAAAATAATAGTTGGGGATCCACTACGACCTACATATTGTCTTGTACAAGCCGTTGGACAATTTTTCCATTTCCAGTGCATACAATTTAGACTACCTATCATTCTTGGAAAACCACGAGCTTTACCAATACGGAGTAGTCTAGCAACGTCAGTAGCGTTAGATGATCTTAGATACTCATCTTTAAATTCCTCCATAACAGCACGACAAAATCTCGTCAAACTTTCAATTGTTGTAGACTCTCCTATTTTAATATACTCGTCAGTAGCATTCGCTGGTAGACCATATGCCAACATCGGAAATACTGCTGTTATTTTTTGAAGAGCAGGCAAACCCAGTTTACCCACATTATCTCTTCATTGCATAAAATAGTTGTCACGAGCTTCCACTTTTTCAACAATACGAAGGAATAAACTTCTACTCATTCGAAAGCATTGATGGAACATTTGATCATTATACCGTGGGTTCTTAGCAAATAGTTGTAGAACAAATGACGATTAACACTTTTCCGGTCTCGATTGATCACTCTATGACTACGAATTGAGCCTCCACATGTCACTGGGTTGTTTTGTTGATGGAGATACTGAGCGATGGCCTGTTGGATGTTACAATGTTGGGCAGTTATCGCATCTTGTTCTAAATCGATCTCTTCAAGATTTGCCAGATGTTGCTCTTCCTCATCGTCGAAAGATGAAGATGAGAAATTAGATGGACCTCTCATATTGAAATTTATTTTCGCTTTGAGTTGAATTGAATGAGTTTTAGCAGACTTTGGTGTAGGCTTTTTATCTTTGTGAACATGTGCTTCTAGAAAGGCGAGTGGATGAAAGTTGTATCCAGTTGGTTAAGAGCTCAGAACGTGGGAGTGGATGAAAGCTGTATCTGGCTAGTTAAAAGCTCAGAACGTGGCCGACTATAGCTGCAAGTCCACATGGAAAAAGTATATACGGACAAAAACACTTTAATTCAAAAAAACTAGTGCTGGTGTCGGAGTCGGAATGATGCGAAACTTTCACGGTTTAAGCGAATCGTTAAGATCTTCAATAGTCACATCTTCGCGGTGAGGCATGCCCTTTCATGGCCAAATTTCATTGTTTAGGCTCCGAAATTGTCGTTTTTGTCATTTTAGGAAAGTTTTGTTTTCGCAATAAGTTGAGTTTTCAAAGTCCGAATCGACTTCCGTCAATTTTGGCTTATTTAGAATTCTTATTTTTATTTGTTTCCGCATTTATCTCAAAATTGCTTTTTTTTTTCTGGTAATTTTCGTTAATTAGGCCTGTAATTTTTAATTAAAATAGCGATTGCGATACACGTACTTCTAGATTGGTGAGTGGATGACAGCTGTATCCAGCTGATTGCAGCTCAGATCGTGACCGACAATAGCTGCAAGCCCACATAGAAAAAGTAAATACATCCAAAAACATTTTAATTCAAAAAATGTTGTGGGGCCCATTCTCAACTTTTTCAGAAAACTGATCTTCACTTTCTCAAAATATAAAGATAAGATATCTAGGCTATTAAATGCTAACCATTGGATAGATTGCATCACTATCTGAACCGTAGGATTAAATCTCAAAAATAATTCTTATCTTCATTTTTCGTAAAATCTGAAGATAAGAAATCTACTCATCATCAAATCCAACCAACGGATGGATTTCCTCACCTTCTGAGCCGTAGGATTAAATCTGAAAAGAGTACCTCATAGTTTTTATGAATATCAACTCATACTAAATTAAAATTATCCCTCTAAATCTCTTGACCCTTTGAGGAACTTATCTCTTCAAATTGATTTTCCCTTCAAATCACCTTTTCCAAAAAATGTCTTTAAGCCGAAGTTTTTCATAAACATGCAAAAGACACACGCTTTTGACACGTATGACTTGATGTTTCGCAAAACCCGATCATAGGAATTTACCAATCCATGGAGATGTTCTAGGCTCGAGTTGAGGGTGCATACAACACCAGACCAGATTTTATGACTGAACATCGTAACTGGCGAAATTTGCAGTGTCGAATGACGACTATCCTTACCGTAGTTGGGAAAATGCGGTCATGCCTATGACAGATCGAAAGTCTGAATCCTAGTGGTGCCTATGAAGCTGATATGGTGAGTATTTGTTAAAATTAAAGTTGTAGAAAAATTAAATTTGAACAATAAATTTATTTGTATCATTTTGCAGATGAACCGGGCAAAAGTCTTATTAGCCCAAAATAAGAAATACAAAAGGGGTTTCAAGTTTGACCATGTATGACCCATTCTCAAGGATATCTAGAAATTTTCAAATAATGATAGTGCAACATCAACCTTGTGAAGGCCACGTGGTCAAAATGTATCATCACAAAAAGACTCTCTAACTCTAGAGTCTCCAACAACGGCATCTCCCGGGCTATCGTCATTTTCTCTAAATTTAACTAGTCATGACACCGTGGGTAAATCATCTCAATGGCCAATTAAGAAACACAAAAGGGGTTTCAAGTTTGACCATGTGTGGCCCATTTACAAGGATATCTAAACATTTTTAAACAATGATAATGCAACATCAACCTTGCGAAGGCTACATGGTCAAAATGTATCATCACAAGAAGACTTTCCAACTCCAGAGTCTCTAACAACGATATCTCTTGGGCTATCTTCATTTTCTCTGAATTTAGCTAGTCATGATGCTGAGGGTAATTCATCTCAATAGCCCGTTGGGGGTGAAGAAAGCAAAACTGAACAAGAGGGCTGAGGAAGAAAAATCAACAAGGCTTGCCACTTTTACAGAAGGACAAGAGAATCTCGTGGAAGTTTTTGAAAAAAACAATTAGGAGAGACAGAACGAACGATATTTTGGAGAGAAAATTGGAGTTGCGGGAAACCAAAATTGTAATGATGGATTTGGATTCCATAACTGATCCAAAAAAGTGCGAGTATGTGAAACAATAACAATTAAAAATTATGGCAAAATATGCTCGGCAACAAGGCCATGGATCCGGTAGTTCATATGGGTTTTTTTTGTGATTTTTTCAATAATATCGGAGGATCTGGAAACGGTCTACCAGATTACTAAATTGTTGTTGTAATTTATGTTGTATTTTCCATAATTTTAGTGTATTCCAATTAGTGGTAATTTATTTTATCACTATGAAGTATGTATTTCGTTTTTGATATTTTTTTTATCAATTAGGGTACGGATATTGACACCCATAAAAATGATAAGCGCACCCATATTTATAAGTAAACCCATACCTATAATTTAAAATTAAAACATTATTAGAAACACCCATCTTAATGCCAATAGTACCTTTATTTAAATGAATATTTTCATTTTAATACAATTTATTTATAAACTCTTATAATTTAGTTTTACCAGCCGTTCTACTGATAATGCATTTTTCCACCTTATTCTTTTCTGTTCTATGATGTATGCTGATAATTTTATGGTAGGTGTTACTAGTAGCCTTTAAAGTGACATGTTTATACTTTCAAGATTTCATTACTCATTTCCTCGTTTTCATGAACTTTTAGAGGTATTTGGGTTTCAGGTTCTTTCTAGGAATTTGTATCTAGTGCCCGTTCCTGCAACTAATACTGGACTTAGGGGTGTTAATACGGGTTGACGGGTCATGTTAGGGCCAACCCGGACACGACACGATTAATTTTGAGTCAACCCGAACACGACACGATTATTAAACGGGTCAGACCCCTCTGACCCAAACACGACACGAATAAAAAAGGGTCAACACGAGCACGATACGATTAACATGTTTAATTAACGGGTTTAGCGGATCATGTCAAATGACCCCGCTTAACTGACCCATATTTGACACGTTTAATTGACCTGTTTAACCCGTTAATATTAATTTCAGTAAAATACATTAATAAAAAGTAATCAAATAAAATCAATACACAAACCATTAAACCAATACCACAAAAATAAATGATAATCAAGCTTAATACAAACAACAATAGTTATAATACTAATCAAATAAATCCTCTATCTGGAAATTCAAATCGATCTACAAATACAAATCATAATAAAATAAAAGACATTTGATATTCAAAAACCAAAACAAAAGCCATTGATGACTTGCCGACTTCTTGATGACTTGATGTCCATTAACCTGCAAGATAAATTTAATACATTAGATAAACCGGAATCAATAGATGTATGATCTGCAAAATGTGAATAACAAGTAAAATCAAATAAAAATGTAAATCAACTACCAAATTGGTCTTCATTAGTTAACTAGATATTACATAAATCAAACCTTCAATCATAATCAAATTGGCTTTTCCTGAGAACTTAAGATGTATAAAAAAAGTGCAAACAATTATTAGAGTGGTTTCATCAGAAACTACACAAGTGCTCTAATAGGACTAAAATAATGTGAATACGAACTTCAATTACATTCCCCTGTAGAAAAAGGCAATAAAGTATCGTCAACAATCATGATCTTATTTTGAAACTAATGAAAGATAGACCCAATCCTATCCATAAAATCCAACCAAATTAACTAAAAATCAGTAATTTTTCACTTTAAACAGTGAAACATCGACAACCCAAATGATTTTTAATTTCGAAAAAAGCAATGAACATATCTAACGGGTGCTCAAAAGAAAAGAGTCGGCTTTAAATTTCATATAAAAAAGGAAAATTACTTTATATTAAATCCAGTTAAAACAACTTGTAATAAAGATAAACAGCATAAAACAATAATGTAACACAAGTCACAAACAACAATGCTAAAAGAAACAAAAGTGATTTGTTTGGAGACTCAAAAGGGGCATCAGGACATGAACTAAAACAAGAGACAATAAACAAGAAAATAAAAAAAACAGAGCATCATAACCAACACAAACAAAAACCTGAAAAGCAAAACAAGAGACAAGATCTGGAGAGAAGAAATGAAGAAATGTAGTCTTACTGGTGACAAGAGACCAGATCGGTGGTAGAGACAAGATCGGCGGTAGGAAGTGAAGACGTGAAGTCGTTAAGTCGTGAAGAGTGAAGACCAAGAGAAGGCGAGAAGCGGTTGCGGCTTGAAGAGAGGTAGGGAAGTCTGATGGTGTGTGAAATGAAATTTAGGTTTAGGGTTTCGCATCTTCAATTTATATAGTATACGTTAAAATTACATAAATGCCACTTAACAATAAAATTACATATTTACCCTTACTAATCGTATCAACCTGTGACCCGCGAGGCATAACCCGAACACGACACGATTATTAAACGGGTGACCCGTTTATTGACACGACCCGTTTAAGCTCAACCAAAACCCGCAATAATCGTGTTCGTGTTGTATCAACCCGTCGTGTCTTAACCCATGTTGCCACCCCTAACTAGACTTGATATTTTGAGGCCAATAGTAATATGTTGTAATTGTTAACATGATTATATAATATTAAGTTCTCAACATCATTGCAGTCAATATGTTTAGTCTGGTTTTGTGACAATTATGATATCAAGAATATCTTTTGTCTTCCTTTAAAAATTGGCCTTAAAATGGTATTTATGATGTGAGTTTGGTATAAATGTTTGATGATACATATTTGCTGTATTTGCTAGTTAAAAACCATTGGATGTTACTTTTCCTAAGTTATGCTTTCATTTTTCTTTCTTCTATTTTTATTTTTATTTTTATTTTTCATAAAGGAGTTAACTACTTAACTATGCTTTTTGACACAATTACTACTAAGTTATTACTTTTTTTTTAGCTGCAGAAAGCTACTCAAACTACAAGTGACATAAGAACTGTGAATATTATTTGATATGATTAAATTACATTTTCTTGTATAGGTACTTTAGCAAAATATACTGGAGGTCAGGTGTATTACTATCCAAGCTTCCAAGCAACCAATCAAGGAGAGAAATTGAGGCATGAGTTATTACGAGATCTTACTAGGGAAACTGCTTGGGAAGTGGTCATGCGTATAAGATGTGGAAAAGGTGCCCATCCATGCTCTATGACTGTCTCTATTGCTGAAGCATAAGTGCATATATAGGATGATTTATGATTCTTGTTTGAGTATAGCTGATTGTTTTTCTTTTGGTGTTTCCAGGAATTCGTTTTACGTCTTATGATGGAAACTTTATGCTACGCTCGACTGATCTATTCACTTCCTGCTGTGGATTGTGATAAAGCATACGCAATGCAGTTATCTCTTGAGGAAACATTACTGACAATGACAGTTTATTTCCAAATTGCTTTGCTGTGGATTGTGACAAAGCATACGTAATGCAGTTCTTCTTGTTCTTTTTTTTTATTATTATTATTTTTATTTTTTATTTTTAAAGAAATAGAATTAAAGTTGAATTAAGGTTTGGTTATTTTATTTTATTTTATATTTTATATTTTTAATAAAGTGATATAGTTGAAGATATAAGTATAATTAATGGATGTAAATATTATTATTTTGAATTAAACTAATTTTTCTTTATTAGGAAATTCCTATTGGGATATTTTTGCAATTAAAATTTTTATTAAAATATGGGTGTGCTTATCATATTTATGAGTGTCAATATTGGCTCCTTATCAATTAATGTATTTTGCTTCATGAATTAATGTAGGAATGAAGTGATTTAAAAAAAAAATGACATTAAAATTTTTTAATTATACACTTCATTTTAGCTTATTATAAATGTTAATATTATTAATAATTAAATCAAAACAAAATCATTAAATAATAAAAATGACCAAATTGGAATAAATTTAACTTAGAAGGGTAAAACTGTGAATAAACAAAATGTTTTAATAAAGGATATAATCAGAATATATTTTAAAAAAAGGAGTCAAAACGTTATTGTATAAAAGTTGAGGGAACAAAAAAAAAAAAAAAACAACATAGTGATTGCACAAAGAAGAACAGCGTTGCGCAATATACGCGACACTATTTATCTTCCTCAGTTGGCACAGAGTTTGGCGATGGGTTGGAGGCCAATTTTGCGAAATGACCAAATTGGAATAAATTTAACTGATAAGGGTAAAACTATGACTAAACAAAACGTTTTAATAAAGGATATAATTAGAATATATTTTAAAAAATAGTGTCAAAACATTATTGTATAAAAGTTGAGGGAACAAAAAAAAAACAGCATAGTGATTTCGTAAAGAAGAACAGTGTCGCACAATATACGCGACACTGTTTGTCTTCCTCAATTGGCGCATTGTTTGGTGATGGGTTGGAGGCCAATTTTGCGGCAACTTGGCGATGGCGAGGGGTTTGACACTGGGTTGGAGAAGCTCTAACATCTGTAAAAATGCATAGTTTGTAAAAACTTTAAAATTATGAAGAGTTTTTAACATAGAAAGAATACATCATCTTAAGTAGTTCCATTGACAAAATTAGGATAAAAGCGCATTATGTAATGAAATATGTGTTTCCTAATTTTTCGGTCAAATTTCCCTTCCTAACCTTAATTAAAATGTTCAACTTAGTTTTTTTTTTAAAAAGTACCTAGAATTTTTAACATAGGAAGAATACACCATTTTAAGTTGTTCCATGTAAAAAATTAGGATAAAAGCGCGCTATGAAATGAAAAATGCACCTTTTAAATTTTCGGTCAAATTTACCTTACAGTACAATAAAAATGAATATTTTGCAAAAAATTTAAAATTACCTTGTATTTTTAAAACAGGAAGAATACACCATTTTAAATAGTTCCATGGAAAAAATTAGGATAATAGCACATTATTTAAAGAAATATGTGCCTCGTAATTTGTTCGGTCAAATTTCTCTTACTAAACTCAATAAAAATGCATAATTTGCAAATTTTTTAAAGTTATCTAGAATTTTTTTACATATAAATAAAAAACCATTTTAAGTAGTTCTATGGAAAAAATTAGGATAAAAGCACGTTCTGTAATGAAATATGCGTTTCATAATTTTTCGATTAAATTTCCGTTATTTACCTATATAAAAATGCATAATTTGAAAAATATTTACAATGAATTTTTAACATCGGAAGAATACACCATTTTAAATAGTTCCATGGATAAAATAAGGTTAAAACCGCATTATGTATTGAAATATGTGCTAAGTAATTTTTCGATTAAATTTCCCTTATTTACCTCTATAAAAAAGTATAATTTGCAAAAACTTTAAAATCACATAGAATTTTTAACATAGGAAGGGTACACCATTTTAAGTAGTTCCATGGAAAAAATTAGGATAAAAGCATATTATGTAATAAAATATTTGAGTCGTAATTTTTCTGTCAAATTTCCATTACTAACCTTAATAAAAATGCATAATTTGTAAAACTTTTAAAATTACCTAGAATTTTTAACATAGGAAGGATACAGCATTTTAAGTAGTTCCATGGATAAATTTAGGATAAAAATGTATTATGTAATAAAATATGTGTCTTGTTATTTTTCGGTCAAATTCCCTTTACAAACCTTTTTTAAAATAGACAATTTTATTTTTTTTTAAATTTTCTAGAATTTTTAATATCGGAAGAATATATCATTTTAAGTTGTTCTACGGAAAAAAATTAGGACAAAAGTGCGTTATGAAATGAAATATGCGCTTCGTAATTTTTCGGTCAAATTTCCCTTACTAACCTCTACAAAAATGCATAATTTGCAAAAACTTTAAAATTATGAGGAATTTTTAACATAGGAAGAATACACAATTTTAAGTAGTTCCATAGATAAAATTAGGATAAAAGCACATTATGTAATGAAATATATATCTCGTTATTTTTCGGTCAAATTCCCCTTACTAACCTCTATTGAAATGCATAGTTTGTAAAAGTTTTAAAATTATCTAGAATTTTTAACATAGGAAGAATACACCATTTTAAGTTATTCCATGGAAAAAATTAGGATAAAAATGTGTTACGAAATAAAATATACGCCTTTTAATTTTTCGGTCAAATTTACCTTACTAAACACAATAAAAAAGCATATTTTGCAAAAAATTTAAAATTACCTCGTATTTTTAGAACAAGAAGAATACACCATTTTACGTAGTTCCATGAAAAAAATAAGGATAAAAGTACATTATGTAATGAAATATGCGTCTCATAATTTTTTGGTCAGATTTCTCTAACTAAACTCAATAAAAATGCATAATTTGCAAATTTTTTAAAATTGTCTAGAATTTTTTACATTGGAAGTAAACACCATTTTAGGCAGTTCTATTGGAAAAAATTAGAATAAAAGCACGATCTGTAAATAAATATGTGCTCCGTAATTTTTTGATCAAATTTCCGTTATTTACCTTTATAAAAATTTATAATTTGAAAAATATTTAAAATTATCTATAATTTTTAAAATAGGAAGAATACACCATTTTAAGTAGTTACATAAATAAAATTACGATAAAAACGCGATATGTAATGAAATATGGTGCTACGACGTAATTTTTCAATCTAATTTCCCTTATTTTACCTCTATAAAAAAACATAATTTGCAAAAACTTTAAAATTACCTAGAATTTTTAACATAAAAAGAATACACCATTTTAAGTAGTTCCATGGAAAAAAAAAAAAAGAAAAGGATAAAAACGTATTTTGTAATGAAATATTTGACTTGTAATTTTTGGTCAAATTTTCAATACTAACCTTAATAAATATGCATAATTTGTAAAAAATTTAAAATTATCAAGAATTTGTCACATAGGTAGAATACACTATTTCAATTCGTTCCATGGGAAAAATTAAGATGCATAATTTGAAAAATATTTAAAATTACCTATAATTTTTAACATTGGAAGAATACACCACTTTAAATAGTTTTATGGAGGAAATTAGGATAAAAGCACATTATGTAATGAAATATGCGTCTTTTAATTTTTCGGTTAAATTTCCCTTACTAACCTCAATAAAAATGCATTATTTGCCAAAAATTTATTGCTACCTCGAATTTTTAAAATAAGAAGAATACACAATTTTAAGTAGTTCCATGAAAAAAATTAGGATAAAAGCACATTATATAATGAAATATGTGTCTCGTAATTTTTTGGTCAAATTTCTCTTACTAAACTCAATAAAAATGCATAATTTGCAAATTTTTAAAAATTATCTAGAATTTTTTACATAGGAAGAAATCACAATTTTAAGTAGTTCTATGAAAAAAATTTAGGATAAAAGCACGTTATGTAATGAAATATGTGCCACGTAAATTTTCGGTCAAATTTTCCTTACTAACCTCTACAAAAAAATGCATAATTTGCAAAAACTTTAAAATTCCAAGGAATTTTTAACATAGGAAGAATACACCATTTTAAGTAATTCCATGGATAAAATTAGGATAAAAATGCATTATGTAATGAAACATGAGCCTCCTAATATTTTTTTTTGAAAATAAACAATTTTTTTAAAAAAATTTTAATTATCTAGAATTTTTAATATCGGAAGAATAAATCATTTTAAGTTGTTATATGAAAAAAATTAGGATAAAAGTACGTTATGAAATGAAATATGTGCTTCCTAAGTTTTCAATCAAATTTCCTTTACTAACCTCTACAAAAATGCATAATTTGTAAAAACTTTAAAATTACAAGGAATTTTTAACATAGGAAAAATACACCATTTTAAGTAGTTCCATGGATAAAATTAGGATAAAAGTGCGCAATGAAATGAAATATACGTCTCGTAATTTTTCGATCAAATTTCCGTTACTAACTTATAAAAAAAATGCATAATTTGCAAAAACTTTAAAATTACGAGGAATTTTTAACATATGAAGAAAACACCATTTTAAGTAGTTCCATGGATAAAATTAGGATAAAAGCGCATTATGTAATGAAATATGTGTCTTGTTATTTTTCGGTCAAATTTCACTTACTAACCTCTATTTAAATGCATAATTTATAAAAATTTAAAAATTACCAAGAATTTTTAACATAGGAAAAATACACCATTTTAAGTTGTTTCATGGAAAAAATTAGTATTAAAGCGCGTTATGAAATGAAATATGCGCCTTTTAATTTTTCGGTCAAATTTACCTTACTAAACACAATAAAAATGCATATTTTGTAAAAAATTAAAAATTACCTCGTATTTTTAAAACATGAAGAATACACAATTTTAAGTAGTTTCATGGAAAAAAATTACGATAAAAGCACATTATGTAATGAAATATGTGCTTCGTAATTTTTTGGTCAAATTTTCTTTACTAACCTCTATAAAAATGCATAATTTGTAAATTTTTTAAGACTATCTACAATTTTTTTGATAGGAAGAAAACACAATTTTAATTAGTTTCATGGAAAATATTAGGAGAAAAGCGCATTCTGTAATGACATATGCGCCTTGTAAACTTTCGGTCAAATTTCCCTTACTAACTCTATAAAAATGCATAATTTGCAAAAACTTTAATATTACGAGGAATTTTTAACATAGGAAGAATACAACATTTTAAGTATTTCCATGGATAAAATTAGGATAAAAGTGCATTATGTAATGAAATATGCGCCTCCTAATTTTTCGGTAAAATTTCCCTTATTAACCTTTATTAAAATGGACAAATTTTTTTTTTTTTAAATTATCTAAAATTTTTAATATCGGAAGAATACGTCATTTTATGTTGCTCTACGGAAAAAATTAGGATAAAAGCGCGTTATGAAATGAAATATGCGCCTCGTAATTTTTCGGTCAAATTTCCCTTACTAACCTCTACAAAAATACATAATTTGCAAAAACTTTAAAATTACATGGAATTTTTAAAATAGGAAGAATACACCATTTTAAGTAGTTCAGTGAATAAAATTAGGATAACAGTGCGTTATAAAATGAAATATGCGCTTCGTAATTTTTCGGTCAAATTTCCTTTACTAACCTCTACAAAAATACATAATTTACAAAAACTTTAAAATTACGAGGAATTTTTATCATAGGAAGAATAAACAATTTTAAGTAGTTTCATGGATAAAATTAGGATAAAAGCGCATTATGTATTGAAATATGTGTCTCGTTATTTTTCTGTCAAATTCCCCTTACTAACCTCTATTGAAATGCATAATTTGTAAAAAATTTAAAATTACCTAGAATTTTTAATATAGGAAGAATACACCATTTTAAGTTGTTCCATGGAAAAAATTAGGATAAAAGCGTAATATGTAATGAAATATTTGACTCGTAATTTTTCGGTCAAATTTCCATTACTAACCTTAATAAAAATGCATAATTTTTAAAACTTTTAAAATTACCTAGAAAAGAATATACCATTTTTAGTTGTTCCATGGAAAAATTAGGATAAAAACGCATTTTGTAATGAAATATTCACCTCGTAATTTTTTTGCTAAATTTCCCTTACTAACCTCTATAAAAATGCATAATTTGTAAAACATTTAAAATTACCTAGAATTTTAAATGTAGGAAGAATACTCCATTTAAAATGGTTCTATGGAAAAAATTAGGATAAAAGCGCGTTATGAAATGAAATATGGGTTTCGTAATTTTTCGGTCAAATTTCCCTTTACAAAAATGCATAATTTGTAAAAACTTTAAAATTACGAGGAATTTTTAACATAGGAAATATACACCATTTTAAGTGGTTCCAAGGATAAAATTAGGATAAAAGCGCATTATGTAATGAAATATGCGTCTCGTAATTTTTCGGTCAAATTTCCCTTACATTACTTAATTAAAATGTACAATTTAAAAAAAAAATTAAAAGTACCTATAATTTTTAACATAGGAAGAATACATTATTTTAAGTTGTTCCATGCAAAAATTTAGGGTGAAAGCGCGTTTTGAAATGAAATACGCGCCTTTTAATTTTTTGGTCTAATATACCTTACTAAACACCAAAAAATGCATATTTTGCAAAAAAATTGAAATTACCTCGTATTTTTAAAACAGTAAGAATACACCATTTTAAGTAGTTCAATGGAAAAAATTAGGATAAAATCACATTATGTAATGAAATATGCCTCTCGTAATTTTTCGGTCAAATTTATCTTACTAAACTCAATAAAAATGCATAATTTGGAAAATTTTCAAAATTATCTAGAATATTTTACATAGGAAGAAAACACCTTTTTAAGTAGTTCAACGGATAAAATTAGGATAAAAGCGCGTTTGGTAATGAAATATGCGTCTCCTAATTGTTCGGTCAAATTTCCCTTACTAACCTTTATTAAAATAGACAATTTATTTTTTAAAAATTTTCTGGAATTTTTAATATTGGAAGAATACATCATTTTAAGTTGTTCTATGGAAAAAAATTAGGATAAAAGCACGTTATCAAATGAAATATGCGCCTCGTAAATTTCCCTTACTAACCTCTATAAAAATGCATAATTTGCAAAAACTTTAAAATTACAAGGAATTTTTAACATAGGAAGAATACAACATTTTAAGTAGTTCCATGAATAAAATTAAGATAAAAACGCATTATGTAATAAAATATGCGCCTCGTAATTTTTCGGTCAACTTTCCCTTACTAGCCATAATTAAAATGTACAATTTTAAAAAATTTTAAAAGTACCTAGAATTTTAACATAGGAAGAATACACCATTTTAAATTGTTCAATGGAAAAAATTAGGATAAAAGCGCGTTATGAAATGAAATGTGCACATTTTAATTTTTCAGTCAAATTTACCGTACTTTCACAATAAAAATGCATATTTTGTAAAAGTTTTAAAATTACCTCGTAATTTTAAAACAGGAAGAATACACCACTTTAAGCACTTCCATGGAAAAAATTAGGATAAAAACAAATTATGTAATGAAATATATGCCTCGTAATTTTTCGGACAAATTTTCCTTACTAACCTCAATAAAAATGCATAATTTACCAAAAATTTAATACTACCTCGAATTTTTAAAATAATAAGAATACACTATTTTAAGTAGTTCCATGAAAAAAAAAAATAAAGATAAAAGCACATTATATAAGGAAATATGTGTCTTGTAATTTTTCGGTCAAATTCTTCTTACTAACCTCTATTGAAATGCATAATTTGTAAAAATTTTAAAAATACTTGGAATTTTTAACATAGGAAGAATACACCATTTTAAGTAGTTCCATGGAAAAAATTAGGATAAAAGCATATTATGTAATGAAATATTTGACTCGGAATTGTTCGGTCAAAACCTTAATAAAAATGCATAATTTGCAAAACTTTTAAAATTACCTAAAATTTTTAACTTAGAAAGAATACACCATTTTAAGTTGTTCCATGGAAAAATTAGGATAAATGTGCATTATGTAATGAAATATTCGCCTCGTAATTTTTTTGCTAAATTTCCCTTACTAACTTCTATAAAAATGCATAATTTGTAAAAAAATTTAAATTACCTAGAGTTTTTAACATTGAAAGAAAACACCATTTTAAGTAGTTTTATGGAAAAAATTAGGATTAAAGCGTGTTCTATAATGAAATATGCGTATCGTAATTTTTTGCTCAAATTTCTCTTGCTAAACTTAATAAAAATTCATAATTTGTAAATTTTTAAAAATTATCTAAAATTTTTTATATAGAAAGAAAACACCGTTTTAGGTAGTTCTATGGAAAAATTTAGGATAAAAGCGCGTTTTGTAATGTAATATTCACCTCGTAATTTTTTGGTTAAATTTCCTTTACATGCATAATTTGTAAAATTTTTGAAATTACCTAGAATTTAAATATAGGAAGAATACACCATTTTAAGTAGTTCCATGGATAAAATTTGGATAAAAACGCGTTATGTAATGAATTATGTGCTTCGTAATTTTTTAGTCAAATTTCCCATACCAAGCTCAATAAAATTGCATAATTTGCAAAACTTTTAAAATTACCTAGAATTTATAATATAGGAAGAATACACCATTTTAAGTTGTTCCATGAAAAACGTTAGGATAAAAAAGTATTATGTAACGAAATATGCGTCTCGTAATTTTTCGGTCAAATTTCCATTACTGACCTCAATAAAAATGCATAATTTGCAAATCTTTTAAAATTACCTAGAATTTTAAACATAGGAAGAATACACTATTTTAAGTAGTTCCTTGGATAAAATTTAGGAAAAAAGAGCATTATGTAATGAAATATGTGCTCCGTAATTTTTCGGTCAAATTTCCAATACTACCTCTTTAAAAAAGCATAATTTGCAAAAACTTTTAAATTACTTAGAATTTTTAACATAGGAAGAATACACCATTTTAAGTAGTTTCATTGATAAAATTAGGATAAAAACGCATTATGTAACGAAATACGCACCTTGTAATGTTTCGGTCAAATTTCCCTTACTAACCTCAATAAAAATGCTTAATTTGTAAAACTTTTTAAATTACCTAGAATTTTTAACATAGAAAGAATACATCATCTTAAGTAGTTCTAAGGAAAAAATTAGGATAAAAGCGCGTTTTCAAGTGAAATATGCGCTTCGTAATCTTAAAGTGTTTAATTTGATAAAAAATTTAAAATTACCTAGAATTTTTAACATAGGAAGAATAAACTATTTTAAGTAGTTCCATTGAAAAAATTAGGATAAAAGCGTATTATGTAATGAAATATTCGTCTCGTAATTTTTCAGTCAAATGTCCCTTACTCTATTAAATTGAATAATTTGCAAAAATTTTAAAATTACCTAGAATTTTGAACATATGAAGAATACACAATTTTAAGTAGTTCCATGGACTAAATTATGACAAAAGCTCATTATGTAATGAAATAAGAGCCTCATAATTTTCGGGTCATACTTTGTAAAAAATTTAAAATTACCAAGATTTTTTAACATTGGAAGAATACACCATTATAGGTAGTTCCATGGAAAAAAATTATGATAAAAGTACATTATGTAATGAAATATTCGTCTCGTAATTTTTCGGTCAAATTTCTTTTACTAACCTCTATAAAACTATATAATTTGCAAAAATTTTAATATTACCTATAATTAAAACATATAAAAAATACACCATTTTAAGTAGTTCCATGGAAAAATTTAGGATAAAAATATGCTTTACGAAATGAAATATATACCTCGTAATCTTTTGGTCAAATTTCCCTTACCTAAAAAAAAAAATGCATAATTTGCAAAAAATTTAAAATTGCCCCGAATTTTTAAAACAAGAAGAATATATCATTTTAAGTAGTTCCATGAAAAAAAAAATTAGGATAAAAGCGCATTATGTAAGGAAACATGCGCCTCGTAATTTTTCAGTCAAATTTCCATTACTAACCTCTATTAAAATACATAATTTGTAAATTTTTTAAAATTACCTAGAATTTTTAACATTGGAAGAATACACCATTTTAAGTTGTTCCACGGATAAAATTAGGTTAAAAGCACGTTATGTAATGAAATATGTGCTTTGTAATTTTTCGATCAAATTTCCCTTATTTACCTCTATAAAAAAGCATAATTTGCAAAAAAACTTAAAAATTAAAAATTACCTAGAATTTTTAACATAAGAATATTACACCATTTGAAGTAGTTCCATGGAAAAAAAATTAAGATAAAAGCGCATTATGTAATGAAATATTTGACTCGTACGTTTTCGGTCGAATTTCCATTGCTAAACCTTAATAAAAATGCATAATTTGTGAAACTTTTAAAATTACCTATAATTTTTAACATAGGAAGAATACACCATTTTAAATTGTACCGTGGAAAAAATTAGGTTAAAAGCAAGCAATGAAAAGAAATACGCGCCTTCTAATTTTGAGGTCAAATTTAGCTTACTATAGGGACATTGGACCGAAAATTTAAAATTCGTATGTTTCATTGTATTATTGCGATTTACTCCAAATTTTTTACAAGAACTCCAAAAAATAATTCATTAAAACTACTCGCAAATTCAAAAGCAAGTTAAAGCTGTTTAGCTAATGGCAAGATACAAATTTTTACAACGGTCATAGAGGGACATTGTACCGAAAATTTAAAATTCGTATATTTCATTGTGTTATTGCGAATTAGCCCAAATTTTTTACAAGAACTCCTAAAAATAATTTTTTAAAACTACTAGGAAAGTCAAAAGCAAGTTAAAGATGTTTAGCTAACGGCAAGATATAAATTTTTACAACGGTCATATAGGGACATTGGACCGAAAATTTAAAATTCGTATATTTCATTGTATTATTGCGATTTAGTCCAAATTTTTTAAAAGAACTCCTAAAAATAATTTATTAAAACTACTCGGAAAGTCAAAAGCAAGTTAAAGCTGTTCAGATAACAGCAAGATACAAATTTTTACAAAATTCATATAGGGACATTGGACCGAAAATTTAAAATTCGTATATTTCATTGTATTATTGCGATTTACTCCAAATTTTTTACAAGAACTCCTAAAAAGAATTTAATAAAACTACTCGGAAAGTCAAAAGCAAGTTAAAGCTGTTTAGCTAACGGCAATATACAAATTTTTACAACGGTCATATAGGGACATTGGACCGAAAATTTAAAATTCGTATATTTCAGTGTATTATTGCGATTTAGATCAAATTTTTTACAAGAACTCCTAAAAAAAATTTGTTAAAACTACTAGGAAAGTAAAAAGCAAGTTAAAGCTGTTTAGCTAACGGCAAGAAGCAAATTTTTACAAAATTCATATAGGGACATTGGACCGAAAATTTAAAATCCATATATTTCATTGTATTATTGCGATTTATGCCAAATTTTTTACAAGAACTCCTAAAAATAATTTATTAAAACTACTCGGAAAGTCAGAAGCAAGTTAAAGCTGTTTAGCTAACGGCAATTTGCAAATTTCTCAAAATTCATATAGGGACGTTGGACCGAAAATTTCAAATTCGTATATTTCATTGTATTATTGCGATTTAGTCCAAATTTTTTACAAGAACTCCTAAAAATAATTTATTAAAACTACTCGGAAAGTCAAAAGCAAGTTAAAGCTGTTTAGCTAACGGCAAGATGCAAATTTCTACAAAATTCATATAGGGACGTTGGACCGAAAATTTCAAATTCGTATATTTCATTGTATTATTGCGATTTAGTCCAAATTTTTTACAAGAACTCCTAAAAATAATTTATTAAAACTACTCGGAAAGTCAAAAGCAAGTTAAAGATTTTTAGCTAACGGCAAGATACAAATTTTTACAACGGTCATATAGGGACATTGGACCGAAAATTTAGAATTCATATATTTCATTGTATTATTGCGATTTAGCCCAAATTTTTTTACAAGAACTCCTAAAAATAATTTGTTAAAACTACTCGGAAAGTCAAAAGCACGTTAAAGCTGTTTAGCTAACGGCAAGATGCAAATTTTTACAAAATTCATATAGGGACATTGGACCGAAAATTAAAATTCGTATATTTCATTGTATTATTGCGATTTAGTCCAAATTTTTTACAAGAACTCCTAAAAATAATTTATTAAAACTACTCGGAAAGTCAGAAGCAAGTTAAAGCTGTTTAGCTAACGGCAAGATGCAAATTTTTACAAAATTCATATAGGGACGTTGGACCGAAAATTTCAAATTCGTATATTTCATTGTATTATTGCGATTTAGTCCAAATTTTTTACAAGAACTCCTAAAAATAATTTATTAAAACTACTCGGAAAGTCAGAAGCAAGTTAAAGCTGTTTAGCTAACGGCAAGATGCAAATTTCTCCAAAATTCATATAGGGACGATGGACCGAAAATTTAAAATTCGTATATTTCATTGTATTATTGCGATTTAGTCCAAATTTTTTACAAGAACTCCTAAAAATAATTTATTAAAACTACTCGGAAAGTCAAAGCAAGTTAAAGCTGTTTAGCTAACGGCAAGATGCAAATTTCTCCAAAATTCATATAGGGACGTTGGACCGAAAATTTAAAATTCGTATATTTCATTGTATTATTGCGATTTAGTCCAAATTTTTTACAAGAACTCCTAAAAATAATTTATTAAAACAACTCGGAAAGTCAAAAGCAAGTTAAAGCTGTTTAGCTAACGGCAAGATGCAAATTTTTACAAAATTCATATAGGGACGTTGGACCGAAAATTTAAAATTCGTATATTTCATTGTATTATTGCGATTTAGTCCAAATTTTTTACAAGAACTCCTAAAAATAATTTATTAAAACTACTCGGAAAGTCAAAAGCAAGTTAAAGCTGTTTAGCTAACGGCAAGATGCCAATTTTTACTAAATTCAGATAGGGACGTTGGACCGAAAATTTCAAATTCGTATATTTCATTGTATTATTGCGATTTAGTCCAAATTTTTTACAAGAACTCCTAAAAATAATTTATTAAAACTACTCGGAAAGTCAGAAGCAAGTTAAAGCTGTTTAGCTAACGGCAATTTGCAAATTTCTCAAAAATTCATATAGGGACGTTGGACCGAAAATTTAAAATTCGTATATTTCATTGTATTATTGCGATTTAGTCCAAATTTTTTACAAGAACTCCTAAAAATAATTTATTAAAACTACTCGGAAAGTCAAAGCAAGTTAAAGCTGTTTAGCTAACGGCAAGATGCAAATTTCTCCAAAATTCATATAGGGACGTTGGACCGAAAATTTCAAATTCGTATATTTCATTGTATTATTGAGATTTAGTCCAAATTTTTTACAAGAACTCCTAAAAATAATTTATTAAAACTACTCGGAAAGTCAAAAGCAAGTTAAAGCTGTTTAGCTAACGGCAAGATGCAAATTTCTCAAAAATTCATATAGGGACGTTGGACCGAAAATTTCAAATTCGTATATTTCATTGTATTATTGCGATTTAGTCCAAATTTTTTACAAGAACTCCTAAAAATGATTTATTAAAACTACTCGGAAAGTCATAAGCAAGTTAAAGCTGTTCAGCTAATGGCAAGATGCAAATTTTTACAAAATTCATATAGGGACATTAGACCGAAAATTTAAAATTCGATATTTCATTGTATTATTGCGATTTAGTCCAAATTTTTTAAAAGAACTCTTAAAAATAATTTATTAAGACTACTCGGAACGTCAAAAGCAAGTTAAAGCTGTTTAGCTAGCAGCAAGATGCAAATTTTTACAAAATTCATATAGGGACATTGGACCGAAAATTTAAAATTCGTATATTTCATTGTATTATTGCGATTTAGATCAAATTTTTTACAAGAACTCCTAAAAATAATTTGTTAAAACTACTAGGAAAGTCAAAAGCAAGTTAAAGCTGTTTAGCTAATGGCAAGATGCAAATTTTTAAAAAATTCGTATAGGGACATTGGACCGAAAATTTAAAATTCGTATATTTTATTGTATTATTGCGATTTACTCCAAATTTTTTATAAGAACTTCTAAAAATAATTTATTAAAACAACTCGGAAAGTCAAAAGCAAGTTAAAGCTGTTCAGATAACAGCAAGATACAAATTTTTACAAAATTCATATAGGGACATTGGACCGAAAATTTAAAATTCGTATATTTCATTGTATTATTGCGATTTAGTCCAAATTTTTTAAAAGAACTCCTAAAAATAATTTATTAAAACTACTCGGAAAGTCAAAAGCAAGTTAAAGCTGTTTAGCTAACGGCAATTTGCCAATTTTTACTAAATTCAGATAGGGACGTTGGACCGAAAATTTAAAATTCGTATATTTCATTGTATTATTGCGATTTAGTCCAAATTTTATACAAGATCTCTCGGAAAGTCATAAGCAAGTTAAAGCTGTTTACCTAACGGCAAGATGCCAATTTCTCCAAAATTCATATAGGGACGATGGACCGAAAATTTAAAATTCGTATATTTCATTGTATTATTGCGATTTAGTCCAAATTTTTTACAAGAACTCCTAAAAATAATTTATTAAAACTACTCGGAAAGTCATAAGCAAGTTAAAGCTGTTTAGCTAACGGCAAGATGCAAATTTCTCAAAAATTCATATAGGGACGTTGGACCGAAAATTTAAAATTCGTATATTTCATTGTATTATTGAGATTTAGTCTAAATTTTTTACAAGAACTCCTAAAAATAATTTATTAAAACTACTCGGAAAGTCAAAAGCAAGTTAAAGCTGTTTAGCTAACGGCAAGATGCAAATTTCTCAAAAATTCATATAGGGACGTTGGACCGAAAATTTCAAATTCGTATATTTCATTGTATTATTGCGATTTAGTCCAAATTTTTTACAAGAACTCCTAAAAATAATTTATTAAAACTACTCGGTAAGTCAAAAGCAAGTTAAAGCTGTTTAGCTGACGGCAATTTGCAAATTTTGACAAAATTCATATAGGGACGTTGGACCGAAAATTTAAAA